>JAODKL010000095.1:6105445-6134798 GCA_026780765.1 Petrocephalus schoutedeni
AGTGAATGGTGTGTGAGTGTGCCCTGCGATGGGCTGGCCCCCCATCCTGGGTTGTTCCCCGCCTCGTGCCCGTAGCCCGGATAGGCTCCGGACCCCCCACGACCCTGAACAGGATAAGCGGGTTGGAAAATGGATGGATGGATGGATGGATGGTTTTATACAGTTAGTAGATTTTCTCATAGTCTAGAATTTAAGTAGTTTTATTATTAAGTAGCATTTAATTTACACGTTTAGTTAGCTTTATCTTTGATTTCACACAAAAAGAGGCACTGTCAGTGCATTGCTGGATGGACAGGCTGATGTCAGACCCACGCGGCCCGCGGACGCCTGAAACCCAGCTGAGAGCATTTCTTCTCAGACTGACAACTGTGAAGTGGACCGGATCGGAAAATCTGTGGCTCAGCTATACGTCAAAAATGAGACCGTATGGTTTCTCATAATCTGAGTGTCGCTCTGATCCATGCGTCTTTAAATTGCTCGTTCACCTCGTTATCATTGGCTTAGATAAGAACTAGCAAAAATGTGTAGCCACGGTAATAGTGAGCTTGTGTTCTTGTGAGCTTGGAGATTTGCACACATGCACAGTAAATATTATACAAATATGACATTTCCTCTGAGGTTCAGCTATGAGTCGTCATGTAGATTCAGCTCCAGAGCCCACACCAGGCTTATGATCCATTGCCACCCTGCAGGGCATCAAGGCCTGGCTTGACATGTCAAATTAAAAACTCCATCTGTGGAGATACTATTTAAAACTCTACTTCCAGTCGGCAGTCAGTGGAGTTTGGGCCTTATCGTGAGATTCGACACTTCTGCAGCTGACTGGTTTCTTTTTTTGGGTCTTGCCTGTATTGGGAAAAAAAACCCACCTAGCCCCCAGAGTTATGGACAGGCAGATTCTCGAGGTCACCGGGGAAGAAGTACAAAGGTTGTCATTGTCAAATATTCACACAGCCCAGTAAAACACTTCACTGTGCCAGGATGCATGTAAGTCACGTGCAAGAGCCACACTTTACCTGTGGCACAGGTTTTATATTTGTCACAGATACGATAATTACAACCCAGGGAAGAAATTCCTCCATCTCACTCGTCATGCTTATTCTGGAGCAGTGCTCTTGAGCTGAAGGTGGACAGTTCCTGACTGTTCCTGTATAGACGTTCCACATATCTGTCCTACAATACGGCTTCCATACCTAATTTTGCAAATGGCCTACTTCCTCAAGTCTTAATGACAGGTTAGACTGGATGTGGCAGTGATGAAACAATGCTGTGGCAGCCGTGAGCTCAGGCATATCCTAGGACAGCTGCGGGGTCCTGACTCACTTGAGTCACATGATCTGGCTCTTTCCAGCGACCCGGCGGGGAGAACATACTTGGCGGAGCTGAACTGACTCAGCTTGGTCTCGCCTGTCTTGTTGTAGCATGTCGAAGCATAGATGAGAATTAAGAGTAATTTGTACTGAGACTTAGTGTCAGACTCCCTCTTGCCATGTTTTATGTGCCAGTTATTTCCCCAGCTCTGATTTCTTTTACTGCGGCTGGCATGTTGTTGTGTTGAATATTACCCCACAGATAACTTTCTCAAAAGATATAATAATTGCAACCCAGAGAAGAATATCCTCCATCTCACTAGCTATGCTTATTCTGGAGCAATGCTCTTGCGGTGAAGGAGAACAGTTCCTGACTGTTCCTGTATGAGCCAACAAGATGTTCCACATATCTGTCCTAGAACACTGCTTCCACCCCTGAATTTTGCAAATGGGCTCCTTCCTCAAGTCTTAGTGATGGGTTAGGCTGGATGTGGCATTGATGCAACAGGATGAACTCATAGAAAGGTTTGTACAGGAATAGATGATGACCTCCAGCATAGAATATGCAAGCATTACGGATCGACAATGCTGAGAGTCGGCAAAGGAATAACACAAAAGTTGTCCTTTTTCCCACCTGAAAACCAGTTCTCTTCAGCGACAAATATTTGTGGAATCTGTAACCCTACCCTTCTGTTCCGGGGTCTCTGTACGTGACAGTGAAGCAGAGACTGATCCCATGTTTATTGGAGGCAGAAATGAGGAAGCCTGATGTTTTTATGGTATTTCTCAACTAGCTTGACTTTTGGAAACTACAGTTAATGATATCTGATGGCTTGTGGAATGCCTTGGATTCATATTCACATTTTGTAAAACTCAATAACAGTGCTGCACCCACACACACAAAAAATCCATAATTCTGAAATTTAAGATAGTTATACTTGTGTTTACTAATTCAGTAAATATGCGAACATGGTGCACAAATCGATCGCCCTGTCATGTTCTCTAGGTGTGGAGGTATATAAAAGCTTCAGTGAATCTAGAATCTAGGATAATAAACAGATAAACATTATATTCATGCAATGCACCCAATGCACAGCTGTGCACAAAACATACAGAACATAACTGCGCACTAGTTCCTGTTCTACAGCACCCAGTGTTGTGTTGTACCTGGTGGGTCCTGTCAGACCCACCACACTCGTGGAAATTTCCCTCTGGGATGCCAAGAATGCCATACGGCAAAAGCAGCTCCCCGCCTGCTCCCCGGACACCAGGAAAGTACCGCCGTGAGTATGGGCCATCGAGAGGATCAGGTTAAGGCAAATCCAGGCAGATTAAGGCAAAGCCATCAGGGCCAGAGTGGTGGATCACAAACTGGGTAATATTCCTCATGTTGGAATATTACAGGGTATCATGTGACCAGGGCGGTTAGCGATGGTCTGATAATCTAAACACACCTCCACAGTTACGTGGCTCCCGTTCGTGCTGCGTTCCACCATACTGAGGCAGAAATACTGCAGGCCAACAGCAGAGGATTCTGGGGAAGCGGTGGAAATGCAGCTTTGCGTGCAGCCGTCGAGTAAAGATGGATAACGCGATATGTCTCAGGAGCTGCTGCAAAGGGGGACTGACTGCAGAATTTATTGGATGGATTTGTCTAAGGCTCATAGATAAAGCATGTGGTGGGAAGACAAGAGGTCAGTAATACTGACGCCGGGGACAACGGCTGCGTGTCTGCGCCGTTTCCTCCCATCGCGGTCCCACTTCCTCGATGACACTGAGGAAGCAGGAATATTTACAAGGCCAGGGACACCCTGGATGGAGTGTCGGGTGATCACAGTGAACAGAGATGGACACATTCACACATGCAAGCATGGGATCAGAAGCCCTAACCCTGGATGTAGGACCCACCTCTGTGATTTCAGCTTACAATAACCATTGTTTGGAAAGTATGATGTGTTTTTCTTCAAAAAGAACAAATTTGTGCGATATGTATTTACTTGTTGCGAAAGCTTTTCCAGTTTTATCCTGTACCAAAGAGTTCAAGAAGCAACAAGTATTCAAAACAGCATCCAAAATGTATTCAAACTGTCGAGAAATTCAAATGAGGCATTTATTAATAAACACAGTCCCCCTCAACAGCAATAATTCTGCCAACAATTAAAGACGAAATGGCTTTTTGATTTATGTTGTTAAGACTTAGAATCACAAAATGGACTCATGACAAAAAATTCAGTTTAGACATAGCTTGCGTAAAGATTTTAGACAGAGTTCACTCCATTTTTAAATGCATGACTTTAAATCATGTGGCGTAGAGCTGGGTGACATGGCGATAATATCGCTAATCGACAATATCATGAGAGTAAACTGGTATCGCCTTTGTTGGGAAGGAGGCTTAAGCTACCACCAGAGCAAGGTAAAGATTTCTGCCAATAATTTGACTTTTATTTCAGCCTAGCAGTCTGCATTTCTGATGCAGTTTAGAAACACACACACATTGGGAGACTTATATTTTTAGCTCCAGGTATGGTATGCAATGGAATCAGTGCGAACATCAGTTAAATCATTGATCAGCAACTAGGGCTTACAGTAAGTTTATGAACCACAGCTTTAGGCGGTTTGAGTCCATCAGAACATGTTTTTAAATCACATCAAATTCAGCCCACAAATCCACCTTTTCCCACAGAGCTTTTCCCAAAGTTATCAGCATGGCTAATCAGCAGCCCCCTGCCATGGTTGGCAAGACCTAAGCTCTGCTGATTATCCGTATATTTTTCTTCATGCTTTCACATTTTTCTTTTCATCCAGGGTTATGGGGGGTCCAGGGCCTATCCCAGAGGCTACAGGCACAACATGGATCCCTGGGGGAGACTTGAACTAGGTCCCAGAGGTGTGAGGCAACAGTGCTAACCACTGCACCACCATGCTGCTCGTATTGTTCTTTCCACCTACAAACAAACAAACAAACAAACAAACATTAAACTAACTGCTCCTCTTGGCGCCACCTGCTTGTGTGTGTGTGTTTGGATATTATCATCTATGCCAATAATTTCAAATTTAATACCTTGCTATAGAATTTGGCTCATGGTTTTAGACATTTGGACTGTTGTGTATGTCAAAGCATTTGTATAAAACTATGTGATTTAATTTGAATTAAGCTTTATCCTTTTCATCCAATGCGTAACCCCGTTGTCTTTTTCCCGCTTGCCGAGTGTAGTTCCAGACATTTAATTCAACATTCACAGAGCAGCCGGCAGAGACGCACCGGAAAACGGCAGCAATGACAGAGGGTATTAGGCGACTGGACAGAAGAGGGATCCATCTTTTCTGTAGCAGTGTAGGGAGCCGCTCCGAGCGACACAATCGTTCTCTGTTAAGCTCCACAGAGGGACAATGCACAATGGGTCATTATGAGTCCCAGACCCCATTAATGGTCGTCGCAACCCACTCCCTGTTCAGCGCCCCACTGGAAGCGCGGACGCGCCAATAAAACCTTCAGCGCAAGGCTGGAAGCGACAAGTCAGCCCCTACGGTTCTATTCTGCCAAAAGTGTCATAGCGCTTCTTTAAAAAACGAGGCCGGCAGATCGAGGTGTGATGGCTGCCCCCCCCCCCCCGTTTTCTGAAACGGTCGGAATGTGACTGTAAGAATTGAAAAAGCGGAATGAGGTATATCACAGGGAAGGTGAAAGACAGAGGGGATGTAACTCGTTAGATAAACGACAGGATGGTCGTAATAACATGAAATGACGAGGAATCAAGCAAATTAAATCACTGATAACGTAGACAATGAAGGTGATTAACTGATGACTAATTAAATCATGTACACTGAATGACCCGGGGGTTGCCATAATGGTCTGATAACCCTGAAAGATTGCATTGCACTCAGAGATATGTCCTGGCAGTGAATGCATACGCCCCCATATTGCATATACAAGAGCATTTATCATTTTAAGCGCAGTTATTCTTTTTTCATTTTCAGATTTCTAAGATTTTTACTCAAAGCACTTTCAATATGATGTTAATATTTTTACATGTGGGAAGCACCTAGCCAAACATAAATACAAATAAATAAAATTTTACCAAACTTTCATGGATTCATCGTGGACTACCTGAACGAGCAACGTTGTATCTGCCGCTAGAGGGCGTCTGTTTTCAACTTTTCTTCCACGACTATTTTGCCGTCGCTTTGGGACAGTCTTCGGGGTCATCTAGTGGCTACGAAAGCATAAAGTAACATAAGTAACATCTTGCTCATTTTCTGCCCATCCTACTCCAGCAGAATGTGCGAGACGTGGCTTGTTGCCTCTCGGACACGCCTTCATCCAGTCCGCGTCTTCTCTTGGTCTGGGACATGCCGCAATGCCAGTTGCGGTCATCTCTCTACCGTAATTTTGTACTTGTATGACTACATACGCAGCATATTGCATTTGAATACTCGAAGTTGAAAGTTTCGAATAAAGACGTACAAATATGAAAATACGAAACAAATGCCTATTAATTGAGATTCATATATCCAGACCAGTGAATTCCTAGCCTAGCGGTCGAAGAGGGTCAAGGGAGGTCGTGAGCCTCCTTTAAGTTCGGCATAAATAGAGGTAATTGGTGATGTATTAAATCATAAATCAGTACTAAAGCATTTTATTGCCATTCTGCAAAACTGTTAATTGTTTCAAATATCGCACATCACACTTTAAAGCACCAAACCTGTCGGAAGCGTTTAAAAAGCAAAAAAACTGATTTCAGAACGGATTTCATGATTAAGGTAAAACAGAATAATACTACCGATAACTGCATGGACGACATTGCGTGCAGCGTTTTATGGTTAACCTCTTGCGCTACATTGGTCGTGCACGGTTAACGCACATATGTTCCAGTGGGTCTTCATACTTTTAACATAATCGTGTAACTGCAGTGCCTACAGCGAATGGCCATACTGCCTGGCGTGAAAAGACGAAACACCTAATAAATATACTACCTTATGCTGTATTCTAGGTTAGCGATTATTAAATAGAATATGCACTTGAAAGCTTGGTGGGAGACTCTACTTGACAGTAAAGGCGGTTTTTGTGGCTTGTTATTGGACTTCTGATTTCCCTATCGCACTTTCCGGAGGGAGGGCAGGGAAGGTGTGATGGTCAGTGTAGGAAGTGTCTGCAGCCTTCATGCCTGTTTATTACCGGAGAGGCAGGCTAGGTAGCAACTCCAGCACTGTGGGTTTGCATCTCATCCTGGATCCTGCCTCTCTGGAGCTTCCCTCTTCTGCCTGCATTCACATTGGTCTCTTCTGGATACATGGGTTTGCTCCCACAGTTCACCTCGAGAGGATTAAAGTGAACTGGGCTGGCTTATCACCCAGGCTGCTTTGGGCCCATTGCATGCTGGGATAGGCTCCACATAGACCATGCTAAAATGAATGAACATTTATCACTGCAAAAAAAAGGCTTGTAAGAAGGTTACAATTCCAAGTCCCCCAAGGGACCCTTGAGTAAGAAATCTGAATCACTACAGCAAACAAGTGCATCTAAAAATGGATATTTGTGTCTGGGTGTTTTAAGAACATTATTAAATATGTGACTTCCAGTAAGTGAGCCAGTAAGTAATACAATATCTTGTTTAACAGCACTGTGGCTCAGTGCGTAGCACTGTCGCCATATATCTCCAGAACTGTGGGTTTGATTCATATCATCTGTTTTGTGTGTGGGGGGCTACATACAGTATCTCAGTATATTTTCTTTGAAATTGTTAGCTTTTCAACAATTTTTACTGGGAGTTACTCTTCTGCATCACATGTTTTTTGACAAGTGCTCTGGCTGTCTCCCGCAGTCCAAAAACATGTGGTTAGGTGAACTGCTGCGTGTGTTTGTGCCCTGTGATGGACTGGCACTCTTCTCAGGGTGATCTCCTGCCTCGTGATGGACTGGCACTCTTCTCAGGGTGATCTCCTGCCTCGTGCCCTGTGATGGACTGGCACTCTTCTCAGGGTGATCTCCTGCCTCGTGATGGACTTGCACTCTTCTCAGGGTGATCTTCTGCCTCGTGGCCCATGATGGACTGGGACAGGGGACACAACAACGCAAATTGTCTCAAACGAAACCCCATCCTCTCACAAGAATTAAATTGTGAACATCTTTTGTGTTCATTATGTTGCCGTTTAAGGTATACTGGTTCACTACTGGTTAGAGGTGTAAGGAGACAAGTACCTTATAACCTGCCTGTTTTTCCAGGTGAGCACAGTTATTAGGTTGATCCATGACAATGATGAATATGGCCGGCCCTCAGCACCTTCTTTCCTGTTTCCGACCTCAAGACAGCTTGTCCCAGGCTGGAATGAGTCCTGGTGAGGTAATAGCCTCTGTGCCAATGACTTCACCCGGCCGTGTGCCCGCAGAGGAGGCCTCACCGCTAACCACCGAGGCTGCGAGTGTGTATGACCGTTTCCGCTCGCTGCCCTACACTCCCCTAGGTGACATGCCTCCTTACATTATCTTCCTGTTCTGGAGGTCAAAGGTAAACAGCACCGGGTACATCCAATTCATATCCATGAGTCATTCAGTCTGCATTGCAATGTCATTGTGTTTACTTTTCAGTGCAAATATCAACACAGCGCCCCCTGTTGAAGGCTAATGGGCAGTTTCAAAATACATTGCAAACAAATTAGCACCCTCCTCAGTTCTGTTAGACTGTATTTGGATATTAGCTCACTTTTTGAATGCCCAGAGGTATGAATGTATAAGATAAGTGACATCTTTTTGCAGTAGAATTGAGATCTCCAACCTTTTTTGTAATGACAAAGAAAATACAAAGAAAATAATCAATTGCAACGGTTTGTTTTATATTTTGGCGATGGTTGGGGGGTAGGTTGGGGCTAGGGGTCGTGATCAACTGACTGGTGACCACTGCAGCAGGAGCTCATGGAATAACAGTATTTTTGTGGTATATGTTGTGGATTTCACCATTGCTGTACTAAAAGTAAATGTTATGAGTGTTTCACGTAGATTTTGTGTATATGTGTAGCTTGATCCTTTCTTAGCTGTTCATGCGGTATAAGGAGCTCACAAAGCAGTAAGGGTGATTCCTCTCCAGTGGGTGGTCACTGCTGTAAAGCTCGGCCGCAGTCACGGCGGAGGTGCTTCTAAAACAAAGTATAAGTCCTGAGCTGCAAACAGAGACACCGCATAGCGTTGCCTGCTTAGAACAGTGTGTGAAAAAGACAGGTGTATATGCAGGATTACGACTTCTCCCACACAGAGCTGGAACACCCCCTAGCTACCCTCCTCCCTCCCAAAATCAAACAACCAACAGGAGCAGAGGATGTCATGTGACCGGTTGTGGACAGGTGGGAACCCACAGATGGAATGTCTGACCTTTGGCTATCCCGGATCACGCAGATAGACCCTCCCTCTCTCTCTCTCTCTCTCTCTCTCTGTCTCCCTCTCTCATTTTACTGCATATATGATAAATGATTGTCATAGCCCTTAGATCATTCTGAATAGTGCTCTGGTGGACAGATCTAATTGTAGATCCGTCATGACATACCGGACAGCTCTGACAGCGATGGCAATGATGATGCTAGCATTAGCAACAGTAGGAGCAGTACCTGGGTATTTGGGCAAAAAAATGGTCAGTACCATTAATCATTAATACTAGTATTATGTATTATTAACAATAATAATTTTATTGTACAGCATATTACCAGTCCATAATATTCCGTAGCAATTATAGAAATAATGAAGAGGGAACAGAACTGAACAGTGAGAAGTAATAAATCAAAAAAGCATTCTATAAATATCTATACAATATAAACATTTATTTTCTCATTTGCTTAATGTTTTATTTTTACAACAGGATTTATAGACAAGAAATAAAGTGCTTATTTCGTACTTCGGTCTGGCATCCGCATCCGGATGACCTCATCATTTTTCCGTCGATGTCACTGTTTCCCTGTCTGCCTGGCAATGTTTCTCATTTTTGTGTCCTACTGAGTTTTGATGCGGGTTATAGGGGTTTTTGGGCACTATGTTATATTTACAGTAACATGTACAAATCAGGAAGACTTAATCACTGAAAAAAAAAAACTAATGGAATGTGAAAATGAATACTCAGTGCACAATTATAAACAAATCGCAAATAGCAGCAGCAACATACAAATTCAGGCATTTCCATTTTACGCCTTAGTGACATGGAAGCTGGTCGCCTCTGTTATATCAGCACAAAATGTCTTATGAAAATGTTATTTAAACTTTTAATATTCAATTGTCTGTATTTTAAAAGCAAACACTGAAAGCACCTCGTTAAATTTCTTAGACGTTATTCTTTTGTAAATTAACATGGGTTTATTGTAAATTATTGGTTTATTTGTATGGAAATAACAATAAACCGTTAATCAAATGAAAAAGAAAATGTATAAAATGGAATATTAAAAAGGAAGGTGCATCCTGTAATTTTTGACTAGTCACTTAATTTAAAAAGCTATTTTTATATCATTACATATGGTTCAAAGCCCAGGTGGTACCCCTAGGAACGAATGCTTCAGAAGCCAATTTCACTTTGTCTCTCTATGCTCCTTGAGCTGGGGCGGGGGCGGGGCGGGGTGGGGGTAACTGGCTCGAGGAGTATGTAAGGGTTGCCTGGCTGTAGTGCTGATGGATTGCTAACTCTGCCCCCCTAAGAGGCCACCAGCCAATGTCACCAGCACTGGTTGTTACACTTTACACCCAAGCTGAATGTTCTATGCACCCATGCATGCACAGGCTGACAGCGACAGGTGCCAGAAATAGTCTAAAGGAAAACAGCGCCGAATGTTGACAGATATGTGGATTTAGGGTTGATGAATGTATCCGACAGAAAGAAAAATACTTATTCAGTCGCCTATATGGAGAAGGAAGTCCAATATGCAAAGTGTGGGAGATAAATCAGCTTGGTTTTGTTAACAAAAATTGAATTGTGAGGATGAAGATGGCATAGATTAAAATGAAATCCTGCGTCAAACGCGAACAGAAACACACATAACACACATTACAGACACCAGGTAAAATTGTGCAATTCAATATTACATCAGAATAGATGTACAGTACCCTGCTGGAATTTTGTACTTTTTTACACTGTCCCACCAAGCAGATTTATAAAACTACGGAAAACTATTTCAAGCCAAATGAATTTACAATATCACTGGAAATCAACTGGAAATTGCAGAATCGCAAGTTGAAGTCATATTTCCTGTGGTGGACACAGTATAACAAAAATATTAAAGTTTATTTTTCTTGTTTAGCTTATATGTTTTAGGGATGACTGTTTTTTGGCTTGCAGATGGGAAATCACCCTTGGGAATTTTAGGGAGACATTTTTCCAGTTTATAAGCCAACATTAGGTAAAGATAAACTGATCCTTTCGGAATGGTTTGACCCCAACCCGATCTTTAAAGCAGACAAACTTATGTTTACACTCACAGTGCAGCTCATGTGATCTTCTCTGGTATAAATTGTGTAAATTCTGGTTGGGATCTGGACCTTTTCACAGACACTACAGTGAGAAAGTGGTGTCCCAAACCCCAATTTTTTTACCTGTTTTTCATTGGGGTGTGGCTAAGGGGAAGCATATGAGCATTGATCTTGAGTCAGTTGACTGAAAATGATAAACATGCTTGCATTCATTTAAGGTTCCTCTTACAATTTCAAGGCTGCATTGCAAGGAAAATTTCTTTAGAAATGAAGAAGGCGAATCGTCCAGTCTCTGATAACATGCTTTGGACTCATTTCCTTGCTATTCTCGGTGAGAGAGTGAGGTTTATCCTTGGAATAGAAGCTATGTTTCTTCTGGAAAGCTTCTCAGTTCAAGTTTTTTGTTTTGTTTTTGTCTTTCTTCTGTTTTCACATACAGGAAAGGGGGTTTGTTTACAGAGCTCAGTGGGTTAAGTCCCTGTGCCTGTGACTGGAAGATCATGGGTTCAAGCCTCCGCAGAAGAGTCACATGTTTGTGGGCCCCTGAGCAAGGCCCTCAACCCCCAGCTCCAAGGGTGCTGCACACTGGCTGACCCTGTCCTGTGACCCCCAAGCTTCTCACTTGTCTGTGTGTCTCATGAAGAACAATCTGGGGTAGGTGAGGAGAAGCATTCTAGCGAACCTGTACTGTGCAAATGGCAAATCAAGGATCTAGTCTGTTTGCACTATCTTAAGGCCATCAATCAAGTGGGACAGTTTGACCAGTGAAAGAGCCTGGAACTGTACTGTGTACTACGTGGAAGGACCTCTTACCAATCTCCACAAATTCCTCCTAGCTTATGGTGCCATGCTGAACATGATTCAGATCCATCTGGACCAACCAACACACAGCACCCTCCGAGACACCCCCTCCCCTGAGATTAAGATGGAATTCAAGATGAAGGAAGGGGGCAGGACCATGTCCACATCTCCTGGGCCCTTCTTTATTGAAACGGAGATAGCGTGTTTAGAGAGAGAACTAGTGTAGGGTTAACAGTCAGAGAAGAGGAAAAGGCAATAACTGCAAATGAAAATGAACGTGAAACTGGAGTCTAGAAACTGGAGAAGAGATGAGTACTTTAGCTCCATCTTGTGTAGGTCTAATAGAGAAGTGGGTAGAGGCTTTCATTATCTCCTCTCCTCAGATCTCCGACTCCCTCCTGAAGCTCAGTGGGTCGAGAGGCAGCATATTAAATCCTATTTGATTCTCCATGTCCATAACACACAACATTTCACCTGGTTGTTCTTGATACCTCTCCTGGAAGTCTACAGGGACCGTATGTTCTTCCCCTTCTCCTCCATCCCGCTCTCTGAGCCCATCCACTTCCTCTTCTTCCTCCCCACAGTGCAACGCGACCTCGTTCTCATAACAGAAGGCGCTGGGGGAATGGGGGGGTATGAGGTGGTGGGAGGTCTTGGGGCTTGCAGGAGACATGGAGCGGGAGGTGGCGGAAGATGACCTGCTGACCATTTCGATGAGTTTCCTGGCGCTGCAGTTGGGTGTGGAGGGGACCTTGTAGGTTTTGTGGAAGCGAGAATAGTCCACTTGGTAGCGGTCTTGCTTCTCGAACACCACCGGCTCAAACCTGTGGCCCCAAAGGATTTCCCGAGCCAGATACGAGCTCCGTGCTTGGGTGGTCATAGCTGTGGCCTCCACCATGCCTTCCAAAATCACAACAATCTCAAAGTCCTCTTTCTCCAGATCAGCTCTGCTCATGCTATATAATGGACTCTGTTCATCAATTTCATGGACGATGACTAGTGGAGCCACCAGGAAGAGTCTGTCGAGGCCTTCGTCGTACCCCACGTTGATGTCTGTTTGTTCCAGAGGGATGTATTCCCCCTCAGCCGTGACATAGGGCCTGATGAGTTGGGCCCTGACATGTGCCTCCACAATATGACTCTTCCTCAGGTTTCCCAAACGCCACATTAGGCACAGTTTTCCATCCCTGAGAGCAACGACAGCGTTGTGAGAGAACAGCAGCGTCTGGGCCCTCTTCTTGGGCCGCACCATCTTAGCCATGATGGTGCCGATCATGAACGAGTCAATGATGCAGCCCACAATTGACTGGACCACCACGGTTGCCACAGCAGCAGGGCACTCCTCAGTCACGCAGCGGAACCCGTATCCAATGGTGGTCTGTGTCTCGATGGAGAACAGGAAGGCACCCAGGAAGTTGTTCACATGAAGTATGCATGGCTTCCATGGTTGTCCCGAACCACCCCCTGACCTGCTGCCACCTCCCCCTGCTGAGGAGGAGCCTGGGTGCGGGTCAAAGTCCCCGTGGGCTAAGGCTACCCCCCAGAAGATCAGACCAAAGAGCAGCCAGGAGATGAGAAAAGTTGCCGTGAAGATCATCAGCATGTACCTCCAGCGGATGTCGACACAGGTGGTGAAGATGTCTGCCAGGTAGCGGCGAGGTTTGTCTTCCATGTTGTTGAAGACCACGTTGCACTGGCCATTCTTCTTCACAAATCGGCTCCTGAGGCGCCCTGGGCCCGTTGTGGTGATCTTGCGCCCGTTGTAGCTGCTTTCGCTCTCCCGCACCGCCAGGGCCCCCATGCCCCCTCCCAGCCACCCCCCTCTTCCTGCTTCCCCTGTGGGGTCCATGCTCAGCGGGTGCTGCTGTCTGTTCAGGGTGCTATCGCCGTTATGCACCCCAAGGCTGGATATTTTGAGGCCTTCTTCGTCAGCTGATACGGTGCTGTACCTGCAGAAGCAGCAGCGAATGGGGTTCAAACACAGCTGACATGACAGCTGGGTGCCAGTTACTCCTACAGAAAAACTATTCAGAACAGTCTCTGCAATAAACTGAGGATTAATTAGAACCATCCATCTCCTAACCTTGTGAGTATTTTGAACTACAAAGCAAAATTTATTATGCTAATCGTTTTTTTTTTCCAATTTCTCCTTTCCCAAGTCGTGCATATGTGCTTCTTTTGACCAGTTTTCTCCACAAGAAAACAATGCATAATCTGTGGGTGGTGTGTGTTTAGGTGTTAGAGACAGTCATTGTCATATTACAG
The DNA here is from genome assembly GCA_026780765.1 of Petrocephalus schoutedeni. NCBI lineage: Eukaryota > Metazoa > Chordata > Actinopteri > Osteoglossiformes > Mormyridae > Petrocephalus > Petrocephalus schoutedeni. Next base: position 6,119,258 of record JAODKL010000095.1, read on the forward strand.
AATATACTGGACATTAGAGGGTGTCAGGACATTGCCCCACCAGGAACATAATAATACTAGCTGCATGTCACGCATCCTAGTTGTTACCTATGGTGACTGCTGCGTTGTTTGTCCCTCATTAGCACCCGTATGGCTGCTGAAAACTGTCAAATGTGCATTTGTCCTCGTCTGAGTCTACTTATGTGACAAGACGTTGGCTTTCAAAAGGCACAACTCCGGCCCCGGATAGCAGCTCTGAAAGCCAGCTGAGCATCTTTTCACCTGTTTACCCGCACTGTTCCCATGAAGCTCACAGCTTGCAGAGGGTAGCTGGGGCAGGGCTGGATGGTGCTGGGATTGTGATCAGACGTGCTGGGGGGTGTTGGGCAGCCTGTGGGGGGGGGGGGGGGGGGGTGGCAGTGATCTACTCAGAAAGATTGAGGACTGGCATGGTGGCCCATGGCATGGAGTCCAGGAACATGTTTCTCGAGAATGATTCTACAAACAATAAGGGAAGACGGAGGACTTAGGTCAATTTCAGTCCTTTCTGATATAAACGTAAACATGTTCATATTCATTTTTCAGTTGATTGTGTGTGTCCAAATAAATATATTTCGGTGTTTACTGTTACTGTCAGCTAAAGAGTTTCCTCCAGGCTCATAATGTCAGTCAAATTTATGGCTAAATTTGATGCATAGAGTTGAGTCATCAATCAATGTGAATTCAACATAGATCTAAACATGAAAACAAACAAATACAGCATAATTTTTACAGCGCTGCAGCTAAAACATCAAGCAAGCCAATTATTTTTTAATTCTGTACAGTTATGATAATGTCTGCCTCAATCTGAAGTCTTTTGATGTGCCCTCTCCTGTTTGGTAGAATGCTTGTGATTTAATTGTCCTTTCAATGCAATTTCTGGCTCCCATAGTATCTGATCTGCCTTAAAACATCAGCATATTATAGCTCCAAACAACTTTTAATGGCTTTTGAATTGACTAGCGGGCAGTCCACAGTGATACGGACTTAATTATAGTAGTGACATTGATCAAAATGCTACAAAGGCTGGACTTATTTACGTTTAACATCATCTTTCATATTCTCCATGCAAAGGTCTATAAATAGAGGAGGAATTTTACTGCCTGTATTTTATTGTTTTGACTTAATTTTTTGGGTTCTTATTCTTAAATTTTTAAACACTATTTGCAAAGTGTTTTCTTTCAGTGACATTTCAGTTAAAGGTTACTGTTTAAATGTAGAATTCTCGACAACCAAACAAAATTAAACCATTATGTTATAGCGATACAGCGTGTCTGAGGAATGCCCCATTATACCGTCATGTTGTTTTTGAAATATATATTTTTAAATATATGCTTCTTTAAGATCTTATATTACGGCTACTTTTGGAAAATTCAACTGTGGCACATGGTGCAATGCGCTATAGAAAATTAACATTGCGGTGCTAATATTTTATTAGCATTGTGTAACTGTGACTTTCGTGTTATGAAAGTGCTATGTGTGCAATACAGGATAAATCCATCTGCATACAGCACATTCCCAGATTTCTGGGATTCCTGGTACATTATGCATGTGTGAATGTGTGCCGGCCATGTGCACGTCACATATGATAGATTGTTTAAAATGTTTAAAAATCATTGGGATTGTGCTGAATAAAAGCAAATTATGATTTATCTTGGTATCCAGGTCAGGGCCATGGGACGGCCTGCAGCCTAAGCCAGGCAGAACAGGGCGCATAGCTGGGGTACACCCTGGGTGGGATTCTAGACATCGGAGGGCACATTAAATCATACACTGATCTCTATATTCACTGCTTAAAACAACTAGCAAGATGCAGAAGTTACACTTCCTTGCTTTCTGATTTAACCCTAACCCTAACCCTTTCCATAGTAAAAATAATTTTGAAAGGGAACAATAATAGAATTACTTTTTAAAACACATCATTCAAATATTTTTTCCTTTATCCTTCTGACCCTGACCAAGATAATTGCGGATAAAATGGATGAATCGATGTGTTTTTCCTTTGTAACAGGAAGATGACAAGATGTACCTTATGTACTTCTACGGTGCCTAATTAAGAATGCATGCAGCCGTGCCAGTCAAAGTGCTTTGGCAGAGTGAGGTGATGTACGAAATAGACGCCAGCTTTCTCAACCGAGCACGGTCGCGTTGCACCGTGAACATGACCGCATTATGAGAGAGAAAGCCAGTCTGCGGCCTGTCAGCCTGCCCGGCGACGACGTGCTGATTACCGAGACAGCGACAAACTGCCTGCGGATACGCGCATACGTAACATTGTAATGTCGATCAAAGTAAAAGTACCTATTATTATTTCAAAATTACAGCTGATGTGTTACTGATTATCACACCCTATCATCCTTCTACGGTCCAAGGCTGTTTATCCGTGACAGGGAGATAGGAGGGCGTATGGGAGAAGAGGAGCACCCTGGACTGGATGCCAGTACATCACAGCTATTATAAACTGATTATCAAACGATAACATACTACATTCCCCATAATCAGGTTTTCTACTTCCAGTAATTTTAAGGGGTAGAAGAAACGTCTTCACAGTACAAGCGTTCCTCAGAATCAATTCAGAAATGTTCTAATCAGGCTGGAACAAACCCAGTGCACACAATGGTCCTCAGACCCAGGGTGTGTTTTAGGGCAGATAAGCTGCTTTTTCTGTGGATATATGAAAATGGGAATAATTAGAAATACAGCATTTCACAAAACATTAGCGATGTTTCGCCTTTTCTGTATTTTAAGTTATTTGGCCTATGCTGACTGTTCTGCATGTTCTGTTAAAAATTGGATTCTTCAGAATTAGCTTAAATTCAGAAATTATTGCAGTGCACCGGAAAATGAGTCTCTCAACGATGCTCCGCCGGTTGTTGTTTGTTACCTTTTTGTGCTGTAGTGCGACAGAGTTTCCAGATTGCCATTATGGACTCAGATGTCTACATTGGCCCGTGTGCACTCGACCAGCAGTGCACTGGAGTCGCCGGCCCGGGGTCCATTAGTGTGGGCTCCGGATGAAGGGCTGCCCTCTCTCTCCCGCTTCATTAGCGCCCGCGCCGCTCGCGTGTGCAGCGGTGCGAAATCCCGCTGTGGCGCTGTCAGCCTGCGGTGCAAAGAAAAGCTGGTGAACGTTTTCAACTCAAGCTGGAGACAACAAGCCATTAACTTTCTAGATCACTATTTCTGCTGTAGTGCCACTTGCTACGGGGACTTAGGAGACTGAAGCAGGCGAATGGAGAGATTGTAGGCCTGTGTTAAACTAAGGCGATTAATCAAGTTTCAAGCTACATTGTCACGTGTTCCGAGGAGCACATTCAACAAACAATACTTCAGCTCCTCAATGATTATTAAAATAAGCAAAGCTCTCTATCCAAGTCTATGTACACTTACTAGCATTATTAACCAGGTAATTTTGTTCTGCACTACTTATTATAGATAGTTGCAATCATGTTTTCCACATAATAACAGTTTGCAGTTGTCACATTCTGTAAGAAACCGTCTCTAGAATGTTTATGTAATTTTGCATCAGCTTAACATAGATCCCACGCATGACCATTATATTCTAATTCCTGGGCAATTTTGTACATTAGCAATATAAGGTTACATTGCGAATTCCTGGCAGACCGGTAAGGACCGGTAAATGCTGGTTTTTGTCTTGTAATGCACACAGAGGCAGGAAGGATTTTCTTGTTATGAAGCGAAACATTTGGTGACCCTGCGTTAGAGTTTAAATTCCCCATCATGCGCCCCGGACAGATTGGGATCAGAGCACCAGTTGCTTGATTTTCAAAATCTTCATGCTATAATTTCTTGGGCTGATCGCGCTTAAATCTTCCCTCGTCGCTGCAGCATCTGGAGCTGACCGGAGATGGGGGTCTTCGCAGCCCACTGGGATGACTCTACTTTGAGTAATGTTGAGATTCTCACTTGCTGTTGAGCGTGATCATTAGTGCAACGGTGTCTGTAGTAGATCCCTTTTTTCATTCACAGTGTGACTAACAGTGTGTAGCCTGTATTTTGTGCGTATGTGTGCCCCACAAACTGGAGGTAGCTTATTTAGTGTGTTTTGTTGTGCCACGTTAACCCCACGTCCACCCCGTCCCCATCCAATCCCGAAAAATGAAAATTTCCAGTTCTTGCCGATTCCCTTTATCACATGGATGCTTTCTCGATCCCGGTGGAGACATTAATATAATGCTGCACTGTTTTATTCATCTAGCAATTTGTTTGGTCAGACCTATTGATTTAATATAGTCGCTTATTAGGACATTTTATTCAAGGAGACCTACAAATTTAAACTTCATCCAAATGAAAAGGCAGGATCTAGCCTAAGCAAATGAGGCTAAGTGTCTGGGAAACAGGACCTTCCCAAAGCTGTAACAGTGTGCCTTGCACTGGCACTGGCAGCAGTTGACGTCTTATTTGACAGTCTAGGTTCTGCGCCTCTACGCTTCCTGCCGGCCAGTTTGCAGTGTGCTCTCATGTCCATCTAGTGCAACAGAAATGTACACTTTACATTCTGGGGTGTATCAATTACAGACCGCGAGCGCAGAAAAGGGCTGTGACTATATGCAGGCTATTATAACGTGGATGGCGGATTCTCCTTTCAAATACAGGGCATGCAAAACTGACTCAGGACAAATGATATTCACCAGCTGTGGGAATAGAGCTTTATTCCTCTGCTGTACCCTTAGTCAAGGATAGAGACACACCACTTTTACATGCTTTATATAGCACACACACACACTATATGACCCCAACCCTTAGCTTGTCTACCAGCTTCCAGTGTCATTCAAAGGGAATCAGGACAGGAATAACCAGAATGCCCCCTTAAAATATATTCCCAGTCGACTACTTTGTTTCCTCTGATTACTGTCTGCTTAGTCGGCTATGATGCATACAGCCCTGTCCCTCTGCCAGTTCACTTATTCCTTTGTCCATTTGTAAGGGTCTCTTACCCAGTTTTACAACCTAAAATTTAGTCCTGGAGAACAGGGACAGAGGGTCAGCCTGATCTCATGGCTGGCGATTGTGGCCGGATGACTCCACAGGCCAAGATTAGGGCATCAAAACATGCCAAGGTGTCATTTCTATGTACCGCAGATTGGGTGTCTGTGTATGACCAAAATCAGTCGAGAGACGGCATTCAGTTCACCAGCCAGACACAGAAGACCCGCCTTTCACAACTGTGCACACCTTCACAGACTTCAGTTGGCTTTCTTCATTCTCCCACAGCATTCACTCATACACATACCCCGTTACCTACCATCCAGTCCAGGCTACCCCCGGCCTTATGCTACCTGGGACAAACTCCAGGCTTCCCAAAACCCTGTACAGGGTCCCTAATGAAAGATGGGTGGATGGATTAATTGGATTAATGCACAGATGGAAAAACCCCAATATTGTGTAACTGGGTTGCAACCTTGCCTGACATCATCTAGTGTTAGTTACTCACCGCTAGACTGTGTTAGGCAATACCAAGCAGGTAAATAATATTCCCTAAGTTGTCAATGTCTGTCCAGGGGCAGCAACCAAGTGAACAGAGGAAGAAGACAAACTGTGTGTGCTTGACATTGGCTGATAACATTTCCTTAGAGAAAAATGGGCAGAGTCGTGGTCATTGAGAGGATCAGAGGCGGCCTGACAGCTGGGGCTGTCAGCCCTATCGATTACTATCACTCCTGTGATTGACTCCAAATGGCTTTACCCGGTGTATCGGGGGATTAACCGATACAAAAGGGGAACAGGAAAAAAGAAAATGGCACGCTCAAAATAACCAGCCATCCATCACTGGAGATAGGACTGGAGGTAGCAACACACACCTTTGGCAGCTGGAGGTGCTGCTGGCAACCTGAGCATAAGTGCATGGCGTTTGGCACTGTTATTATGTCTGCACTGGCATGCTAAATCCGCACAATGACAAACAGGCATATGTGCACATTTCTGCTGCTCATGTTTATGATGAACAGCAGGCTTTAGTTGGTTTGGTTCTCTTACCCCGGAAGGATCATCTTCTGTTGTTTCAGTGAAAAAGCAGGCTAAATTTCGAGGTTTGACCTGGCACTTGATGACACTTCATTGGCTACTTCTCAGCCATATACTGAGTACTCCTCTATAACATCTGTGGGCCCAAGAGATACAGATAAATGCGCTAAATATGACGTGTTTAACGTGAGAGTTCACTTTTCCTCTTACTCTCTGTCCTCTCAAAGGTAGGTCAGGCGGCAATTGGAGTATGAATGAAGACTCATACGTTCCTTTTTATGGGTATTGAACCCGATTTCTGAACAAAGCATCCTATTCTAAGATTCTTTTTGTCTTCATTGAGCTTCAGCACCAATTCTGCTGGCAAAACCACATGTGCTGCTCACACTGTCAGCCACAAGACTAAAGTCAAACTTCTGGTGGGCCGGATTTAAGTTTCACTAAAAAATTATTATTGGTTGATCCCAAGCGGCTTAAAGCAGTTGGTGATTAATAGCTCACGCTAATCCCACCTTCTGTAGTTTTAAAAAGCCCTGCTTCTCCCAGCTGCAAGGTAATGGAACGAAATCGTAGCTAGCATATCAAAATGTTCCGTCAAAGAGCATTATAACGTATAGCCAGAGAAGCTATCCGTCGGTAATTAAATTACGATAACTGTGTTTAGCCGTTTCCATGGGAACTTTGCTCCTTAACTGGGCGGTTAAATATGTCAAGTTGCAACGATTTAGTGCACTAGAAATAGCGGGATGGAGAGGGAGAGGAGTGACACGATGGAGAGGAGTAAGTGCACTAAAGGGAGTGACTCATAGAGTGCAGTACTGATTCACCATGCTGGCAGCGACGTGCTGAATCACTTGCGAGGCTTTGGGTTTTTCCTCTGATCTTTTCTGGCTGAATTTGTGGGAGATCAAGGCGTCGAAATGTTACTTTGCTTCGATAAACTGCAGCTTTGATCCGATTTACTAATCTGTATTTTCATCCAGATTTTTTTTTTGTCTTCAAATCTTGTCAGGCTTTTTCTCGTTTTTTTAAAATCATTCCCTTCATTTTTAGCCACTCTTTCCCACACTGTATTTTCTTTTTGTCACTAACTGTCACTAAAAGTTGATGATTCAAATTTACAATACGCGGCTCGCTGACAGCTTTTCCGATGACGAGACTCGTGATTCACGGATTCGCCGCAGATTTGCAGCGAACCGTCACTTTGGAAAAATAACGCAGGTGTAATAGCTGTCTAAATTTTACAGGAGATGCCACTTTATAAGATTTGGCGTGACAGAATCGAGGTCACAGTTGGCACCACATCTGACGTTTTGCAGCGGTTATAACTCCTGTGTGGGTTTTGCGGATTGCGGGAAACTCAGGTACCCAATACTCAGGGATTTCTCACCCTGCTCTCACTATTTAGTTTCTCAGCGGTAGCTTTTATCCAAAATTGTTCCCGTTCACACAGATGTGTGAGTGCATGCACTCAGGTGTACTGTGGGGATGAAAACATTATGAACCCCTTAGAATTGTCTGGATTTCTGAATGACTTTAAAAAGGTGATCTGATCTTAGTCTAAGTCACAATAAAAAGCACAGTCTTCTTAAACGTCATATATAACATTTTACATTTCCATAACACTGAACAAAGTAGAAAACTTTGTCAGCCTCTAGGATAATGTCCTGTTGATGGGAGGGTAATTGGAGTCAGGTATTCTGGTAAATTCAGGTTTGCTTTTGACCTGTTCAGCTATATAAGAAAAACATACACTTTTGTGTTACCTGCCCTTGGCAGCAGAATTTTCTTCAAGTGTAATATGGCCTGACCAAAAGAAATTTCACAAGACCTCAGAAGAGATGTTATAGAGGATTATATGACTGGAAAGGGCTTTTTTAATGACTTGTGGCCTCCATTAGGTCACAGTCAGGGGGGAATTGAACAAATTGTAAAAACTCAGTGCCATGGTTACTCTCCCTAGGAGTGGGGCTACTACGTATATCAGTGCAAGGGCCTGTTGCAGAATCCGGAAAGAGGTAACAAATTACCCGAATGAAACAAGGATCTACAGGCAAGTCTTGAACTTGATAACATCTGTGTTTATTAGTCTAGCATAAGAAACTGAACAAGATCATGTTGATCATGGGAGGTTATGGTGGCGTCTCAGGCTTGAAAAAGACCACCTGGATGTTCTATAGCACTGCCAGAACATTGCTATGTAGACGGACCAGACAGACATTGAAACATGGAGGAGTTGGCTCATGCAACATGAGACTGAGATACAATTAAATAATATCATCACCAGAGTAACTTCATGTTTTAGAATGGCCTGACCACAATCACATTGAAATCCTATGGTGTGGTGTGAAGCAGGCCATTCAGGGAAGATATTTCCACAAACATACATTAACTGAAGTAGCCTGATTCAGAAGAACAGACAGAACACCTTCTAACTAGGCTGCACAGGGTCTGGTCAGTAACTACAGAAAGGGTCTGACGACAATGTGAAATGCTCTGTTTGTCATTTGCTAAAGAATACTGTATTTTACGAGCAAATATGTCCATCTCCTAAATAACACACACCGGTCTATACTCTCAGACAGGACAAAAAATGTGGATTTCAGTTAGGGATGGGCATTTCAGACAGAATTACTAGTCAAATTTCAAACTTAATTTAACGTGATAAGATGCTGTAACATACAATGACATTTAATAGCCTGTGCCTGTGAATGGCAATTTCTTTATTTTTAGCACGATAATCCTAAAAAGCTAATGCTAATGCTGTAAATGGAAATGGAAATGTAAAAGGCGGAGGTAAACTTCAGAGTGAATAAACCGCAAACTTTTTAGAGAATGGATAAATCACAACTAATTATATTGCCACTAAATAATGCATAAAATAGCTCATATATTATTTGTGCGGAAGGTTATTGCAGGTTGTGCATGCCCAGTCGGCCGGCCCCGATGCCATCCAAGTCACGCTGTGCTGTATGGCAGCTCCATCGCTGTAGCCAGCAAAATAAGAAATAACCCTGGGGTATTTACATTAGTGTGTGACATCCCCCGGTGCAGTAGGGGGCGCTGTGTACCCCAGTGAGTTATGATACAGTGTCTGTGATCGGATGGTCACTGGTTCAAATTCCACAGTCGACAGTGTGATTTTGCTGTAGTACCCTAACAGCAAGGTCCTTAATCTCCAGGGACTGTCTGACTATACAATTATACTTTCAATTGTACGTCGCTTTGAATAAAAGTGTCAGCTAAATAAAGAAATTGTAGTAAGGGGGATTGTTTTGGAGATGGACGAGCATGAAGGCTCTCACTGTACCCATCAGCCTGTGTAGATAGAGCCAGAAAAACCATGGTTATGAGCACATTCCGTGCGGCCAGCTCATTTTGACTGCAGCCACGGAGCCCTGTGGACCTGAGGAGGCCTTCAACAGATGAGTCTGTCCCCGAAAGGCAACCTGGCAAGAGAAGATGAGAGCTACACTCCACCGGCTCCGCATTAATCCCCGCCCCCACCCGGCCGCCCCCTCCGCCCACCCGGCCTGGGCAGGTACCGTTTCAGTGTCAGTGCCCCTACGCAGGGGACGGGCCGGAGGGAACCGTAGGAGGTTTCCCACATTTAGCCAAAGAACAAGGAAGTGCCCAGAGAGATGGAGACTGCATGTCATTTAAAATAAGGATTCTGAAAGGCTTTTGGACATTGGGTCTGCCCAGAAATCACATTCCGAGGTACAGTTGTAATGCAGTGCTTAAATTTAGCATGCTGATTGGCAAAAAATGGTGGAACTGTCCGGTTCTTTACAGTGCTGAAATTCTGCATATAGTGCGGAAACTTTCCAGGGATCTTTCGGTACTTCAACTTGGTCTTCATTATGTCACTGACCTGTTATCGAGCGACTGTGAGATTTATGGCCACGATTTCTGCTGTCAGCATTGAAGGCTATTGCTTATTTTTCACAGAATTGAAAGATGTGCCCTTTATGGCTGCAGGAACCGTTTGGGAAGCTGCTGAATTTCCAGGGAAAGGTGAAGTATATAATCAGTAAATATGGAGATGAGGTATCCTGAACTGGTCCTGCTTCTAACCCTGCTGCTGCCATTATCTCTCGTCATGTGGTTTCTGACACGGATTGCGCTGCTGGATAATGATGCGCACAGGAAATCCCATAATTAGCAGCTCCTCAATCACTCCTGGGGCTGCCATGCACTTGTTGTCCTGCTGGGTTAGTGATTTCTTAACCCCAGCTTTGCTCCAGGGATCTTTACCCTCCACTTCCCCCCAAACCACCGATCTTGTTTCCGTTCACAACCACACGAGCGACGACATCGCCGCATGCCGCATGCCCTCCATCACATGTTCGCTTTGGCTTCGCGGGCATTTTAACTGCTCCTGGATGGAGACGCCTCCAAGCAGTTATCAGTGAAGGAACCGCAAACTGAATCCAATCAGCTAATGACCTCCGCACGCGTCCCTTAAGCCTCAGTGGAGGAGTCCACTATTGGCCTACCTGGGGTATTTTGGCCAAGCGTGTGTGACGAGCGACATTTCCAATCGGGTTACAGAACCGGACGACCCCGCCTTCAATTCTGAATGACAGAAACATGAATGTCAATGACTGCCCTGTGAGCAGGAGCGGTAAGTGTGGCCTTGCCCAGAATAATTAAGGAGATGAACCACAGTCACGGACATCCTTACCCAGCCCTGCTGGCCACCTCGAAGGGCTTGTCTTCACTTTTGTCTTTTTCTGACTCTATATTTTACTGGTGTACTTACAAGTTCACTTAATATTTAAAAAGGAGATTTTGGCCTCTCGCTGTTTAAAGATTGAATAATATAAAGACTGATTATAGTGAAAAAATTTAAAATGTAAAGCCTCATGCTATGTTAGGCTATTTAATGCCCTTTACTCCTAGCAACACAGATATATTGAGAATTATTATTATTATTATTTATTAATCATGGAATTCAATATTGTACATAATTAATTGTCATTGTCCATAATTAAATGTCATATCTGACTAGCATCAAAACAAGCATAACAGCATACTGTTCGCACACAGTATAAATTATATTTATTAAAAACAAGACAAACCTAATCTCCAGGTGAAAATGGACAGCACAATCCCATAAAGTTAGTCATAATTTTATACGCGTTCCTTTTTCCAGTTTAAATTTCAGATCAAGTCTGTCAAAATAACCTGTCAATTTGAAAATGTACATGCTAAAATTATGTCGAACAAGGATGTAAGAATGTGACATCTGAATTCATTCTCCTGCAATTATATAAGTATTCTCTGATCGGGCTATTTCCCTGTGTCTTCTTTGTGTCCTTTACTGTTGAACCTTCTTTTTGTTACAATATATATTAGGTATATGCATAGTTTATATATTAGGTATATCACAAAAACTAAAAACTAGACCGTTGTCTAAATAATTGCTTTATTGGAGTAATAATGCATTAATTAAACTGGCAATAGTGTGGCAATGGGGCAGTCGTGAGTATCTCCCAAGTACCGATTAGCGTAGCACTCCCTGACAATCCACAGGCATTCCGACACATGCAGTCCATGGCGCCATGGCGGTTGAAGGACACGTCAATGTTCTAGATAAAATGCATGCATAAAATATATCTAATACGCCTCGTTAATTGCTTTTCTTCGTTCTTCGGCAGACGTTCTCTGCCTGCCGTGTATTGCCCATCATCCGCTCACCCTTTTAAAAGCAGTGTGGGCCTATAGTCGCTGATGTATGATGTGAGGCGCTGTAGGGGTAATGGATCAGTTTCGTTATACAAGGAACTTTATCTCTGGCGTTGACTGTCAATTTATTTTTTGTCTCAGTTGAACTACTTTCATATATTTTTCGTTACTTGTGTTTAACTTAATTATGTTGTGTCTTCATTTTTTGAGTTTCTTTTTAAGATTCGCAAGAAAGGTCCTGTACAATACACTAAAGTATATTTATTCAGTTCGGAAAACCCATGCCCTGTTACTCATAAAGAATGGACAAGTGAACTAATACAAGAAACCTATGATGAATTATTATGACATGTTTACTGCAGTTGTTCCGTTAAGTTTGTCCAGCGAACCAAATTATGTATTTGGACATACTGGACAAACCCAATAACCTAACTGCACGGAGGATGCAAAGATAAAATGATGTCACTGTATATCACATAAAAGAAAGGGACAATAACGACCAAAACTTGACCCCTCAATGAGCTCACTCAAGAAAAAAATATGTTAACATACTTTAGAATTTAGAATTAAACATGAGTGATTGACTTTATGAAGACTCCTGGTGCTGTAACACAATATAACCACGAATAGCGCGTCTTCGTAACGGCGTAGGCTGGAGTTAGTTATAATATCGTGGAGACAGTTATGTTGGTAAATAACATTCAAAGTTTTAAGCAAAGAAATCGTAACGCGTTACGGATTAAAATAAGTCTACTTACAGACTAAAAAAGTATGTCAACGACGATGAAAAATAGATAAACTTAGACTGACAGAGGACTGGACGTCTAGAATTAAACAACACGAACTCACCTTGACTGGCTGCAGCGCTGGGGAAAGAGCTGCTCCCAAAACTAAGTGTGAGAAACCGGTATCCTGTGCACTCTGTGGGGTAAGATCCACAGCGTCTTCGGATCTATAGACGTGCGGGCATTTCTGCTCCAGTCTTCTGATTTTAAATGGGTTAATCTGTTTATTTGGCTACTCTCCGTTTCTCTGCATCCCAACCATTTGCTTGCCCTCCATTGTTACTTAATGACATTACTGTATAAGCCGCGATCTGCCTCTTTTTCCTTGGCCGGCTGATTCGCGCTCGTCTCTCTCACAGTCCCCTGTCCATCTCCATCTCAGCAAGTGTGTGGGTGCGGGAGACGGAGGAAGAGAGGCTGGGGGGTGGGGGGGCACTGAGGCACTGAGCGGGAGAGAGAGAGCCTGTCAGTTTGATTATGTCTCTGTTTGTGTGGATTTGCCCGTGTGTGTAGGTGCGCTTCCCATTTGTGCCTGGGCACTTTCCATTGGTGAGTTTCTCCACCAGTACGCAGCCTGTCTTGTTTAATATATTGGTGTGTCGAGGCTTATTTGCACCCCTAGGCAGTACAGCAAAGGCACATTCAGACAGCCCCGGCTGGCAACTGTTCAGACTGTGGGTTTTTAATTTAAAACCATCTGAATTATCTTCAGCAGTCAAATATTTACTACATCATCAGTTGCTCCATGTACAGTACTCTACCTCTGTGTACCCATAGAATTTGCCCATACACTCTTCATCCAGTTATTCATTTCTCGGCTATGGAACGTACTTTATTTAGGAAGAGAAACATGACCTGAAGTCTGCACCCTGGTTTACAGTCCATCAGCTATTTTAAACCGTGAAATATCTCCTTCCTTTGTTTTGTAGGGACACCATAATTGGAAGAGCCCGTAAGTGTCCCAAATAGATCAGGACTGCACACAGACACCCAGGACTGTGTGAAAAAAAATGCTGAAAAAACTTATTTTTAAAGACTCCACTGAAATTGAAATACCTTAAAAGTTCATTATTAAAACTATACTGGTTGTACAAAGATTCTAAGATAAGATTAAGATTTTGCTGTTGTTTGTGACAGTGGTGTATCTATGGTTTTATATCAGATATATCAGGACAACAGTAAAATCATCTGGTCCTAACCAGGTACTACAATTATTTTAATCTAAGCTCAGGTGTGAAACAACACGCAGCAGATCCCACCATATCATTATTTATTTAACAAAAATGAAGCCAAAACTAAGTACACCCCATGATTCAATAGCTTATAGAACCTCCTTTAGCAGCGATAACTTGACATAATCATTTTCTGTATGACTTTACCAGTCTCTCTCATCATTTTGGAGGAATTCTGGCCCACTCTTCTTTACAGTGAGGTTTGCAGGCACTCGTTTATGCACAGCTCTCTTAAGGTCATGCCACAGCGTTTCAATCGGGTTGAGGTCTGGACTTTGACTGGCCTTTGCAGCACCTTGATTCTTTTCTTATTCAGCCATTCTGTTGTAGATTTGCTGGTGTGTTTTGAATCATTGTCCTGTTGAATGACTCAGTTTTGGCCAAGCTTTAGCTGTAGGACAGATGGCCCCACATTTGACTCTACAATACTTTGGTATACAGAGGAGTTTATGGTCGACTCAACGACTGCAAGGTGCCCAGGTCCTGTGGCTGTAAAACAAAATCATCATGCCTCCATCCCCATGCTTGACAGTTGGTACGAAGTGTTTGTCTTGATATGGTGTGCTTGGTTTTCACCAAACATGGCACCATGCATTATGGCCCAATATCTCCACTTTGGTATTGTCACAAGTCTTGTGATTTGTTCAGATGCAACTTTGCAAGCCAAAGCTATACTGCCATGTTGTTTTTAGAGAGAAGAGGCTTTCTCCTGGCAACCCTTCAAAACAAGCTGTACTTGTTCAATCAACATACTAATTGTGGCTTGTAGAGTCTGAGATGTAGCTCTTGGGGTTTTTGGTTGCAATCTTTCTCACTATAGAATGATGGACTCCACATTGTTTGGAAATGGCCTTATAACCCTTCCCAGATTGATGGGCAGCAACAAATGTTTCTCTAAGATCATCACTGAAGTCCTTCCTCCTTGGCATTGTGTAACACACACCTGAATGCTCCAGACCAGCAAACTGCCAGCACTTCTGCTTTTATAGAGGTGGCCACACTTGCTGATGATCAGTTAATCAAGAGCATTTTATTAGTACCACCTGGCTGCTACTTACTCTCCTGTGGAAGCAGTGCTTAATTTTTCACACACTGTTAAATAAATGATGACAAAAACCTTAGGATAGAAAGAGGGTGTCCTATCAGCTGTGCGCGTTTACATTATTATTATTATTGTTGTTGATGATGATGATGTTTTTCTTATAGTTGACGACCTTGACGTATACAACAGGGTGAAGTTCCCGCTGATGATAACGGGTCCGTCCATCCATCCATCCATCCACATCCAGAAGAGGGTCACGGTGAATTTGGAGTTACTGCAGGAAGCATCGGGTACATGGGCTGGCATGCCAGTCCATTGCTGGGCATACAGTCAGACACCATGGGCAATATCGAGATGCCAGTTCTGCTAAGCACATGGCTCTTGGACTTTGGGAGGAATCGTGAGTACCCCCCCCCCCCAAACTCCACAGGCAGACAAGGGCACCCAACACCCAGCTCTACACCTGAGGGGGCTACAGCACTACCCACCCAGTCTATCCAGTTATTTAAAAGTACCGTTTAATGTTTTCACTATAGTATATGATTGTTTAAGAGGAGAACAGTTTGCATATTAATTTATGGCATAACAAGCGTTGTTCTTGTTCCTGTGACCGCCACTTCTGGCTCGTGTCTTGCTGCGTGGCCCCGCGCAGGACTCCGGCACGCGCCCAGTTGTCTCTGCAAGCTGAGGTCCACGTGAAAGGCCACCGGGCTTAACGCGCATCCGTGTCCTTGCAGCAGCGACACCATCTCAGCTGTATGCGTCCCGCCGGCATCTCGCCCCTGCCC
>JAODKL010000095.1:6141429-6156529 GCA_026780765.1 Petrocephalus schoutedeni
GCCTCTCGCTGTCCCCATGTGTCCGCCTCGTGTTCCCCCCTGTGTCCGCCTCGTGCTGTCCCCATGTGTTCCCCCCTGTGTCCGCCCCTCGCTGTCCCCATGTGTCCGCCTCGTGCTGACCCCACGTGTTCCCCCCTGTGTCCGCCCCGCACTGTCCCCATGTGTCCGCCCCGCACTGTCGCCACGTGTACCCCCCTTGTGTCTGTCCCGTATGTCCTCCACGGGCACCATGAACTCCTTTTTTCCATTTTACACACACTGTAAAATCCCACGGCCACGTTATTACTAATTGGCTTGAGTGTTTCAGTAATTGTAACTAATTAGCTCACTAGCTAAGACCTTAAAATGCCCAATAAACATTTTACTGTGCTTTTCACTATTCACAGACTAATGTACACAGAATGCTTGTGGCAAACTGTCCGTGTGACTGTGTGCGTGTGATGAAAGTGTGTGCGTGTGTCTGTCCTGCCTATTAATGTCCTGTACTCCCTGTAATGAAAATGTTAATAGTGTGCTAAATGATGGGACTCGTGTGTTATTTTGTATTCAGTACAGTCATAGATGTATATAGGTGTATAAGTGCATTATTGTATGCAATGTGCATTAGGGCCTGAGAAGACCACTGTAAAATGGGAATAGATTTAGGGCTATTTAAGGCTGAAATGAGGTATGTAACAGATAGGGTAAATAGATGCCCCATTCTTTGCTTATCCTTCTACCCCCTCCTTCTTGGGTGATATTATTGTTCCCATGGCAACGTGGCAGATTGCTTGGAAATCGCCGTGGTTGTGGGTGCCATGGCAACACATTACATATGCTGCCGAGTGTCTTTCGGTCCCGGACATCAGTTCGGAGGGGGAGCGCCTATGCGCGGGTGTATGTATGATACTGCGCCGCCTCAAAGGGGGCGCCACGTGCACCTTCAAACTTCACTAATGAGTAGCGAGAGTCTCTGACAGAAGCTCCCGAAGTTCCGGTCAGGGTTTTTGGCTGTGTTTGGAAGTTACACCCAACCGCCTTCATTTATAAGCAGCCAAGAAAAATAAATATATATGAAGAGGATACATCCATCCATCAGCCAGCCGCTCAGCCAGCACAGAGTTGACATTGTAATCAGTATTTATTTTCCAGTAGTATTATGTGGCTTTAATGTGGGGCTGTGCAGTGGGGCGAATACACTGGGAATCAGTGTTTGCTTGCAGTTTCCGGGATGGCACTTTTTCTACTCGCTACTCCGTTTCTGTTTTGCTGTTTATTTCTCGTGCACTTAAATTTGAGGCAGACCGTTGCTGTGGATATAGCAACCTCGAGAGAGAGAGAGAGTGTGTGTGTGTGTGTGAGAGAGAGAGAGAGAGAGAGAGAGAAGGATGGAGAGAGAGCAGGGGGCTGAGGAGGAGGGTGGTGGAAGAACTATGATTTTAGTTAATCTGACAGTAACATGCCCCTGCTGGGACACACACACACATATGGACACACGCGCGGAGACACACACACCATCGTATTCGATACCTGACGGACTCGCTCAGCCTTACGTACACCTGAAGCGCTTCGCCTGCTGGATAATGTGGCCGCTAATGCAGCTCTGTCACATTCCCGAGCCCGGCCTGTCATACCGACGGGAGAGGGGGACAAGAAAGGAAAAAAACACACATATATATGGCTGGGAAGCTTGCATCACACTCGTCTGTGTCAGCGAGCTTCCATGCGGCCGCCCTCCGTCGCTTTTGACAGAGGCTGCTTTTACGGCAGGGGAGAGATGTGCTATAGGACGAAGGACATATTTTAATTGCCATTGTGGGTATTGAATGAGCTTCTTGGGATGGGCCATGGATAAAAAAATTGATATTATTTATTCAGAAGTTGCTGTTATCCAGCCCAGCCTAAAGTTATGCATTTAAAGCAGGCTGTTTACCCAGCTTTGACGCCTTTCCCAGGAAAACAAGGACATGTTGACTCTGACCTTTTGGCTTGATGTCCAGTTTCTTAATCAAGTCTCCACTCCACCCCTCCAGCAACGCCTTCTGCACTGTCTCTCTGTTTTTTCCACGTACTTCATCCCTGGATTGTTCTTGGTGTCTTCCCATGTTTTACTAAATTATCATTTAAAAGCGTTTGTTTCCCCTGAAGGTCAGGGAGGCACAAATTAATTTTAAAGCTCAGAATATTTAACAATTATACATGGAAGCTTTCCTGCGCCATTGCCTCAGCCTTCCTGAAAAGTCTAACCCCCCCCCAACATTCTAAGAAGGGCACCTGAAACACCCCAAAATTGTAAATGCTTAGATGGTGTCTTGCCCTGCAATGGTACTCATCTCGCTTTCTGGTGTGCCAGGTCAGCTATTGAGCTGAGACTTATGTTGTTAACTGCAGACATTTCAAATATAAATGACGGAGACTGTATATTTAATGTCAGTATATTTAAATCATCAGAAGCTGGATTTCAGCCTCCTGGAGCCCGCAGAGGTGAGTGTGGGCAGAGTAGCGGAGTCGATCGAGCGAAGTTACCTAGTAACTTTGGCGGATTCCTGAAGTTCGCGTGCGGCGACACTGCTATCACGCGCGGTTCGGCGGGGTGCCCCGCCCTAGAGCGCCGCCGGGGGCCCGGCATCAGCTCCTCATAGTGCAGGACAAGACCAGAAAGCGAGAATGCCGGCCTTCGCAGACCTTCCGTGTCCGGGATCCGCCGCTCTGGACACACAGACAGCCAGCTGGAGCTCGTCTCACCTTGACTGTCCGTGAGCTTTGAGCCATGCCTGGGGCGCGGGGGGGGTGGGGGGAGGACCTCCGAAAGATAAATCAGCGCTGCCGTGCAAATTTCTGTTCAAAGCCCAGCAATCAAACGAGCAATTAAATAAAATGAAAACGGTGCCGTAAGGCCACGTCGCGCCCAGCGGACTGAACGAAAACGAGGCTGCATATAAATAAACATGTCAGAGGCGGCGAGCCTGAAAGGTCGGGCGAGTGTGAATAATGCTGCGTCGCATTATGTGCTCTGCGGGACGCCACCGCCGCTGTACGCCGCGCGCATCGCGCTTTTACACCTGACCCCCTTTTCACGCCCGGATGCATGCTTCCCAAGGTGTTTTTGTTTACATGCCCTAATTGTGCGCACCGATGCTTCCTCGCCAGGGATTTGAACCTGCAAGCTACTGGTATGTCCAGTACTTCATACTATTCCAACCCTCAGATTTTAATCAGCTGTACTGGCTGTTATCGCATAGATGCAGGAGCTGTTCTAGGACTTTTTAAGAAGGGGGAGGGTGGGGCATAATTCTTACAGAGGGGCCAACCGTATCATTAGTCAATGCTGTGCTTTGAATTGGTGAATGACAGGGGAGAGGACCAATAAACCTTCAGCAGGGGCCAGTGTTCCTGTGGCCTCACCCTCATATATGGCCCTGTGTAGAAGATGAACACCTTTCATTTATACGGTATATGTACAGTCTGCTGACTCTCCCTTTGCTTAGTATGGGGTGGGGGGGGGGGGGGTTAAGGGTTCCTTGAGGTAGTTCTGCCGCATTGTAAACATGGAACTGTTCAAATGTGCAGAAATGTAAAAGCCATGTTTGAAGATTCTCCAGCTTCTCCTGAGTTCCGCAGTGCGAGCACTAAAAGTCTGTCTCTCTCCCAGGTATCTCATGAATGTGACTTATGACGGGCGCAACCTGTCGTTCAGCGAGGATGGCTATCAGATGCACCCAAAGCTGGTCATTATCCTTCTGGACAAGCAGAGGCAGTGGGATAGGGTAAGTCCCCCATTCCTCGATGTTATAAATGACAGCAACCCCTGGCTTGGCCTGCCCTCTTTCCCTTGTTTCGGTCTCTTTTTTTTTTTGGTCCTATTTTTCTTCTCGAGTTTGTCCCAGTGCAGTCAGAACCCATCATCACAGCCCATCATGAGCTCCTCTGGTGCTCAGCCTCCTGTCCCAAATCCTTGGAGTCGTGTCCAGGGCAAGCTCCGGTCATGGAGCACCGACTCCTGCCAGCCATGTGACATGCAGCCTAGCCGGTGCACCTGCCCCCTTTCCGGCATGCTGCCTGTTTACCCCCCACCCTTCTCCTGCGTCCAGGTGGGGAAGTGGGAGAATGGCACACTGGCAATGAAGTACCACGTGTGGCCGCGCTTCGAGCTGTATTCGGATGCCGAGGAGCACGGCGAAGATCACCTGTCCATCGTCACGCTGGAGGAGGCTCCCTTCGTCATCGTGGAGGACGTGGACCCGCTAAGCGGCACCTGCATGAGAAACACTGTGCCCTGCAGGAAGCAACTCAAATTCGTGTGAGGATTCACACGACGCCTCGCCATTCTGAGCACCGTGGCTCTCATCCCACCCCACATTTATACCCCTGCCTCCAGCCACTTTGATCTCCTCTCATTTCTGCTTGCTGTCTTTTCTGCTTCCTCCTGTCTGCTGTCTGCCTAGACTGTCTATATCTCCTTCCTCCCAGCTGTTGTCTTTTTGGTATGTCTGTTTCACCTTCCTCCTTTGTTGTGGGCTGTCTGTATCTCCTTCATCCCATCTCTTGTCTTTTAAATGCTGTCTGTATCTCCATCCATTTTACTCCTAGGTTATCTCCATTCTCTGTTCAGTTTCCTTTCAAAGGCTGTCTGTATCTCCTTCATCCCATCTACTGTCTTCCACAGGCTGTCTGTATGTCTGTCTTCCCATCTGTCTTTTAAAATCTGTCTTTTTCCTTCCATTTTTTGTCTTCCACAGGCTGTCTGTACTCCTCTTTCCTGTCTGTTGTCCACCCATAGTCCATTTTCGTTTCAGCGTCTGTTTCCTCCTGTTGCCTGTACATATCTGTTGTTCTGTATTCCTGTCCCCGCAACACACTGCCTGTAGTTTTGCATTATTTATTCCTCCCCGTGTCTGTCCTCCCATACTGCCCGTTGTCCCCTCTCACTTTCGTAGCCCCCCGCCACCCGGCTGCTTCTCACTGCCTGTTGTCCTACATACCTGTGTGTACTTCATTTTCCCAGCCATGGCTCCTGCTGTTGTCTTCGTCCTGCACACCCTGACGGGTTGTAACCCCCCCTCCTCCTTTCCCGTGCCCACATATTATTCATACAGTCTCTTGCCATGTAATTGTCAAGCATTGCTGTCCAACTCCTGATGCCTGTATAGCTCCTTCTTGTCGCCCATAATTTTATATGCAGTCAAATTCTGCTCAACTCCCTGTGTGTGTGTGTGTGTGTATAACTCTTCATGGTTTTAAATGGGAGTCCTTTAACAATGTTATTATTTTGCCCATTGATCCATCTTCCAATTGCTTATTCTGGACATGGCCATGAGTGGGGCTGTCCCAGGCAGCCCAGGACACAATACAGGGGATGGGGTTTATCACAAGGCACACACACACACACATACACACACACACGTGTTTGTATTCTTTGTGGTCTTAGTGAGGACCTTCCATTCATTTCTATGGGAAGAACTTTCATCCCAATCACAACACCCTTAACCCATACCCAACACTAACCTTAACCTTAAGTAACCAAACAAATATACAAGACTTTTGGTATTTTTCCTTTTTTGATTGCATTCATAGATTTTTATAAAATGAAGTCTGAAATAGTGAGGCCTAAAAAGATGACTTCACTTGTCATGTTTTTTGAGGATATAGCATTCATATCCTTGTGGGGACTCTCCATTCATTTCCATTGGGAAAAACCCTAATCATAACATGACAACCTTAACCCCTGCCTTTTGATTTTTTTTTACAAAAAGCCTGAAAAATGTCCCCACAAGCAAAAACGGTTTTGCCACATTGTAGGGACATTTCATCTCCACAATGTGGTAAATACAACCCCCACACACACCCATTCAATTTTACGAGCAATTTAGAGATATCTGTTACATCTTTGGACATAACAGTGGACACTCACATGACACTGGCAGAACACTGGGCCTAGTGGCGGAAGTCAGGCCCTGTACAATACCCCCTTAACCATTTTTATTAGAGCAATCCAATGCCACATAAATCTAATATTGCTGTGTAATCCCCCTTAGCGTTCTGTAACCCTACATCACAAACTAGATTTACCCAGGAGAGATCCTATTGTTTTGCTGTTGCAATGCACGTGTCTTCAGGTAGTTCAGGGTCACCGTTGGGTGTGGGTGGCTGTTATTGTGATGAGATGAGCTTGGGGTCGACACAATAACGCAAGTGGGAATTAATATCTTTGAAGCTCGGTTCTCATGTACAGCTATTCTTCTTTGGCTGCTCCTTTGCTGAGCTAGGCGATGCTTTGTGGCTAAAAGCACTTCTCGAAATTTAAGTTTGTTAACTTCCCAGCACTTCTATCTACTTTGAGATAGAAAAATATTTATAATGCCGGTTAAAATATATATGGGTGTGAAATTATAATAGTACTAATAGTAATAGTGCATAATCATCATCTTTCGACTTTCGACACCTTAGATGGGAAGCCATTCCATCGTCGTGATAAAAATAACTTTAATCATGAAGATCATCATATGCCGAATCAGTTTACGCTCAGCATTTTCTGTAAGGTTGCAGCTCGGGGAGAGCAGTTCCCACAAAGTCTCCATGCGCTGATGGTTTCATTAAATACATAGATCACAGGGAAAAGGTGCAAGTGGCTGAGACCCCGAATCTCCGTGGACATGTGTTATGTATGGTCGTCGGCACATAATTATGCTTGCTTGGGCATTCGCCACGTGTTCGTCCCACAGAGATGCAGCCTGGGTGTTCCAGCTGGAGTTCCTGTTCATGCTGATGCTTGCGCTGTGAGCTGGAATGCGTAGGAATCATTAACGGCGCCCCCCGGTGGCTGAGCGGAGCTGTCTACGGCCAAGCCCACTGTCGTTAATTCAGCTTGGAAGTGGGGAGTGCTGCTGTCCATGCTTGCATCAAGGGCTCTTCTCTCTGGGTCTGGGGGCTCTTTCAGACCTGCCCTCGGCCCTCGGTCCCTCTCCAGCCCCTGGTCCCCTCCTGCGTCTGCCTCCACACGTAAGCCAGCGCCCTCATGCAGGTTTTGCAGCGTACCTAAAGCCGTCACCTCGGCGCGTACAAAAGGTGGCTTTTCCGGATGTTCCCCCTGACCTTCGGTGAGAGCAGTTGCATTGTGGGCGCTGTGCTCAACCTTGGTGTTTAAAGGAGCAATTTATGAAAAAGCACGTCTTGTAGTGAAGCCAGGAGAGAGACAATTTGCGATTTCTGTTCTTTTGTGGCGGGTTTACAGGAAGGTTTCTGTGTTTATTCACGTCACTGTCAGTCTTCCTCCACGTTTTGTCACCGTTTTCTTGTCGTTCGTCGCTGTAAGTGCTCCTCTGCTTCCTGTCACCTCTTCTCTTTATTCCCATGATGCTCCATGTGCCATCTCCACACAGTTTGGCATGCCTTGCATACTTTACCCACTATTTTTCCTTCCCCTACTTTACAGCTCATCTCGATAAACCTAATTTTCATTGCTGACTTCCGCCCTTCCTGCATCAGTCTATCTTTCAAATTCTTCTCCATTCTTCTGCGGTCTCTGTCCCTCAGCAATCAGACAGGGGAATCTGGCATCTACATTAAGCGTTGCTGCAAGGGCTTCTGCATTGACATCCTGAAAAAGATCGCCAAGTCCGTCAAGTTCACCTATGACCTCTATCTGGTGACCAATGGGAAGCATGGGAAGAAGATCAACGGCACTTGGAACGGCATGGTTGGGGAGGTGGGTGTTTTAGTCTCCCGTTATACTCCCCTCCATTTAACAGCTGATGGAAAGAATGGTTTTTTTTATTGCTATTAAAAATCAAATAGTGGAAAAGTCCTACTTAAACCCCCAAGATTAAGATGAGTAATTTAGATGTTCAGCTTTAGACATATACAAATACACGCTCATACTGGGGAGGAAATTTCGAAATGAAGAAATTAATATAAATCAACGTGGCTTACATTACTGCTGCAGAAATGGCCCTACAGAAAATGGATGAATGGAGTGAATCACTTTGCCGTCCCCAGTGATTAAATTAAACAGCAAAGTTAATATCCTGGCACTTCATTGGTTGCACTGTTTTATTGTGAGATCAAAGTGGAGTAGGAAGTTTGCCTGTCATGTCGGAGGAATGGCTAAATTAATACGTTCTTATCAAAATGTAAAATATCTGACAATTTAATTTGGTGTGGGATTGATGGAAGAGGTGATTTAGATAGCCTCTCATTTTTGGAGTGGCTGTCTCCAAACTTAGACTCACCTAAATGTTCGCAGCTCAAGTCGGCCTGTCCTACTTTAGTTCGGGGCTGAAGGGCTCAGGTATTAACAGCTGAACATACCTGTAGATGGAGGGAGCTCTGTGGCTTCAGAAGGGCGGGGGCTGGAACGTCTATTTCCAGCAGCGCTGACCTACTGTTGTAACCCAGTTTCCCTTCCCCTATTTCTTTACCCACAGTGTTGTGTCCGCTTCTGTTTGTCAGTATTCGGAGACTGTTGGTTGACCTATCTCTTCCGCCTGGATTCCTCTCCCCTCTGCCTCACTCTCTCTCTCTCACACTCTCGCTCACAGGTGGTGCTGAAAAATGCCCATATGGCAGTGGGCTCCCTTACCATCAATGAGGAGAGGTCAGAGGTCATTGACTTCTCCGTTCCCTTCATCGAAACGGGCATCAGTGTCATGGTCTCCCGTAGCAACGGCACTGTGTCCCCCTCGGCCTTCCTGGGTGAGCCGGTCACAACACTGACACTCACACACACGCTGTATTCGTTCTTACATTCCTTCAACCTGTCATTCTTTTTTAAATTATCAGGTACAGTGTGAGCTAAGACAAGTTAGACGATGTACTGACCCCCCCTCCCCCTTCCCCTCCCAGAGCCCTTCAGCGCAGATGTGTGGGTGATGATGTTCGTGATGCTACTCATCGTGTCGGCCGTGGCTGTCTTTGTGTTCGAGTACTTCAGCCCGGTGGGGTACAATCGCTGTCTGGCAGATGGGAGAGGTGAGAACGCGCGACGAGGAGGCGGGGCTGCCGCCGCCCGCCACCCTTGTCACCTGGAACGCATTCACACGAAACCCCACGCGCTCCGCGGCTGCCAGGGTGGGTGCGGGAGAGCCAGGGCGGGGGGACACGCATGTATTCACACACACACACACGCGCGCGCGCGCACACACACGGAGGGGGGGGGCTTCAAAAAATCTTATGACCTTAAAGCAGCATATGTATTCAGTCTGTCGCATCTAAATGAACCATTTTTGATTTCGGCTGATTTTGATTTTACAAAATCGTCGAACATATTGCGTACATTTTGATTCCAGTAATTGCACTGAAGCATAACCCGGATGGACAGATGATAGCTACAGCACCCTCTGTGTCCGGCATCGACTTGGTAGATGAACTCTTTGGGCTCTTCGGGGATATTTTAAATGATGGGTGTAATACTGAACACCTCTGGCAAGCCAGGACGGGTGACAGATTGCACTAATGAGCGACAGTTCAGCCAACATGAAGCCTCCCTGATACAGAAAAAAAGTCTTAGCCCTGAAAATATTTCTTCACTTAATTAGAGGAAACCGAGCGGAAATGATCTCAGCCAAGCGTTTTGGAAGGCATTATCAATCCTTAAGCTGACGATCAATACCTCTCGATATTGTTTGTGCCGCACCGTGCATCCCCTTTGCGTGAGATCAGGCGCATAGTCAATCTGAATTCTGCTTTGCTTCATTTCCAGCAAGTGATGTGCCCTCCTAATGGTCTCGCTTTGAAATTAACAGAGATGAAGATGAAGGTTAAACACATGGCTAGTTTTTCAAAGCCTCTTTAATTTATAACTCCCGGTTGATCTCCCTGCTCAAAAAACATAGCTTTTTAAAAAAAAATGTGCAGCTTCCGTAACATATATGTGAAATACTTTTGACTCAAGCTGTTATTTAATCACGGAAAATGGCGGTAACACGGTTCACCACTCCACCGCCAATTTTCCTTTCGCCATCTCGGTGCACTGATTCAACCCCCCTTTCCCGTTCCCCTTCCTCTCTCCTCCAACCACCCCCGCCCCATGACCACCCCCTCCC
This sequence comes from Petrocephalus schoutedeni, assembly GCA_026780765.1. NCBI lineage: Eukaryota > Metazoa > Chordata > Actinopteri > Osteoglossiformes > Mormyridae > Petrocephalus > Petrocephalus schoutedeni. The sequence goes on from JAODKL010000095.1 coordinate 6,151,449, forward strand.
CCAGAGCCTGGCGGTCCCTCCTTCACCATCGGCAAGGCCATCTGGCTGCTTTGGGGCCTGGTCTTCAACAACTCTGTCCCCGTGCAGAACCCCAAAGGCACCACCAGCAAGATAATGGTGTCCGTCTGGGCCTTCTTCGCTGTCATCTTCCTGGCCAGCTACACTGCCAACCTGGCTGCCTTCATGATCCAGGAGGAGTACGTGGACCAGGTCTCCGGGCTGAGTGATAAAAAGGTATACCGCGCCTGGCTAACCCCAGCAGAGGTCGCCACCTGTCCATGTCTGGGAGAAGCTGCACCGCCCTCTCTGCTCGGCCTCATGCCCACCAACCCCATGACTATAAAAGTAGGCCTGTGATGCCTCTTAGGTTCCCCGTCTGCTCCAAGCTAACATTTGCTCCACCTTCATGTGTCCTCAGTTCCAAAGGCCCAACGACTTCTCGCCACCGTTCCGCTTCGGCACCGTGCCCAATGGCAGCACTGAAAGGAATATCAGAAACAACTACAAAGAGATGCACAGCTACATGGTGAAGTTCCACCAGAAGAATGTGGATGAGGCTCTGCAGAGCCTGAAGAGTGGGTAAGGGTGCAGGCCCGGCCACAAAATAAGCTCTATTTGGGTGCCTCTTTCATATCGACCTTAAACACTCAACTCACTGAAAAACGCTAGAACCTTATATCTCATTGATGCCTTTTATCCCAAAGAGTATGTCAACATGTTAGCTGAGCAGATCATAGTCTTGTTTAAAGTCCAAGAGACATGGCCATTATTGGGTTATTGGGTTGTCTACTGGTTAAGAATATTGGTCCATAAACCAAAACCATTTTGAATCATGGGTTGACTGGTGTGTCCTTCAACAAGGTACTTAACCTGCCATTGCTCCATTAAAAAAAAACCTGTTAATGGCGCGAAAAATCCTAAGTCATTTTGGGTGTCGCCAACTGAGATGTCAATCCTAAAACCATTATTGGTGCAAACTTTGGAGTCCCTCTATGAAGAATGCACCATCATTTCCCATCTCGCTCCTCCGTCTCTGGTCAGCAAACTAGATGCTTTCATCTATGATGCGGCGGTGCTCAACTATATGGCCGGAAGGGATGAGGGCTGCAAACTGGTGACCATCGGCAGCGGCAAGGTTTTCGCCTCGACTGGATACGGCATCGCCATACAGAAAGACTCAGGCTGGAAGAGACAAGTTGACCTGGCCATACTTCAGCTCTTTGGAGATGGTATGGCTGGAGTTACCTGTATTTCCCTCGTACCTTACAGTTTCTCTTTGTTTTCCTGTTATAACAGGCGCGCAATGGCTATAGATGCTGATTAGAGGTGACAGGGTGACCTAGCCATGTTGAGAGGGCCTGGGGGGATATACTGTGGACACACACACACGTGTGCAAAAATCTGGCCTTCCTTTCATTGCTGCTGTTCCCATTATTAAATCCTTGGGGTCCATGCAGAGGGAAGCTTGTGAAACATCTGTCTGGGTATGGTCCATAGACTACTAGGAAAGTGGCTAGGGATGAATTAGTAGAGCTGCCACAAATGACAGGTGTGAGGAGAAGGATCTTTTTAATTTTGGCGAGGGCATGAAGGTAGGAATCATAATTTTGCAGGTTGAGATGCATAATCCAGGAAAGGAAGATGGATTGAGTGAGGCTGGGTGTATATGTCATGCTCTATACTTAAATTATGACAGATATCAAAAGATATAATCCCTTATGCTGATCGATGTGGATTTGACTTTACGATACTGTACCGCATGACTTTTGATTTGATGATTGAGCCTTCTCAAGCATTCATAAGGTTGGCTGAAAAATACCAGACGAGCTTTACAGAAATTAAATAAAAGGGAAATGGCAGTGTACAGTTCCGCAAAAATATTTTTTTGTGTGTTTTAGGAAAATTAATCATTTTTATATGTGACATTGCTGTCCACTCTCATGTTGGTATATTGATTTAGTATAGTTAGTTTCTAATTAATAATCATCAAGGCACCTTCTGTCTTTCATAATTGCATAACAAGTACAAGGTTGTAATGATGTTTACTTATAAGTATGCTTAAAATGCACTTATATTTAAAATAATTATACATTAAAATATATTATTCTACTGTCTGCTGTTCATTGAGCATGTGAAAATAATACTTCAAGCAAATGTTATAGCTGAACAGAATTCTATATTGACTTGGAGACAATCCAATTTAAACAATTTAAACAGAACCTGCAGCCTCCTAGAGGTAAGTACTTGGAATTCCGTGCTCAACATATTTAAACTGAGCACAAGATAAATTAGGGCGCAGACTTTCCGACTGGCTCTCACTTGAGTCAATGACATTTATTGAGTCAAGAAAATGGATAGCTAGCAAGCACTTGATATGCTAATAAATAAAGATAATGGAGTATGTGTGACGTATTAGATGACAGAGGCATTCTGAAGATCTCTGACCTTTCTTTAGGTAGGCCCAGTTTTTTATATCAGGAAAATAGTATTTGATATTATTGGTGTTTTTGTCTGCGATATTGAATTATAGGTACAACATAAACACACCATTCTCTGTAAATGTTTTGTTCCTAATTAAGTACAAAAGTCTAGGGTATTGTACCAGAGCTCAGGTTTTTATTTATAACACTGCCTCTTCTGGGAGCATTGATTTTCAGTTATGTTTCAGCTTAACAAGCAGTTTTCATTAACCATTTTGGTGCAAGTTGAAAGACTTCCAGTACTCCAGTCAAATTCCTATTAGACACCATTAATAAGTAAAAAGATTTAATTTTAAAACCTGTAAATTTGTTATAGAATGCATGTCTCTGTTGGAGGCCTGCTGAGTGTTGGTAGGCCTTTGGCAGTCCGTCGCACCTCTCAGTCAAGGTCAGAATTTGGTTTGTTCTCTTTAACTTACGAATTTACTCGACAAGCTTTGTATGCGTGTTTTTCCCTTAAGAGTGCAGCTTTTCTTCCCTGAGGGCTACATTCCAGTCAGCGGCTGGGCCAGGCCTGCTACAGATACACTGTATAGATTACAAAAGATGCCTTCAGCACTGCAAGGCCCACTTTCCAAATTCCGAGGCAGCTGGACTACTTACGATACCATGTGGCTTCTGATGTGACAAAAGCGGTTTCAGGACCGCTTTGGGCTCATCGATCAGCATCAGAACAATGACCAGATGTTATGCTGCTGGGGATGTCGAGAGATTTAAGGGTCTGGAGGTGCGCAGAGGCGACGTCCCTGAGCTCCGAGTCTCTCCTGAATAAATGCAGGCCTCTGATCAAGAACAATAGTGTAGACTAGGAGTGGCAGGACCGGGAGAAGGTGGAAAGCAGGCAGCCGGTGTAGAGCTCGAGCATTCAGGAAGGAGAGCAGGGGGAGCTGCAGTATGCTGGTAAGGATGCAGGATTCAGCAGGTGTGACTTACTGATGTTGGGTTCTGAGGATGTGCTTTTGACATTTGATTGGAACTTTGGATCAGGGATTTGGGGATTCTTAATCGTAAGTGTTTGCTGGTTTAGTCCCAGCTGAGCACTTAACCTTTTAGATTTATCTAAGGAATTTCATAAAGGAAGCTGAATATCCGAATCATAGACAATACAGGCTAGGATCAGGATCTACAGGATAAGGGTCCCTTGAGGCTTCGGGCCTGTTGAGCCCAAATTTATGTCTCTGTTTTCATTTAATAGGTAACCCAACAGATTAAGATGGAAGATTAAAAAAAAACTGAGAAAAAAAAAACTTCTTATCATTTTGATCTTCTGTTTATGTTGTACAGTTACAAATGATACAAATGAAGTCAATATCTATACGTTTTGTTTTCTGAGATAATGTTGTTCGCATGTCAAAAAAACAACTGGATGTTCAGATGGTGTGTGGTACAGCTGATTTGATTTGAGATATATATGTTTTTTTATCAGTAGACAGGTGGGTAGGCATTACAATTTGTAGAATGTAACTTCAGTGTCATTATTATTTTTAAGGGCTATTTTTATTAAATAATTTTACATTTGTTTTTCATAGACAATAAAGTTAATTAGCTCTAACTATTAATTGATGCAGATGGCACAATATGACATAAATCTGTATATGTCGTCCAGGCTTCATTATGATTTATTTTTTTGTAATTTAATCATGTTTCAATTGTCCCTAGTGCGTCAAGTAATCAAGTAAGAGCTTGATTGATCTAAATTAAGCTTAGCAGTAATTTGGTATCTGTTTGTTTGGCAAATGATCAAATAACGAGAACATGAGCGGGAAAAACACCTGAACCTTTTCTGGTTTGTAATGATTAAGTAATCAGTGATTAATTGAAATAATGAACACAGGAAGCTATTACTAGTTTTAATGGGAAAGATTTTATGAGACCAGTTGTCTTTATCTGCTTTATTCAAATTACAGGTAGTCCTTAGCTCAAATTCTCAGCTACGCATGTGATGTTTATGTGATTTGAGCACCATATATACAGCATGAGCACAGCCATGGCCCAGAATTTGGCTTGATAGCTAGTGGATCCCATCAGCCATCTGAATGTAGGTCAGCCTGTGGTTGTTTAGCTTGTCTTAAGTGGGCTCCGCTTGCAAATTTCAAAGTCATCTTGTCACGCGCTGACACTGACGCTCCCAGTACGGCCTAGTTACCGGTAGCTGACGCATGCTGACAGTATCGGCGCGACACATACACGCGCGCAGTGGGAGTTTCTGAAAGACGTCACGACCAGGCCCCCTCCTCCTGAAAAGGCATGTGTGTCTTGTAAGGCCAACATGTGTCCAGGGTTGCTGGCTCTCAAAAATAACGTGACTTTAATGGATCTGCTTTCTATGATAATGTGTCATTCTGGCAAACACGCAAATAGCTTTTCTTCTCCTTTAACTTGATTTTCTTTTATTCTTCTCTCCTCTCCTTATTGGCCATCATGCACCCTTTCATGTGCCACCCCCCCCCCCTTTCACCCTCTACACTTTCATCTCCTGGCGCTCCACTCTTCCGCCTGCTCCTTCAACTTGTCTACGTTCTCCATCGCCATCCTCCAATCGTACCCTGTCCCCCCCCCCCCCCCCCCCCCCCCCCCCCCCCCCCCCCCCCCCCCCCCCCC
>JAODKL010000095.1:6156629-6183548 GCA_026780765.1 Petrocephalus schoutedeni
TCACTCAGGTGAGATGGAGGAGCTGGAGGCGCTGTGGCTGACGGGAATCTGTCACCACGAGAAGAACGAGGTGATGAGCAGCCAGCTGGACATCGACAACATGGCGGGGGTCTTCTACATGCTGGCGGCGGCCATGGTGCTCTCCCTCCTCACCTTCATCTGCGAGCACCTCTTCTACTGGCAGCTGCGCTTCTGCTTCATGGGCGTCTGCTCCGGGCGACCAGGCTTGACTTTCTCCATCAGCAGAGTGAGTGTCCATGGAAACCCGCGAGGCTGGCCGTGTCACTGCCTGTTTTTCCCACACAGCACGCCGCGAGATCAAAGAGAACACACATTCCTTTCACAGACTCCGAAGGATGACGAGGTCACATCAGATTACAGCTATTTTCAGCGCTAAGACATTTGTGATTTTCTTTTTTTAGCCGTCATCACACTCGGGGTAGTTCCAAGCTAAAAACGGCTCTAAAAATGGAGCTCCTTATAGTTACAGTAAACAGAGTCCCTGTGCTTTACTCTCGAATAGCTCGCCATGCCACGCTCGAGAATGAGTGATAATTGATAAGGAACACTCGGTTGCAGAAATGTGTTTAAAGATTCATGGATAATAACATGACCGTCATCTGCCACTCGCATAGTTCTTGCATCATGAAATAATGCATTAGCCTCAGCCCAGCGGAGGAATCCTGTATGTAAATGAAGCCTTATCTCATCAGTCACCTTCCTAAAGTCGCTCCAGGCTTGGTAATAGCTAAAGAATATTGCTCTCAAATAAGCTTCAGGGGAAGGCAAACTTTTGTTAATTTTTTAAACTAAAAATAAAGCCCTGGGACATGCATTCATTATCTTGATTATCTGTTAGTAAAAAAAACAAAAACAATAGGTAATTCTTTTTGTTTTCCTGTAGCGGTGAAATTATACTATGTATCTCATGATACAACGGCAGATGCAAACAAAAATGCTAAAATTATTGATGTTGATAATTAATTAAATGTTTTCTTGTTTCCTTTTGCAAAACTTAATCCTGGCCACGTCTCATGGGAGTGGTGTGTGGTTCAACGGGTTGCCTGTGATCAGAAGGGTGCCAGTTTGAAGGCCATGCTTGACGGAGTAGTTACATCGCTGTTGGGCCCTTTGACAAGGTCCTAAACCCCCTTATGAAAGTTTCTGCCAGGCTGCTGGATAAGTGGCTAGCCCTGAGCTCAGTGTACAAGCTTTGCTGTCATGGCTGTATGAAGGGGCAGTGGAAAGCTAACACATTCCAATGTACCTGTTCTCATACTTGTAGAATAAATGTGTATAAATAAAATTTATTTTAATTTAGTACCGAGGATAAGCCTTTGAGATTGACAAGTGGCACCCAGGATGAGCCAAAGAGATTGACCAACATCAACTAGGATTAGCCAATGAGATTGACTAACATCACCTAGGATGAGCCAATGAGATTGACCAGCATCACCTAGGATGAGCCATTGAGGTTGACCAATATCACCTAGGATGAGCCAATGAGATTGACCAACATCACCAAGGATGAGCCAATGAGACTGACTAACATCACCTAGGATGAGCCAATGAGACTGACTAACATCAACTAGGATGAGCCAATGAGATTGACCAACAACCAGAAATGAAACTGACCAATGTCACCTAGGCTCTCAGACTCTCACAAGCCTCCCTTACTAGCCTAAAAACATCTGTGCCGTACAGTTTCTGTTTCAGGGAGCCCCCCCCCTTTTTGCCCTCCCACTGAGCATATTCTATATGAAGGATATCTCATAATATAAACCACAGTTAGGCTTCACTTGAACCCTCAGGGATGTGTTCAGCCACAGCTCACAGAGCAGAGCATATAAAAGCAATGACCTGTGACCCTAACCAGGATAAATGGATGGATAGATGGATGGATGGATGGATGGATAAAGGGCGAGAGATGGGGTCAATGCAGGTCAATCCTCTACTTCAGTGAGCCATGCAGTAGTGCCTACGATCATGGGTGACAAATCAGCTGCAGCCTCCCTCTCCCATCCTCACTTGCTGTTTACTCCCAAGTTTCATGACATCATCATCACTAGTAACCAGCCTGCAGTTTTTTTCAATACCTCAAAAATCGAGGGAGCTTCTAACAGCTCAGTTCTGCGGCACTGCGGCCATGTCTTATGTGCGCTACATTAACAGCCCATGCACCTGGACTGTTAGAAATGCAAGCGAAAAACTCAATGGTAAAGACTAACTGCATTAACCTCGGCGATGCTGCCGGAATACATGACTCATCCCATCAGTCCATGGGATCAAGTCATCGACATCCAGACTTACCACCTCACCACCCCACAATGTTAAGGTGGGTGGTGTTTCCCACACCTCCCACCCTCGTTGTTTTTAATGTATAAGCTTGATGCAAATTAGGAATAATCACTGCATCAAGATCAAGGCTGTCCTTCACGTTAACCTCAACGTCAGCCATCTTAACACTGGTTGGGCAAGAAAATGGTCCGGGAACAGTTTGTATTGAAGGTGCTTAGAGAGCTACCCTTCAACATTTTTGGTTACAAATTGATTTTATACTTCAGTAAAATACTGAAATAACTTATAAGAACAAAAAGGTTTTTTTTTTGCAATGATGGGCCACCACACTTGCGCCAGTGGTTGGACGGATGGAGACGGCAGTGAGTGTGTCATAAAACTCATGAAAAGGATGCTGGAATACAGACTGGTCTGTCAAAATAAAAGATGCAGAAATACACAGGGGAGAGTAAGATCCCAACATAAAGAAGTTCATGTGAAAATGGAGACTGAAAAACTGTTATTCTGAGACAGGGTTGCTGTTAACCAGTCCATTCCCAAAATAGAATCATTTGACTTTCCGCTTGTCTGTGCATATCTGCCTATCAGCTCTTCTGGAGTACTTCCTATTCACTCAGTCTTGTTTTTTTTTTTTTTACCAGTCCCTTAGTCTCAGTATCCATCTATTTCTGGTGGCAATGGTACCTACCTACTTGATTTTGCGTAAAGAAGCAATTTTAGGAGCAAAGAAGTTCACAGGGACATCTTTTGTAGTTGCAATTTGTTTGATGTACCTAAAATTAAAATGAAGAGGCAGGACTGCATAGAATAATTTTAAACCCATTGATTAAAGTTATTGATTGGCAGTTAAAACCATGGCCTTACCGCATCTCTGTCATTATCAATCATTTCCCCAGGCCCCCACCCAAAGCTCCAAGAGCTCTCCTAAAAGCACTGTCAGTCTGAGTCCATGCTGTCAGTAGAATATATATTGTATTAATTAGCTTGTCTTGCTCAGTGCAGTACTTAATGTACTGCAGATTGCGTCCCATTTGCTCGCTGAGTAAACAACATCTATGTGTCTCTCCACCCCTTGTATAAAACAGGGCATCTACAGCTGCATCCACGGGGTCCAGATCGAGAAGGCCAAGTCACCCCTGAACTCGCCTTCGACCGCCATGAACAACACGCACTCCAACATCATGCGCTTGCTCCGCACAGCCAAGAACATGACCTCGCTCTCGGGGGCCAATGGCTCTCCGCACAGTGCGCTGGACTTCATCCGACGTGAGTCGTCCGTCTATGACATCTCGGAGCACCGGCGCAGCCTGGCCGGGCACTCAGACTGCAAGCCACCCTACATGCCCGAGGACAACATGTTCAGCGACTACATCAGCGAGGTGGAGAGGACGTTCGGGAACATGCCGCTGAAGGATAGCAACCTGTACCAGGACCATTATCTGCACCATCACCAGAGCTCGGGGCCCGGGATGAGCCTGGGCCTGACCGGCCCCCCTCCCAACAGACCACATAGTCTGGGAAGCGCCAGTTCGCTGGAAGGTGGTCTGTTTGACTGCGACAGCTTGGGAGGAGGGGTGGCGCCTATATTCACCACACAGCCCCGTGCCTCATTGACACACAGGAACAATAGTAAATTCGACCTCATCGTAGGACACACTCCATCTACCGGTCAAGGGTTCAAGCAAGACATCTACGGGAAATTCTCCTTCAAAGGTGGGGCGTCCAGCTCCGGCTTCATTGCCGGACATGACCGGTACTGCGGGGGAGGAGGCGGCGGCCCCAGCGGCGAAGACGGCAACATCCGGTCGGATGTGTCGGACATCTCCACGCACACGGTCACCTACGGCAACCTGGAGGGGAACGCCAAAAGGCGCAAGCAGTACAGGGACAGCCTGAAGAAGAGGCCGGCCTCGGCTAAGTCCAGACGCGAGCTGGATGAGATCGAACTGGGGTACCGGCGACGCGCCCATCACCTGTCCCATCACCATTACCACGGGCCCGCAATACACCGATCAGCCTCCCCGCCCCTGCTGCCCCTGGAACCGAACTCGCAGAGAGGGGGAGGGGGCCCTGTCGGTAACTGTCCATCGTACATGTTCCGCGACAAAGAGAACCTGCGAGATTTCTACCTGGACCAGTTCCGCCCCAAGGAAGGGGTGCCCCAGTGGGAGCACGTGGATTTGACTGATGTGCCCGGCGGGGGCGGAGTTGGCAGGCCTGCCGGTGGAGGTGGGGGCAACAGTGGAGGAGTCGGTGGTGGCGGTGGGGCCAACTGCACAAGTCTGGTGGCAGTGGATGATTTCCTGAAAGGGAAAGGTAAGAAGGTGGAGGGTAAGAGCGGCACCCCCGCTCCGGTGCAGCAGACACAGGCATGCTGGGAAAAGAATGTGACTGGGATTGGGGGCGGAGGGCTGGCGGGCGGAGACTGGGAGTGTCGAAACTGTCACAGCTGCGGGACCAAGCCTGTGCCTTTGCACAGCGCTGGGGGGAGCGGGAGCTTCTCGGGGGGAGGAGGTCCGTGTACCGGGGGAGGCGGTGGTGGCGGGAACAGTGCCGTTTCCGGGCGACCCAGTTCGGCGTGTGTGCGTTGCGACTCATGCAAGAAGACTGGGAACTTGTACGACATCAGTGAAGACAACAACCCTATTCTGGAGCCGCTGGGAGGCAAGTACGAGGGTGGGAAGGGGGTGCTGATGAGCAGCGGCAGTGTGGCGGGCGTCCAGTCGCAGACTCAGGCACAGCGGCGCAAGCCGGGCTTGGGCGGCAAAGTGCTGCGGAGGCAGCACTCGTACGACACGTTCGTAGACTTGCAGAAGGAGGAGGCCAGCGCGATGGGGATGGGGATGGGGGCCGGGGGTATGGGGCGCGGCATGGGAGGAATGCTGCCCCAGCCAAGGAGCGTGAGTTTGAAAGACAAAGACCGCTTCATGGAGGGTCCAAGTCCCTACGCCCATATGTTTGAGAGGCATGGGGGATCAGAGCGGGACCGGGACCGGGAGCCGTTGTTTTTTGGTGGCGACCGGGGAAAAAGTGGGTCCTCCTTCGGGCTGTTTCGGAGTGGAGAAGGGGGTGGCTTCCATCGTCGGTCCTTTGGGGAGAGGGACAGCAGGGACAGAGAGAGGGGTGTGATGGGAGGTGGTGGAGGTGGGGGACGTGGAGGAGGGATAGGGACGTACTCCCTGTCCAAGTCCCTCTACCCAGATAAAGTCAACCAAAACCCCTTCATTCCAACCTTCGGTGATGACCAGTGTCTGTTACATGGTGCCAAATCGCACTACGTCAAAAAGCAACAGCATCAGCTCATGAGATCCAGAAGTGGAGAATGGAATGACTTGAGGAGCTCGATGGGAGCGACCTCCTTCATGCCGGCTTCTGGCACACCAGGGGTGATGTCCAATATGGGCAACAGGCTGCCCAAGGAGGTCAGCCTGGGTGGTATTGGGGGACCTCTAGGGAACCACCATGGAGGGCCCACCAACAACAAGCTTCTGCAAACGAGGGAGAGCCTTGGGGGAGGGCAGACGCAGAGGCCCTTCAATGGCTCGAGCAACGGACACGTGTACGAGAAGCTGTCCAGCATCGAATCTGACGTGTAATGGGTCCGGCGGGGTGCCGGGGGGGGCGTATGTGCAAATGTGGCAATGAGAAGGAATGAAGGAATGGTTGCGTGCCATCTGCAGGGGTGGAAGGTCCACAAAACACAATCAGGAATGCGGGGGGAGGGGGGGACCAGGCAGCCAGACAATGGGATTTATGTGGAGATGCATGTAGACGGGAGCCTGTGCCATCTGTAAAACTGCAGAAATGTTACCATAAAATGTGACACTGGGAAGACTCACCCGTGAACATGGCCTCAGGTACTGACAGAGTTAAAATATGGAAGAATACCGGCAAAACTGATAGAACTGTCTTGGACACACGTTTACTCTGCACTCCTCTGCTCTTCACGTCCTTCTCCTTCTCATCTTCTGCTTCAATACACCAAAATGGACAGTTTCTCCTGACCCTGGTTAGCTGTGGAAATCCAATTATGACTCAGAAACTACAGGGTAAACTGACAATTATTACGTGATTAGCATTGTTAATACAGTAAATTGAGTATAATAACAATGTTTATTAAAATAGCTTTCAGTTGTGTGTTTATGGAGATATTTTATGCTGTTCAATATTTGTAGGAAATTCTTTTAGCCAACATAGCAGGAAGCTCATATTCGATTGAAACCGAGTAGCTTTTAGAATAACATAATTGGGTTTCCTGTTATGTTTTATATTATTATTATTATTATTATTATTATTATGGTTATTATTATTATCTGTGTTCAGTTATTTATTTGCTTATTAGGAGTGTTGTGAAAGGTCGTTAAAGGCATGATTTGCACAGTACTGAACTGTACTTACGAAATTGTATCTTGTGGGACGTTTCATGGTATCTCAAATCTTATCGCCTGATAAATATCAGCAAATGTCTTGCTTCGTGGTGGGCTTAGGACATGCCGTAGGTCTGGCGGAGCTGAGCTTGCTGTTGTTACTGGATAACAATGCAGTGGCTGCACCAGACGTTTTGTCTCCGCAAGATGAGTAGGGTTCTAGGGTAGTATGAAGCGGAGGACACCTCAGAGCTGTCTGTGAAATGGCCTGGATCTGCAGAGCACTGTAGCGCGCACATCAGCATATGGACAGGACACTTTAGCTCGGACACATTTTTACAATTTCACACATTCTTTCTGAGTGACCAAAAAGAAAAAAAAACAACACACGAGGTGCCACGTGAAGGAGCCCATTACTCTGTGAACCTCACGTCCGCTGACCCAAACATGTTCTGGCCAAGTGGTCGGGCTGAGATGTTGTACACAGCACAGCCAGTGGCCCCGTGGGCTTCACACTAGCGTGAACTGGATCGGACTGGACTTGGAGCCAAATCGGATTCGCCACGAGCCTGCTTTTGTGCTTCCTGTGTCCGGAGTGGGCTTTTAATACCAGGCGTTTTCAACGTTTGTCTTTTTAAGGGCTGCCGGTGGAGTGAGGTGTCAGAGTGCCACGCTCCGGCTGAAAACACATTTTCTTTTGCTTGGAGATCATCTCATGATGATTATAAATAGCCACATATACTGTCAGAAGTTCTCAAGATATGTGTATGTAGATTTTAAAGTGAGGCAAATGGGATGGGGTATTAATAACAGTAAATGTTGAGAAAACTAGTCATTGATAGATTAGTTAATCTACATTGTTTTACCCCTTCTTCATTTCCATCCGTCTTCTGAAACCGCTTGTCCTATTCAGGGTTGGTGCCCATAGGTCTGGAGCCTAGACAGGGTGGGGTGCCAGCCCATCGCAGGGCACACTCACACACCATTCAGACACACAAGCACACCTGTGGGCAATTTGGTAACTCCAATCAACCTCAGCATGTTTTTGGACTGTGGGGGGAAGCCAAGGCACTCGGAGGAAGCCTCACGACGATACGGGGAGAACATGCCAACTCCACACACATGGAACCCGGGCAGAGACTCAAACCCAGGTCCCAGAGATAGGAGGTGCCACCCCCACGCTTAATTTTTTTAAATGGAAATTGATTGAGCCTTGGATATTAATCAGGGTCATTCCATTGTACTTTGAACTTATTTTGAAATATTTTCTCTTGCTCTCTGTTGTTTAAATTTTTTATACTACAAGTGTTTGGAACTTATGGTGACCAAAAGTGAGATGGGAAGGCGGTGAGGGCATCTGGTGTTCTAGTTTAAGATTCAGTGTGTTATCTTTGACCTTGTGTATATAGAAACCTTTTCACTTTGCACAATAAGCAGACAGTCAGGATGTAACTTTCCATACGATGTTTTACATAAAATAAAAGGTCAAATAAGTATTAAAAATATTTTAAAAATACAAAAAAAAAAATTATAGAAAACATTATGGGTTTTATTGATAACAATATGGGTACTTTTGTTCAGATCACATTCCTTTCTTTAGAATATGTTTTATTGATAACTAATTTTTAGACTGAATTTCATTGTTATCATGAAGAAATGATGGCATTGAATGAGAGCATTGTTGTGAAAGCTAAAGTTTAGGAGTCACTGCAAAAAATCTATATATAAACATATATGTGCAGGTGTAGGTCATATATCTATACATATATGTATCTATAAATATATGTATATATGTAATGCAAAAAGTATGGTCATTTTTCAGTGAATCTGTGGCTTTTTTCATAAATCAAGCACTTATTATCCACTCTAAAAGTGGCATCAGGCAGCAGGGATTAGGGAATCCTGTGATTAGGGAATTCTGCGAATTGGGAATACTGACATCTGCCCGTCTTTGATGTGAATTTCAAAAAATGACACCTGTTGTGATTAGTATTTCAATGGCATTACTGGGTCCACACGGCGGTCAGCGTGATTTATAGAGTTTTCCTGGCTGACTTTAAGACTGTGTGCAATACACATCACCTGTTATGCCAATAGTCTATGGCAGCCGTTTGTTACTTTCCAAGTTATGTACTTATTTTCTTTTTTTTTATAAATAAAAAGTGTTTAAATTTCCATTTTTTAAATCACAGTCAAACACTTTGGTAAATCTTTAGACAATCAGCTCTGGGCCATCTTGGGAATTTTGTTGTTTTACATCTGTTTAACATCTACGTTTTAGTGAAAATGAATGGATATGTGTGAGCAGTCGTGCACGTGTGTTTGCTATTATGGGAATGACGTTCGTTTGCTACTTTTTTAAGCCTCTCTCGCGAGAACATGTAAGTGTGTGTGTGTGCGCGCGTGTATGTGTATTGATGAGAATTTGACAGCTCTTCTAATTTGCATTTAACGACACGAGCAGCCAAACAGTTCTTGGTGTGTACCTCTTGAAGCAACTTAAAACTCACTGTAACGAATCACACTGGCAATAGTTATGTATATTTCACGTTGTGCGAATGATTTATCTCCTGTAGTCTCACATCATACATCAATATCAACATTTCAGACATTGGCTGAATTATATCTCATGATTACATTGATTACATTAATTACCTTAATGCCTGAAAGTCCCAATGTCCCACATCGCAAACACTACAGATACAAACACTACCAGTTGTCTAAATTTTAATTTGAGAGCTAAACAAGTCCTAAATAAGATCTTATATTTAAGATTTTGACAACTCACGTAGTCATTCTTCTAAAAATATGAGAAAATGTTTGAGCTGCAGTCAAAATGACAAGAAAAATGTTTAGAGAGAGGAAAGTGGGTCAAATGTGTATATATAGCGATCTAGAACTGGCATAAATGTGTGTGACTTCACATACAGAGTACACAACGACAGACATAGTTTTATTAAGGACCATTTGCAATTTTTTTATAATTCATTTGCAGATAAAAACCTAATGTTGGGTGTTGTGTTTTGTTAGTATAGGTTTTACTTCTTTTTTTTTTCCAACGTGCGTGTGAAACGAGATTATGGTAAACTGTATTTGAATTTTGAACATTAGGATACTGTACCAATAATAAAGCGAGAGAATACATCAGGCCATTTATACTGGTCATTGGGAGAGAGGAGCTTTTATTTGATCTTTCTTGTCACTTTGTCTTTTCACCGGCCTGTACGTTTTCAGTGCTGACGAGGCGTGCATTTTGTAATCCTCTAATTACATTTCCTCCGACTGAGACTGTTCCTGTCTGCCGTCTTCTTTTTTCCTTATGAATGGCTGAGAGGCGGACGCGGGGCCCGTGCGTGCCGGGGCCCGCATACGGAGGGCCACTGAGGAATCATGGGAAGGCTCAGTTTGTATTACTGTGTTTTGTGAATCGCTATGTAAATAATTTCCCTTTACCTTTTAATAAAAATTATATAAAAGTTAGCAAAAAAAAGTTCATAGAAATTTGGGTAACATTTTATGGTCAAGAATTGTTGTGGAGAATGTTTTATAAAAATTAAAATGATCAAGTTATGTATAGTCTCTTATTGCATTTATTGACAAATAAATGCTTTGCAGTACAAACATGCATACACAAACACACCATATAGATGCAATTATTAATACACCTATGCTTGTTCTCAAATTAACCACTGCTATCTATAAACTTTTACTTAATATTTTGACATGAGCCATTAATCACATGTATACTGCATTTTGTTAAAGGTCATTTCTTCCTTAATCTTAAAATTTTGCTATAAGCTTCCATTAACTAAGAATAATATTGGTGTATGATAAACAGAAACATATCTCTATTTCTTAAGTAAATTGCAAGTTAAATGTAACAGTATAAAAACTAAGAGTTTGTTCTGTTCTCCAAGAAGTTACTGTTTTCTTGCTGGATGGCTAGATGAACACCACTTCAGTCCCCAAACCTCTCCTCAGGGACACTTCAGCCATTCCATGTATTCGTTGAATTTCATTACCAGCTCAATTAACAAATTAATTTAATTAGTTGAATGGCTTGATGAGGTATTGATTAACCATACATGCTAGTGGTAGAGTCAAACAAATGCAGCAATGTATTGATTGCTGTGAACATCGCTGGTGACTTCAGGAGAGGGTTTGAAATGGCTAAGCTTACACACTTGGACAGACATTATTCTGCAGCAATGTGAAGATCATTTAAACATCATATTCTGTGATTGCCTAAAACATTTGCACTGTACTTTATTTGCAGTGCTAATTTTATTATCTGGCTCCTTTGTTTTGAACAGCTCACAGGGTAGGTAGGTTTCGAATGTCACACATTGCCAGGATAGTAGGCTTTCCTACGGAAAACAGCAATGTGCCACTGGGAATTTGCCTTCTGGTCACAAGATTAATTTTCAAAAGCTATTTCTTCGCCACAAGTATGCAATAACCCCACTGCATATAATTGCCTGAGGAAGGCTCCCCCCCCCCCCCCCCCTCCCGTTTTCCTATTTGTGATCTCCTCGCTCTGTTTCATTCTGCAGGGAGGAGGTGTCCATAATAACAAATGTGTAAACAAAGGGATGAGAATGTGGTAAGTGGACAGAGAGGCCGGGTGCCTAGATCCGTCACCCACTGGCTGACCACCCAGGTATGGGGTTGGAGAGAAACTTTATGAAAGGTTAATTAAGAAAAAAAGACAGATTTGATCAGAGAATGGGAACAGCATCCCAAAAATTGGCCACACCTTGCTTGCAAGCATGTATTCTGCCCCGGCTGATCGCCATGGACCTCTTCAGCTTGTCAACTTCTGGTAAAAGTAGCATCAGTGGCGGTGTCAGAGGTGGGAGTGCGGCAGGTGAAGAGTGATTAACTGCGGTAGAGTCAGTATAATGAGTTTGCATCTTCTCGAGTCCATCTGGAGCCCTGGTGTCGAGTGGGTGCATTTCAATAATGTCAACCCAAGACCTGGAGCAAAAGCAAAGCTGGGTCTTTGGCTTGGATTTTAAGGCAAATGGCAAATGGGGCTCCTATTACATTAGCCTGTAGGTAGCTTTACATCCTGTCGTACTCTGTTATGTATTCTCACGTGTATCCAGTTAAGTACTACAATACTACTATATGCGGAGAGGTTAACCTTGGTGTAACCTTGAGGCTTCTTTTTTTGTTCATTGCGAGGAATCTTGGGTAACAGTGTTTCAGGAGCCAGCATGTAGATACTGATGTTGCTTGCTAGATGAGGACTGTTGTTGTGAAGTTGCCACAGACTATAGCTCAGTCTGGAGGATGCATTGCCCTTCCAAGACTTCCCCTAGACATACCTCCAGTGTGTCCTGGGTCTTCCCGAGGACCTTTACCCAATGGGACTGAAGAACCCAAAAGAATTGACTTGTATATCATCCAGGTGGCATTCTCATAAAATTTGCATTGTTTCTCCTGAATTGTAGATTGGATCATTGGTCTGTTTCCTGTCCTCTACCTACCCTGGCTAGACATTTCCAGGGAGACCAAGAAGTGTGATCTTCCCATAATTGCAACACACCCACTGGAACCCCATTTTAAAAGTAGGGACCACTGCCCCTCTTTACCAGTACAGATGTACTTTACCAGTACTCCGTGCAACACTGAAGAGGAACATCAACTTTTTTACCGTAAAATTGAGTGGTTTCATTAAGGACTTTATCTACCCTTGCGCCCTGCAAGCCACTGACCACTATAGTCACTATAGTGACCCTGGCTGAATATGGAGTAGGGTCCTGCCTTCTCCTCCTGAGACATCAAACCATTTTCAAAAACGTCCATCCAAAAGTCTCTCTCCATGGCCTCTCCAAACTCCTCCCATACATGAGCTTTTGCCTCCATAATTGCCTTCGCTGCGACCTTTCTGCCCTGTCAGTAGCTTTCAAGCTGTTTCGGGAGACCAGCATGCTAGCATTGTCCTGAAAATCTCTTTCTTCAGCTTGACAGCTTTCCTCACCACAGGTGTCCTCCAGCAGGTCCTAGGGTTACTACCGTGGCAGGCACTGGCTACCTCCTGGCCACAGCTCTTTGCAGCTGCTGCAACAATTGAGGTCTTGAACATGGTCTATTCAGACTCAATGTCCCCGACCTCACTTGGTATGTGGGGGGAAGTTTTTCTCGGGGTTTGAGCTGAATTTATTTCACACAGTAGTTTCATCCAAGGGATCCCAGCAAACCCTGTCATCCTGGTGCATTTGGCACCAAGTGGCCATCGACCGGTAGCTCTATCTCTCTTCATTCTAGTGTCCAAAACACATAGCCTCAATTCATAGGATAAAGCTATAAAATCGAACATTAACCTTTGGCTTTGGATGCTCTGGTACACTTATTAACATCTTTGTGTTCAAACGATTTATCACTCAGATTTAGAGCCAGGAGGCCATTTTTTCCAATCATGCTCCACTGGACCTCCATTGTTCCCCAAGTGAGCATAACCCATTTGAGTTTTCTTTTCTGCAACTTGCCGTATAGAGGCAGATTGCTTGTCCACTGGGAATCACTCCAGTTGCACAGCCCTCAGCAGGGGACTTGTGAGTATCCCCACACTTGCCTGAGGTCTTTCACCATGGGGAGCTTCACGGTAGGGACACCACAGCATGGGCGGTGAGTGGCTAAGTGGGTTACGACGCTCTTCCTTTGATCAGAAGGCCTCTGGTTCATATCCTTTGCTCGGTGATGTCACCATTGGGCCTTTGAGCACGCCCCTTAACCCCAATTACGCCAGGGGCTGGCTGACCCTGTTTTCTCAATTTTGCTTTGCTTTGAAATCATCTGCTAAATCAGCAAATGTTAAATGTAGCAGTAGACACTCTACCTGTGATTATAAATTCTGGCTTGAACTCTATCTAACATCCCATGTTCCCAAAGCCAGCCTCCAATCCCACTCATGTCTGCCACCCAAATTATATTGCATCTTAAGCCCACATTTCATTTGCTGAAGTAAAAGTGCTTAATTGTCATTGTTGATGCACTCTGCATTTGCGGGCAGCTAATATTTAGTGCCCAGGGAGCAGTCTATGGGGGTGGGCCCTTGCTCAGGGTACCCCAGTGGTACCTTGCTGGTCGGGAATTTAAACCAGCCAATCACAAGCACATTTGCCTAAGCATTAAGCCAGCACTGCCCTGCTATACCACTGCCCTACTGGACATGGTGTGCCACAAATTAGTTCCATGTAGCACCATCACATAGGCTGCCTGGCCGCCGGGAAACTCACTGCTAACCCTATTCTGGGAAGGTACACTTACGGTTCATGGTACTGTTCTTTGGAAGCTTTTGTTAGATCATTGTTTATCTGGCCTCTCCCCACAGAGGAGCTCAAGCTGCCAAAATTAAGCCGTGCAAACCCCTTTGCCATGCTAAGGTCACAATCCTTGGGGGGACTAATGTAATATATTAACTGTTAAAACAAATAAACGGTACATTTAACATCACTGTAACCCTGTCCATAAGAGATTCTCATGCCCCGATGTCACTGAATTCAACAGAAACCTCAGAACTCGGCAGTGTGCCTAAGAGCAGATGAAAATAGGCCTCAGTGTCAGCTCAGGAATAAAGTATGTCTCTTTCATCCAGAAAGTGCATTAAACAGTGTAACTGTTTTTGTGAATAGTGTTACTTTCTGAATTGCTACATAGTTTATCAGCTTATCACATGAAAGTTTGCCATTTTCTTAG
Source organism: Petrocephalus schoutedeni (assembly GCA_026780765.1). Lineage (NCBI taxonomy): Eukaryota > Metazoa > Chordata > Actinopteri > Osteoglossiformes > Mormyridae > Petrocephalus > Petrocephalus schoutedeni. The sequence goes on from JAODKL010000095.1 coordinate 6,170,999, forward strand.
AATCAGTAATGCAGGAATGTAGGTTTCTGTTAACGTATTTTGACTTTTCCCCGGAATTCTTTCTCGCAAAGCCGTGTTTTTTTTCTCTTTTTTCATAACCACCAGCCATCTACTCGGCGGTTGAGTCAGGCTTCGGGTGCTAAAGGCTTCATCTGGTCTGTACAATCAGGGTGGGTGGGCAGACACAAAAACATTCTGACACGTTTTTTTAAATGTAAACTTGGCGCGGCACTTTGACACTCTCGTTTGATCGTTGTGTAACATGCACGGAATGCTTGGAAGTTGCGAGTTCGGCTCCGAAAAAGTTTGCGGGAGAAGTGGAGACAGATGAGGCGTCGTTGTACCCCGTCGAGTCCCTGCCTGTGGAGGCTGCGTCAGTGATACGCACCCCCCCACACATACACACACACACAGTCGTGAGTCACATGTTAGTATGAATTAAACCTGTATTTTTCCTTGAAAGTTCGACAGTGTATCGGTTTACCTTTGGCCCTGACTGATTCGATGTGTCATGTGGGGCCTTCAGCTTATTTCCCGGTGGTGCTGCATTCAGACATCCTTCAAACCATCAGCGAGCACCTCAAGTGTGTGGTTCTAACCATAACACCATGATTCTGCATTAGCATTTGTTCCCAAGATGCTCTAAGAAGTCCGCCCTGGCGGCTGCCCCGGTGCCCATTATTCTGCAGTCAGTGTGGCATCCTGTGACATTTGCTGGGATTGTGTACCTCTTGCTGGGCCGTTGATTTTGACCTAAGCACCATGACAGGGGGTGAGGAGTTCATTTGTTAATTAATTAATCACTGTATGTCCTGAGCTCTAAGAGTTGATTTGCATTCATGTCATACAAACCTTCAAGAAGCAGAAATCATGTTTTGTGTTTAATAAGTGTTATGAAATCACTCAAATCAAAGTTCTGGTTCACAATACTGGCCCTATAGTGATATAAATAATCCACACACATGTTGTCTGTTAAATTAAATATAAATTAAGTGAAATTACCCCTTTCACAGGAGAATGATTTCCTTCTCTTAATGTACAGACAGGAACATTTGCCCTTATGTCTGAAAACTGACACGTAAAATCTAAATTTCCTCCATGGCTGCATGTATATTTCCTTTGATATTTTATCCATCTGTTTCCCAAAACTGCTTATACAATATAGGGTGGTGTTGAGTCTGCAGTGTGCCCCGAAAAGCACAGGGCCCAGTGTTCGTGTGAAATTAACAATTCCAGCAATATCATTTGAATGCACCTTCTTTGAGTGCAACAGTTCATTTTTGTTCAATGTGCAAAAAATACAGGGAACTGTCTGGTAATGGTTGATGACATCACAATGGAACAAGCTCTTATGATTCGTCAGGTCATTTTGTGAATAAATGGCAAATTTGAAAGATCTTGAAGACATGTGGCCATCTCATGAGATCAGACAGGTTTACCCATAGTCCCTGGAACACCCGGCACCTCGGTTGGTGTTCTGGGATTGATTCCAGAACACCAGGGCATCGAGGCACACAAAAAGAAGCACCCAGCCTTTTCTTCGTTTTCAATTCAGTAAGTGTTTTTTTGCCCATATTCTCATCCCTGGCGATGTTGGCAGCGTGCAAGCGTGTGAAGGGGACTTGTTCCTGGCGTTCATCCAAAGATGTGCTTCACTTTCAGGTTTGCATTCAGTGTGAAAGCGAGCGGAAAAAAAAAAAACAACACAACACCACGTTCTTCCCTGACTGCCGCGCTGTGGAACATGCATTCCCAGCATGTCCTCTCTGTAATCATCAGAAATAATCAATAAAAGTTTACGGAACACACACAAACACGCCCACACGCACATGCACACCCATGCGGCAGAAGCACGGGCCAGCTTGCCAAATATATTTCAGTAAAGATGCTAACTAGTGCCTATTTTTAATAAGCAAGATAAATTGTATTTGCATGAACCAGTAAATGTGCTAAGCTCACATTTAAAGATTAGAAATGATCCAATTTTCAATGACCATGTCTCACAGGCTTGTTCAGTGTGTGACAGTCACACATCATGGTATCTGCAATAATGAAAAAGTGCCCCCCCCCAACCAATAATCATGCAAAGAATGGTATGAAATTAAAATGGTTCTAAATCTGGTCACCCTGAGTGTTATACATAGGTATTTCATAATACAAGCTAACTACAAAAATCAGTTCCAGTATTTCTCAATTGTTTTGTGTTCTGAGTCCATTCAGAATCTCAAAGGTCTATAAAAATGTGGCCATTTATTAGATGGTGCTTAAATAGTATGCTGAGGCTAAAAAAATAACTTCTCTGCTAACATATTTTATATATATATTAATGGTATGCCTGCCAGTGCTAATGCAAGAAATGTGTAATTTGCATGTGTGTGTGTGTTTAATGTTTGCATTCTGACTGTATTAATTTACATTCTTCAATTCAGAAAAATCACTACGTGGGTCTCAATATTCAATCAATACTGTGGCAAATTATGGATGCAAATTATTTACACTGCATGATCATGTACAGTGTATGTGGAACATACTAAAGAATACACTTCCGGTAGCAGATTAGGAGTAAATCCCATGCATTTTAGACAAAATATTTCAATCAAGAGCATGGGGCACTAACGTTCCTGGTCTGTCTTACAGTAAACCGGATAAGGTCTTAATCTATCGTATGTATCCGTAGCTCGGCTTCTCTATCCTCTTTCCCTTCCACTATCATTCCCATTCCCTTCTGCTCCCACAATTCCTGAACGCATTGCAACACATGTCACTACTTCTTGACAATTAACTGTTACCTAGCAACGTGGTCTTTTTAGAGAGGGGGAGAGCGAGAGAGGAGAAGGTTAATATGGTATATGTTCGCTGTCTTACTGGATCGGGCATCGCAGGGAAGCGAGACGCACACGCAGACACACACCGCGTCGAAAAAATGCAGCCCGAGCATGACGCCCACATTGATTTGTGATAGAGACTTGGATAGATGGGGGAGGGAAGATGGTAGCATGGAGCAGATGAAGGATGGAGGGCAGAGAGAGGGAGGGATGGTGAGAAGTGAGAGGGGATGACGGAGAGAATCGGAGAGCGGACAGATGGAAAGGAAGGATCGACAAGAGCGAGGGAGCATTGGTGAAGGGTGAAAGACAGAAGGTGACATGCATTGATGAGGACAGAAAGTGGGGGGAAAGGGACGAGTGGTTCTTATGGCAACGAGGATTAATAATCTCAAAATGTGAGGTTAAATAGGTCAGAGTCTCCATGGTGGTTATGGAGGTGCACAAAAACGGCGATGGCTCATTCCCCAGAAGAGAAATGGTGCGCTTTATCTCTGAGGGAGTGTGTGACCTGAATAGTTTTCATAAAATATATACAACTAAATATATGAGTGGGTAAATGTGCAAAAAGCCGTATGCTGTATAAGTCACCAAGAATAACAATCTGCCATGCAACAAAATTAAAAAATCATTAGCCGGAATATTACACGCACACCTTTTTGAATGGATTCTGCTTTTTTGTTTTGCTATTCATGACTGAGCACACTGTGCTTCAGACTTCACTCGCTGTAGCCGAGGCTGGAGCAGAACTTACGGCTGTGAGGTGCTGCCACCACGTGGTGAGGCGCCGCATCGCATCCTTCATGAAAAGCTGCAGCCAGCCGCTGTGTCATGGCACCAAACCAGAGTTTTTTCCTGTTTCTAATTTGGGTGTTTTTTTCTCTCTTAATCACAAGAAACACATCAATGGACCGACTCGAAAAGTTAATACAGAGGTATATGTTTGATTTTATTGTCTCGTTGTATTACACCGACAAACATGCACACTTCGGTGTTGATTTAAGCAGGAATAGATAAGATTATGATTTTCTTTTGATAGTGAACAAAATGTGTAAAAAAGTAACGTAATTCGCTTTAGATGGGATGCATTATAATTGCATTTGAAATCTGTAATAGAAATGTAGCATTAATTATTAATCTTTTTGTTTCTTTCCCTGACCTGCTCCCTGCTCTTTTGGAATCTAAAAATAGACTCACTCTCTCTCGGCTACTCCCCGTCCAGGGTCTCCAGTGGTTCTATCTTTGCCTGGCATGTCCCCCAACCCTTCTGTGCACTTTCACTCTCCTCCTCCGCAGTGGTATATTTACTGGACGTACCACTCCGACTCTGTACCTTTGGGGGTATTTGGCGAAGTTTGCCCCTCCTCCCCTCATGCTCTGAGGGGGCAGTGCCCTACCAACACTTCTTTCCTCTACGCTGCCCACTTCCTCACGGTAGCCGTGGCGACGGAGGTAGGGTTCCAACGTTGCTAAGCGATTGGTAAGTTCCGTGATGCGCTTCTGCAGGAGGGTGACTTCCTTGAAGAGATCGCTGAGGGACTCTGAGAGTGGGCGCACCCTGTAGGACCCGGATGAAATTGCAGTTTATTCTCTATTATGATTAATGTGGTGTCCGTTGGGGTGTACACTTTCTACCAATGAAGAGAGCTATGTTATAAATAATGTTCACATAAATAATAAATAAATATAAATAAATAATTGTTTATATTTAGCTGACAAAATAGTTTTGTAGATAATGGTGGCCTGTGGCTCGTGGGTTAAACCTCTATGCCTGTGATCAGGGGTGTAGGTCTCCCCCAGTTACATAGAGACCCTGATCATGGCTGGATGAGCTTACAAGTTCTTTTGCTAACTGTTTGCCCCCCCCCCCAGCTTCCCAGTTTGTGAGGACTTCTGGATCAAGCCCCCGGCCTCAGTAGAATAGTCACGTTTCCACTGGGTCGCTCCCCAGGTAAGTAGCTTAGACCCCCAACTTCACTCTCACCTGCATCCAGTGTACTTGTGCTAATGGCCCAGAAGGACCAGCTCACTGCATGCATGCTGGAATTCTAACATTTATTAAATGGGTCCTATTGGCTGCAGCTCCCCCAGGCTCTCTGTGCTAAACCTCACAGAGGTCTTGGGGCAGAATTCTGATACGGTCTAAATTATGCTTGGTTAACCTTAAATTTAGTTTCAGTGTCTCCTTGCCATGCAATTAAATGAATTTGATTAGCTGATCATACAGAACTGTGAGTGATATTATTTCATGATATTATATTCTGGAGAGCAAGATGGGGTATAGGCGTGAAGAGGATGTTTCCATCAATAATGTGCCATTATTATTATTATTATTATTATTATTATTATTATTTAATATGCATCAATTTGTTGTGCTATTTGCATAACATATCCATCTTTTGGTTGGCATTATGGGCAGAGTTTAGGAAGGGCGGGAGGGGGGCACTTTGAATACTTCTCGAAAAGAAGAGTTTCCAAATGCTTATGCCACATTTTAAAGAAAAGGGGGGATGATTTTTGGTGTGATACTTTATTAGGTGATATGGTGGCTATACTATAGGGCGCAGTCACATTCATACACACTGAACGACCCTCGCTTCTCACCGTCATTATTAAAGGCTGCTTTGTTAGCCCTTTTTCTGGGTTCATGCTGTGTAGAAAAATGAACTTTAAATGACCGTGTGCGGCAGGCTGGGAGTGCTGCTGCCTTGCTGCTCGGGTACCTGGAATAGTCAGGCAGCAGAGCACTGGGCTGCGAGAGCAGCATGTGCCTGATCTCGTTAAATATCCGCTTCCCCCACACGTCCAGAACCCGGGTCATGCTGCGTACCGAGGCCACGTTCACATTGTCCGCTGCCATAGTAACAGAGACACCAAGAGTTAAAACCAGTCTGAAAGTCATATTAACACTAAAAACACAAAGAATCCTGCAAGAGCACTTGCGATGCATGTGAATGATGCCAACACTGTTACTACAATGTGCTCTTAAAGGTATGCTAGTTATTTTCTTATTTCATTATTTCCTATTGCAAATGTGCAAACAATTAAATGAAGCCTCTCTCTCTCACTTCCTTCTCTGTAGTTCCAGTATCCGTAGTCAATTTCATTGGACTCTGCAGCCAATGGCTTTGTGGGCACCATGGCAACCAGCAGCATCATCGTCATAATGGGGGGAGGGGCCATGTTGATAAGATACAGCTGTACCTGAGAGAAAATACCAGAAAAAAGATCAATTGAATTCTTCGCACACAGTCTGAACCTGAACATTCTTCCTTTCTTGTTTCCAGTGCTCTGGAGAAAGTCACTGAGGCAGAGAAAGTTCTCTGAGGCGACACTGTGTTCGTTTTTTCCACCTAGTCTGGCCAGTCATCTCCTCAGATAATAACAAAATTTTGCTTGTCTTTTTTGGTATGTTTTGAATGAAATTTTGATCATAGATATGAACACACTTCCCGCCGAGTATGGAGCAACAAAACATCACAGCCACTCAAACTCCAAAACTGCACCTACTGAGTGTAATGAAAGATGCATTAGCTAGCTATGCTGGTCAAGGGGAACAGGTCTCGTCACTCGATAAACACGCTGCAATTTTAATTAGATATTGAGATAAATACCTTTTATGTGAGGAATGTAGGGGTATTATAACATGGTAGCTGTCAAGGGAGTTACTGCGGGGAGGGCAGACAGATGTTTAATTTGGGCACGCAGGAAGAAAGGTGTGGATTAGAAGTAATGGCATGCAGACTGTGGAGAAACCCAAAGTGACAAATAAACAAAATAAAATCAGTGGGAAAGGCAAAAAGAGAAAAATAGCAAACAACAAAAATATTCAAAACTACCTGTATGACAATTAGAAAAGTTCACACATTTATGCTACACATTACACAGGGCAGTTTGATTAATAAGACACGTCAGACTAGACTGAAACTCAGAGAGAGAAGCAGGGAAGAGCAGGGATTCAAAAAGTCCTCCAAAGATATCAGATATAGTAAAACGACCAACATTTCAAATCTTAAATGCTTTTTCTTTGACCGATGACTTTTCGTGTTATTAAATTGCTTTATAGCACTACATCAAAAATGTGCATGACTATAGCACAACATTATAAAATGTGCATAACGCACGATAATATCTATAAAGAACACATTAAACGTTACCTATAAACATGTATCATGTATATTTATAGATATTTTCTATTCAGGATTCTAATTTCCCAAAGCTACAAGAAGCTAGTATAAGGAGATACCAGTGCCCGTTGTATGTTTTAAAAACCATGAAAAATGACAAAAAAAAAGAAGAAATACTGCACAAATGGACATACTGATATGGACATACTGAAAATGGACATACAGGTATCAGGTACTCACGCTCAGGAGAGGAGGAATTTCCCACCTTGATACTTTGCACTCTGACTTAGTATTGCTCAGGTAATTTGACTTATATGTTTACATGAAGTGATTCTCTCTTCCCCGTGACAGTTCTGTGTTTGCCGCAGCGTACTCTGCGCGGCCTGTCAGCGGCAGTGATGCGATGCGGCCTGGCGAGAGTGGTCACGCTCAAAGAGCCAGCCTCATCCGAGCACAAAGATAGCGTCTGAGCGAGCGCCGCTCTGACTCCGGCCCCCCCGCTTCCTGGCCTCAGCCCTCCCATCCCTCTCCAGCTGTTACCAGATGTCTGCCTTTTTTCTACTCTTCTTCCTTCTCCAGGGCTTCTTTTTTTCCCTCCTTCCTTTTCCCTCCACTCAATGACAGGTTATTGGTCGCTACCGCTATTGCTTGGAAGGTGGTTCTGTTAATGCCTGTTAAAATTCATACACCATATGTGCGCCCTGCTATCTTATTGACGTCATCTTACTGGCAGGCGGTTCAGAATGTCAAAGTATGTGGTGTTACTTTTAGGCGTAATTCATATCTTGAAGTTTAATTGGGGAAAAAAAATGTGAATTGAGCCCATACGATGATTTTCCATTCGTATGCATTTCCGTCCAGGTATTTTTTTCCCTCCTGTGGCAGAATGTGGTGATGTGATTTCAGGTCGACAGGAAGAGCTAGAGAAGGAGAAAGGAGGCAGGGCTGGAAGACCCAACATGTTTTTATTCACTGGCAACCAGATGTTGATTCTGTTCCCGCTTCTGCTCTCACTTTCTGTGTTTTTGTGAAGTCGCTAAATATGAGGTCAGTATTGGCTCCGTATGTGTTCTAAAAAGCAAATGACTTGTTTTCTCTGAGAGTCACTGTTGACCGTCGGACGAGTGCATCCAAGCAGCCACACACTCCAACGCCACGGCTGTTTGTAATTAAAACGGCAATTGTCACCTCTGCCAAATTCCCATCATTTGTTCTCCATGAACCGTTCTCTCTGTGTCTGTCTGTATACCTCTAAGAGAGGAGGAGTACTGAAAAAGGTGGGGAAAAAAAATCTCACATTTATGCTCAGGGAAATAATGCAACAAATTTCAACAGGAAAAAAAAGAACAAAAAAAGCAGCAAAGATGAGTCAGCCACAAAATGAACCACAAAGGGATATTACAAAAGAAAATCACTGCTCTAGTGTTAAATACTGCAAAGAACACACTGTCACTAACTTCTTTGATAAAAGCCCGGTTTGATACCTAGCCAGTTTTATTCCCAGTAGACTTTCTTTGACTGTCCTTTTTTCAAATGTTTGTTTATATGGCCTAATATTTGTGACATTATTTCATCATTAAATGCATGACAAACACCTGAAGCACACGTTAATGTGTCAACATTCAGAGGTTATGCATGTCACCTTGTCCAGTTACTTTCCAGTACCACCCCTGAAATTTGAATGAGGTATTTTTTTTCACAATAAATCTCAATTATCATTACATAACACTGCTGTTTTTTAAATTACCCTTAATTGTGCACGCTGCAGGCCCAAAATCTAAAGCAGAAACTGCAAAAATTTGGGCATAGTAAATTTCACTAGACTTCCAAAACATCCTTGGCACATGCTCTACTGTACATAACCTCTAATAAAAAGTAAATAGCCAGTCTCAGAAGTGACTATGTGCTGGCAATGTATTCAGTCAGATAGAGCTTGTCTGTAAAATGGTACCAAAAAGCAAAACAAAAATATTTCACATCAACAAATAAATCCAAAAAAAACATAGACATTAAAATGCTAAATTAACTACAAAATAAGGATTACATGTAGTTTTTAAAAAACACATTATGTCAGAGAGCAAAGTAACATCAGCCGAGAAAAGATGGATGACACCTAAAGGCAGAACATACAAGGAACACTGACAGCAATACTCAACAATACTCCAGATACTGACAACAATACTCCAAAACACAGAAGGCAATGAATAAAATGTTTTTCTGTCACATGTGCTGTCTTTAATGTTTACATTGGCACTGCACCTGTTGAGCATGTTAGATATACTGAAATAACTTTAAAATGAACATAAGAACTTAAATATACAAACGAGAGGAGGCCATTCAGCCCATCAAGCTTGTTTGGGGAGAACTTAACTTATAGCTCAGAGTTGTTAAAATCTTATCTAGCTCTGATTTATAGGAACCCAAGGTTTTAGCTTGCACTACACTAACAGGAAGACTATTCCATACTCTAAGAACTGACTGTGTAAAGAAGTGCTTCCTCAAATCCATCTTAAAATGATCTCCCGCTAATTTCCACCTATGGCCACGAGTTCTTGTATTTGAACTAATGCTGAAGTAACTATTTGGTTGAACAGCATCCAGTCCTGTTAGAATCCTACAGACCTGGATCATGTCCCCCCTCAGTCTCCTTTGGTCGAGGCTGAACAGATTTAGCTCAGCTAACCTTTCCTCATATGACTGGTCTATAGAGATCTGACAGACTGTCTGAGCATCCTTGCAGAACCAGTGATGGCACTGGGCTTGCTGCTCTCTGTGAGGGAGCGCACAGGTCCTTAGCAGCAGTAAACCAAATATATATGTGTGTGTGTGTGTATGTGTATATATGACAACAAATAGCAGTTAGAAGATGGATGCATGTATTGTTTTTGGTATACAAAATCTCAAAGAATATCGTCCATCCATCAATTTTCCATCACTGCTTATGGAGTGCAGGGTAGCGACGTGCTTGGAGCCTATCCCAGGAAACAGAGAGCATGGCACAGGGAGCAGGGAGGACGCGATGGGCGGCTGCCAGTCGGGGCCAGACGCACTGATGCTAATTGGCTGATGTGTGGCTGAACCTTAGCCGGTTAGCTGCATATCAGAGAGCATGAGACTGTGTTTGTGCGATGATGTGATATGGCTCTGGCTGCTTGATGTCCCACGTACAGTGACAGCAAGAATGGACTTCTGCTTGCATGTGAAAAAAGGGATGCATGCACAGATGGAAAACTTGAAAAAAGGCAACCGATAGGACATAAAAAACATAAATTCATCAATAAACAAAGGGAGATAAAACACCACCAAAATGTCATAACATTAAATTCCACTTTAAATGCGACCAGTCATTCTATGGTTTAGTTTGATCTCCTTCTGCTGAACATGCAAAACTACTTAAGAAACTTAATCAATATACCTGCTTCCACCCTGTTCCTTTATGCGAGAGAGTTTGGAATACCTGAGGGGTTCCTTTTCAAAAGTGCGATTCAATAGATTAATTACAACCAAAATTAATTCATCACATGCCCCTACTTGGAATGACACCCAATCAATGTTCCAAGCGATTCCAATTTTCAGCAAAAAATCAGCATTAATCCTTGAACAATATGTATTCTGAATGTAAAATGAATGATTTATCTTTCAGCTGAATATGCATGATTGTATGCAGTGATTTGCTGGGGTTTCTTTCCTGTGTGCAGCTTTTTCCAGTGTCCTCAAACAGCAACCTTTGATCTCATACATCCAGGCTTGGGAGAGACCCTAGATGGGATGCCAGTTTATCACAGGGCACAAACCAGTCAGCCTAACTGGGTGCCTTTGGACTGTTAGAGGAATCCAAAGACCCGAGAGCAAAGTACATGGAGAGCAGGCAAACTCCACAAAGACATGGAGGAAGCGCGATTCAACCCTAACCCTGACGGTCACTGTGCTGCCCTCTTTTATTTCATGTTACATATAAAAATACATATTGTTTGTCCACTAATGCCTGGCAGGGGTGTTAAATGTTTCCCCAGTCACAAAACTTACTTGAAAACCCGACAGGATCTGTTTCAGCGAGGAAAGAGCAAGTGGTGCAGAATTTAACATGATTTTTTTTTTGTCTGCAGAGCCTGTTCTGTGCGACGGTCCGGCTTACTGTTCACTGTGTCCCCAGCCTTGTGCCCTATTCTCCCAGGCATTGGCTCCAAGCTGAACATGACTCTGTACTGGGTAAGTGGTTATAGACGACGGAGGGAGAAATACAAGCTTCGAAATCTTTATTTTCTGGAATAGGCAAAAGACACTTTATACTGACATGACAGCCCCCACCCCCCATTCACCTACTTGTTTTTGCTATTCTATTTCATTTGCTATTCTTCAGCCTCTGATCCGTCACATCACATTTCACCCGATCGCACATCATTCCGCCCAAACCTTCAATCCACACTTCTTCTCTCTGTTTGGAGTCCATGCACCTACACTTCACTACAGTCACCACTTCCATCTTTCATTGTCTTTTCTTTCTACTCCTATTCTCTGAAAATTGGTTTGCGAGACTAATCTAAAGATATTACATTGGGTTATGATATTATGGGGGGTTAGCTTTGAATGGAGACCTGGCTGCTGCTGTTTTTTTTCTTTTAATACGTCATATAAAGTGAGTTATTGAGCAAGGGAATGACAGCCAGGTTGATCATATATATATAAGTCTCAAGTGATGCAGTTGCCACAGCAACTATGATGAAAATAGTCCTGTGTCTGTACAGGAATGACAGAGTACAGTATACTAGTTTGGAAAACACAAAGTAGAAAAGAGAAGAGAAATATTCAGTGCGATCTGTGGGGATCTGTGGCACTTTAGAGAGGGCTGTAAATACAAGTTCAGCCATTTCTTTTTCTGAACAGGAAAAGTCAAATGCTCCAAAGACTGCATATCTGCTAATCACACTGACACTGGAATTCTTTGGTCAAGTAACCTGAACATAACTGAAAGAGAAATACCATCTGTATTCTGCAGGCCTGCCTTGATTCTATGGAACTGGAAGTTGTGACTGATTACCTTTAATTTTCTGATATGCCCATACAAGACTATAGATCATAGTTTTTAACTGGAACAACAATTACAGTAAAATTATGTTTTTTCCCCCCAAAAATGTGAAACAACCTTTTACATAACCTTTGTTCCTTCAACTCATATTATGCACATCAGAGATATTTCTATTTATGCATATTCTGTGTTCTGGGTAGTTAATTCAACTTTATTAGTATCTGATAAAATGCTGGTACTATAATTTAAACCATGTTTATTCACAGATTTTTTTTGCAGACATTTATTTGTGTGTGTTGTCCTCGAAATAGTGATGTAGCCCTTATAGTTACTACATTATATTGTAGTTTGTATGTGTTGAGGTATAATTTAATACGTATTTTGATATAATGACGGGGAAGGGGGGGTACTGAGAGGGATGTGAAGGGGAGTCGTGTGGGAGGGGTGCACGAATATGTGTGTATGCAATTTCGAGGCGGTCTCTCCGTAAAATATATATATATATATATATAAAAAAAAAAGATATATATATATATATATATATATATATATATAGGAACAAAGAGCTTGTG
>JAODKL010000095.1:6190596-6259906 GCA_026780765.1 Petrocephalus schoutedeni
AAGTATTTTTACCCCTTTGTCTTCATTTTCAGGAATTCATACAAATGTTCTGTTTTGTGTAAATTAGAACCCAGTATTGATGACAGTTGCAGGACTTGAAATTTCAGGTTCACAATTCATAAATTTTTTTCTGCCTTCCCAAAGCATCAGCTTCTTTTTTTTTTGTCAATCCCGTGTTTTTTAGCTATTACATTTGTTTCACTGGCCTGATGCCCAGTACTCTTCCTTATGTCAGCCAGACACATTCATATTATTATGACTTGGTAAAACTTAGGTAAATATGAGTATTACAGCCATATGTATCATATGCTCAAATAGGAAAGGCTTAGGCCTCAGTACTTCAGCCTAAAGCAATATTTAGGTATTCCAGTGGATTATGATTCTTAAAGATTTCCAGCTGTTTTTTTTTATGTGAGTCTGTATGAAAGCAGATTTAAGTGGTTATATCTACAACTAACAAATGGGCTGTGGACCAAACAATGGATATCACATCACCTTAACGGTAATCATTTATACCCAGTATAAGAGGAGGGAATCAGCACTGACTGCTCAAATTGATATATCGATTTGTTTCCTGATTCAATATGTGTCACAATTTTTAACAGATTTTACTGAAGACCATTTCAGGTCTGCATTTAAAGTAAAGACGAGGGCTTTAATGATAAACATATTTGTCGTGTGCCTTTCAGTTACAGCATTTTCAATTTGGAACACACAGTGAAACAAATTAATGCATTTCTTGACACTGGTAAAACCTAAATTCACAAGTAGATGTTCAATATGGGAAACATTATGCTAATTGTGACTTTGAGATGGTTACAGCTAGTGCTAGAGAGCTCAAAGACCTTCCCACATCACTCAGATCAGTAGCTTGGGAAGATTTTGCTTCCTGATAAATTACGCCAACAGCAGAGAGAGAAAGTAGTTGATAAGGCTAAGAATGTCTGTCGGCTTTGTTATACTGAACTCTGATATTCTTCTGGAAATACATCCAATGTGCTAACTCATTTTAGACGGCATCATCCGAGTGTGTGCTTCTGCCAGGAAATTTAAACCAGGCTGAAAAAATACCTGTACAATTATAGCCCTGATTTTCCACTTATCAAAACTTTTTGGTGATCGGCAACAAAAGCCCCACATCAGAGGCAAATCGCTATTAATTCAAAGATGTGACTGGACAGAGTCACCGATGTGTCGCTGATGCCTGTCCGATATCTAGCTGGCTAAATATCTGGACCTGTCAGCAACTCCAGATCCTGTAGTGTGAAAAGTGTTTCGAATGGCAATGAGTGTGGCGACGATTATCAAACCATAAAGAACAAAAGCTTTGCCACACCGATAAGTGCTCATATCTGCAGTGAAGAAATGCTGCAGCGTGGGGTGAAGAAGGGAATTTGATACCTATAGGTAGTGAATAGCCAAAAATTATCAGTAATCGCTCAGTGTTAAAACAGTTTGCTCAGGACTAGGGCTGCACTATTAATTGTTTCTGAATAGAGATAATGATTCTTATCCCTATGCAATCTCATTCTAACATGCCATGGATTCTGCCATTTTTGCTTTAGTGGGGGATCCGTTGCATTAAAGCAAACACTCCTGTTTTCTCCATAAGCAGTCTAAACAAATGACAGGACTGCGTTACACCACATGACAGGAAGAGGGGGAAGAAAAACAAGCGCGATAATAAAGAGCGGACAAGGTTTAAGTCGATGTTTTAGTATTTCTTATTGGAAATGATGGAGCAGAATAATGGAATGATGTTATATTGTTTTTTATTCTTACCCTGCGCAGGACCAAAGAGTTCTGTGTGTTTGCCACCAAGGACAACCAGACCTATGGTTAAAGCAGCTGTTGATTACTGAATAAATTCAACTAATATAACACCTGTTATTCTTCCTGTACGCTTTAATTTTAATTGTACTGTTGGCCGTATACTAAGTATGATTGTCAAAATAGCCTAGAAACAACATAAATTATAAACTTATTTAATTGATTTTTTTCTTTAATAAGGAGTGGTTGATCTTCTGTTCTTATTTCCAAGTGTGAATGGCTCTCCATAAATGTAGGGGATGGATTGCATGCCAACAAACTCACTATAGCATGCCAGGAACTGAGGGTAATTTTATTAAACAGGCTCAAGGTTGAAATTTGTGATCTGAGACTCCTTTCCCTTGCACTTCCATTCACTCTGGCATCATGATCCTCCAGCTGTCATGGCTACTGAAACTCTCACCAGGCATGACTCTTTCAAAGTCACTGAAGTCTTCCTTTGCAGTCATGATACCCATAATTACAGGTAGCCCAGCTTGCCAAGAATTTTGTCTCTCCTTTGCCTCATATCATCATATCATTAATTTCGCATGATAATAATAGTGCAGAGTAACCCTGTGTCACATCCTACTGCTTTGCAGTCATTCGGATTTTTTGCCTGTTTTGGGAGTTGTGATGTTCTCTGCGTTGGGCTGTCTGGGACCGTGGTTGGAAAGTCGCCAGCTCAGATCGCTGGACCCTTAAGCAAGGCCCTTAACCTCAGCTGCTCCAAGGATACTGGCTGAATTATCCAACATCACTTTGAATAAAAGCGTCAGATAAATGTAAATGTTTTAAACTTCTCCGTTTTTCTGTCCACAACATTTATCTGTCAATTACAAGTGCAACTGAATGGTCACCATTTTCGAAGCATCTAATGTTGTTGTTGTTGTTATAAAATGCAGATGATTACAAAATGAAAGTGAATTCTATATTACCAAGAATATTAAAAGTACAGTGGAAGTGCTTAGTTTAAGGAATGGCCCAGTTGCTTGAAGCTAGAAATTGTGCAGCTTATTGTGGGGAGGTGGGAAGTGGGTGGGGGAGAGGGATCATATCTTTGCAGCCATCAGTAATACATACATGAATGCGTTGTTTTCCTTGAACCACACATACAACAAACATATTTTCATTACTTGCAAAGCAAAATGTTTGCAGTTTTTGTTGGCAGAACTGGTGTTCTGGCAAAGGACACTTAAGACTTGCTACAATGAACCTGTTACACAATTAGTTTCCAGTCCAGACTAATATGGAGGAAAGGGTAGGCTCAGTCCTGCTGACAAACACCCTTATAATCACAATCCAGTCTAGGCCAAAATATGTTTTATTTTAAATTCCAAATAAAATGCATTCTTTCAACTAATTCAACTCAACAGCCCTTATAAATCAAACAGTCACACCTGAATGTTCATTTTGACACAATATTTGAATAAAGTATCAGTTTTAGGGGCCTAGTTTGCATCCTGCACAAAGCAGTGCCAGGCGCAAAGCAAGTGTCTTTGTAGCATGAGCCTGATGTTGTTGTCGGTTTCCTGTCCAGTGTCCACATTGTTTAAATAGCAAATGTACTTGTGTCCATCTGAGTGTCCATGGCCATGTCGGTCTTAAAATAAGGTGGTGTTAGTTGCTTTGTTGGCAGATTGCTGCAACACACCTAGTTTTAAAGGAAATGGGAGATGACAGTCTGAGTGGTTTATAGCATGTTACGCCCCAGACACTCCCCTGACTAATTACGAGACTAAGTACAACACTTTTGGACCATGTGCCTGGCACAGCAGCTATTTCTTGGGCGTTAAGCTAGTAAAAGTGGGTTGGCCTCGTTCTAAAAGAAGTTGCGCTGTGCACTGTATTAGAATTGTTACAATAGGGCCTTTAGTCTCTTGACGAAAATCCAATTTAGTTTTAGTCTGAGATCATTGCAATATGGCAGGATATTTGGTCGACTGAACGCCACATACTGCATATTTAATTAAACTAGCAGGTTTAGTCTAATTTATACTGTAATTTTCACATTTCTTCAAAAATTTCACTTGATTTTCTGTACAAGCACACAAACAAGGAATGGTCCACCCCTATCTGCTCTGGATTCCTGAAGGAAACGTATAAAGCTGTTATTCTGGAATGAAATTGGTTCTACACATGCAGTCTTGAAGGACATGGATTAAACAATGCACTAATTCAAAACTGGGTTTATATGAACTTTATCATTAAATAAAACCAAAGTTTAGTCGCAAACAAAATACTTGCATGTGACGCATCCTTATTTGTGTTATAAGAAAGTGCACCAATGCATACACCAGGTGGATTGTGTTTCTACACACATCAGTACAGTACATGATGGTGAACTTTTCAGACACACAAAAAAAAATCAGCTATTTGGTTTTATTCATTAAATTGCACTTTGTGGTGTTTCTCTCCATTAATGACGCTCCACACGGCTTACGGCTTTGTTTTCTTTCTCATTAAATGTGTTTATGATACAATTAAATATGTTGGTAGGGTTTTTCCTACCTAAAGCCGACTGTGGCACAAACTAGGCTTGGGTAGTATGGAATTTTTCATGCTGTCATACTGTCCAGAGATTACACAGCGGAATATAATTCCCCATGATAAAATGCACCCAAGCTTAGCACAGACAGAGCGTTTGCAGACAGACTGCATGCATTGTACCCATGAAGCCGGTTAGATCAGCATTATCCAGTCATGTGCAACTACAATTGCCACTAACTAAAGATACTACTTCTGACTGGGTCGGTTTCAAATTCATCCCACCTTGACATTTTCATTTATTTTTTATTCATTGATGAAAGTGTCAGCACATTTTGTCATAGTTTTTGGCACTATAAGGACATTTTTATCTTATCGTCTAATTTTCATCAGTTAAACATCTTCAATGAATATCTATAAGAGATTACATATACACTTATAATTACATATAAAATCTGACTTGAGTGATCCTGTTCACTATACACATATATGGAACATATTATTAATCCATTAGTGATATGAGTTAGCCGATGGCTTTATGCATATCTTACTTATATCAGTGTTGGTTCTACTGTTATCTTGTTAAGATTTTGAATTTTATTTTATTATTATATAATTATATTTTGTGTAATTTTTTTTCTAAGTAATATAAATTCCTTCAAATCTAAATGAATTCCTTCAAATCTGAACTTGACAAGATCCTGCCAGTTAGCCAAGCGAGCTTGATGGGCCAAAGGGCCTCCTCTGGTTTGTAACTTTATGTTCTTGTTTTCGTGTCAGAAATTAGACCTTGAGTGCCAGAAAGGTACGAGACACATGGAATTGAATACAAGCTTTCCTGTAGTTAGAGAAAATGACAGTGTAATTTCCTCGTTCCAATAAAAAAAGCACTATGCACTCTACAGTACACATACTGACCCTATGAGTGGGAAGAAATGTTTCTGTTGGACCACCATGTTCAGCAGGAATCGCAAGAACAAGACGTGACACGGCACCACGTAGATTGTGAGGATCATGGTGAAGGATGACTCATCTGATCAGATTACACTCCTTCACTGCTTAGAAGTCCAGTGCCTGTGCTCTACACTGCTGGACCTGTAAATGGGAATTGCCATATGTTGTTAATTTGGGCACAGAGACCACAGTGTTATTCAGTTCTGAGAAGTTTCCTTCACCATTAAACTATAGGGGCTGCGAGCATTCTTTCCATCTTGTACGAATGACATTTGGATCAGTTGTGTGTTTAGGACAAAATGCTCATTCAATTTATTGATTTTTTTTTTTTTAAGTGAAGAGTAAGATGTATATAAAGGCCAAGAGGGTAAAACAGGAGTCATTCTTTTCATCCTCTTTGCTGTATCGAATGCAGAACTAACAACAGAACTTTTTTTCCACAATTACAATAAGTTCAATGTGTGGTTTTTGGTTTTTTTTTTTCTTCAGGGGAAAGTTTAATAATCCACAGCCTACCTTCCCGATACAGGGCCCCAACTGAACAGACCTAGAGTTTCCCTCCCCCTGAAAAAAGGAAAAGAAGTCGATTCTGTGGGGCCCCGGCCAGATGTGCCGTTTCTGTAAAAGCTGGTAACAGCATGCTTATGACGATCCATCTAAATAATAACCTTTCTATGCGCTGTGGAAAGCTGCTGCTGGCAAAACTGATCAGCTTTGCTCTGCATGTTGGAAAAAATATAAATGTATTTTAGCATAGAATCTTTTTTTTTAATATATATATTTCATTTGTCACTGTGGACTTTTTATCTTTATTTAGAGTTCTAGCATGTATATGTGTGAAATTCAGTATCTGTTTAGTTTAAAAGTTTACCGGCAGAACAATCCATAGGTGCAAAGATTTAAAACCTGTGTGTGGGGTGGGGGGTTGTATTTACCGCATTGTTAGGGCCAAATGTCCCCACAATGTAGCAAAACCTGTTACTTTTTCCACTTGTGGGAAAAATGTTCAGGTCCCCACAAAGATCTATAAATGCAAAAAAATCTAAAAACTAAAAATGCCTAAAGTCTTATATTTTGTTTGGTTACTTATGGTTAAGGTTAGGGCTGGGTAGGGCTAGACGTTATCATGTCATGATTAGGGATTTTTTCCATAGAAATGAATGGAGAGTCCCCACAAAAATATGAATGCAAACCTATGTGTGTATGAATACCAAGGACGTGCAGTCAAGGGAGGCAGGTGAGGCATTAGTGAGGCATATTTGTTTACTGCGCCGTGCTATAAATGTAATCCTTTGTATGATTCCAATATTTTAAATCAATTTCAAAAATCAAAATTGCTGAATTTGCGTATTTCCTGTTTGAATAGAAAGGAGTCGCGTGAGTGGATAAATAAGCAGCGCGCCATCTGCTTTCCCGCTGCATGTCACCAATGTCGTGTTTGTATGCACCTATATTATGTCCTCACTTTCCATGGAATAGCTCATGTATTTCCTGTATATGTATAGCTAATTTAGTGTTCAGTACCTCTGCCTCACTGAAGGGGGCATGTGTGAACCCACAGGATTATTATTGCTGGTACGCTGGGCGAAAATCACTAAGCTCACTAAAGCACACGGGTTTTTTTCTTTTTTCCCTATTCTGAAAGAGCATGTGCTTCACCTGCCGCAAACCTCACCGCACGTCACTGATGTGTTTGGACCAAAGGACCTCACAAGTATAGCACATCCTCAACAAATGCGACCAGCAAAGTCATTTTTTCTGTCCCCATGACTTCAGACTTCATTTTGTAAAGTTCTGTGAATGCAATCAAAAAAGTAAAAATGCCAAAAGTGTTATAGTTTGTTTGGTTAAGGTTAGGGCTGGATAGGCATAGAAATTAATGGACAGTCCTCACTAAGATAGGAATACAAGTGTGTGTGTGTGAATACATTAATAATATCTATTTTTCTCAATATATGCATGCAGAACTGATACATGAAAATATTTCTAACATATATGTTGAAAACATTTTCATGTATCAGTTCTGCTTACATTGAAAACCTAGAAAAAAATTGAGGCCGACTGAAACGTTTGTGACTTTTTAAAAATGTTAATAGGGATTCAGACTTCTTTCCCTGTACTTTCAGATATTTACTGTCAGTTGCAAGTCGGACAATTAAATGTTCCAAGATCAGCCTTCGCACAAAAACGAGGAAGCCGGACGGTATTCAGCTGGGATGTGTGGAAGGACACCACAATGGGACAGCAGGATCGGGAGACCAGGAATTGCGGCATGAGGGATGGAGCTCCTGCTGAGAGGATTATGAATAAAACATGAAGGGGTTTTTTTTAAATAAAAATATGGAAACAAAGCAGAAACACAGAAAAATGAAAATGGATTGATGGGGGACCAAAGAGTGACTGTTTTATTTTTATTATTTTTTATTTTCATTTTTTCACGTCGAAAGAGTCCGCTAAAGCAGCTTAAAATGGCGCGAAGAGCTGAAGTAGATTCTTCTTTAAGCAACAGCTGAGAATGTCAAATTTTGCCGAGTGTTGTCACTAGAACAAAGCGAAGCTTATCAGGCTGAAAAATCTATCGTGCTGTATATTGTGCAGTACTGCTGCTAAGTCATCACAAAACTGTTCTTTAGATTTACAACTTAAAATATAAGTGTGACATCTGATTGTCTAGTTTAAAAAAAATTCAGTGCCGTGAAGTTGCAGTGACTATAAATGATGATTCATATCAGCTTTCTGTAAAAATCTAAATCTTATCACATTTTTACTAAATTTTGTTTGCATCTAAGTATTATTATAGTCATTGCTGAGACTAGTAAGACCTTAATTTTAATCCTGTTATCTTCAGTCTTTTGTTACCTTTGTCACCGCGATGATTTAAATTTTTCTCATTAATGCCAAACTGCTACACCTGCTTAATCAAAATTGCAGCACCTGCATTCCGTATTATGCGATTGTAAGTTAAATTGGTGTAGTTGCATCTTCTGCTTTTGTTTTAGTTAACATACATTTTTTTTATTACTACACCAACTTAAAAAAAAAAAAATCAATGCAACTTGCTTGGCTAGGTCTTCAGTGACCAATGTGCTACAGATAGAACAAATTCTTACAAGTATTGCTGCTACGACTGCCAAAATTGCACCTGCTTCAGCTGCATTTATAACGATGACGGACTTCTGCTTGTGACTGCAGTTTTTGCCTGTGATTACAATTGTGCATTTTCGTACTGTTACGGCTACAGAAAACAGCTGCAGTGTTCTCAGAGTATTCTCACCACAGTGTTGTGTCTTATAATTTTAAAATTTTGGGAAAGGATATAGGAAACTATAGGGTTGCTTATAATTTATTCAACAAAGTGGGTTTGGAAATGCAAAGTTTCCGTGAGAGTACTGCTCCCCCTACTCCCCATGTGGGGTTCACCAGTGGGATTGATGGAGGCAGGGCAGCCTCTTCCTACTCAGCCCAGTCGTTAGGCCCTCAGAACTCCCCAAGAATGCCAGAGGAGTATGTGGGGGTCCATCAGCAACAACACAATCCTCACTCTATGATTTCCCTCCAGAGCAGCCAAGCAGCCCTAATGCAGGGTTATGGGTCCCGAAGCAGAGGAGGTGGTGGTGAAGCTTTGCCATGTGATGCAAAACATGGTGGTGGAAACAGCACCAACATCTCTTATCAGAAGGAAATTATGGAGTATTATTATACCAAGGAAGGACACCGAAGAGCGGGGCAAGGATTAGGCTATGGAACAAGTTTGGGTTTTTCAAATATGGATGGACAAGTGCCTCACCAGTACCGACCTGTGAGAACCTCAAGTTCTGCTTCTGGGATGTCTCGCTACCAGATGGACTATGGAGCAGTAGCTGGATCTGGTGGTAGTAGCAACAACAGTAAGAGTAGTAGTGGTGCTGGAGCCTTTTCTCCCTCCCACCAATATAGTCTGGGTCAGAACCCCCCTGTCCAGACTGCAGCAGGACTTCAGATCCACTTGCGTCATCAAGCATCAAATTACCCTTCACATCACACTTTACCACATGGGCAATTTCAAAGGGGATATCCTCTTCCAGGACACCGATTCCCACCTCCTTTCTCACACTACCCCCAAAATGCACCCACAGGTCCAATGGGGGTCTATAGCCCTCCACCACAAAGATACCAGAGTGGAAGAAGTGGTGGCAGTTTTGAGAGTAAAAGTAACAGTTCTTCTAGTGCTTCTTCAAGTCACAACCTGAGTTTAGCTAATCACAATAATACAGGGCAATTTGACAGTGTAGGGCAGAGTTACCCCATTTCTGATTATTTATATAGTTCTCAGTCATCTCATTCTCATCCAGCCCACTCAATTCATCCTCTTCGACACCCTCAGCAAAGTTTAGGCCCAGGATATGACACTCACAAAACACATCCAACTAATTTGTTAAACCAGCCAGGGGTTCCTTATCCTAAACACCCTTCATCTTCAAAGTCTTCCTCTTCCTCTATGAATCTTTCTGTGCCTCAGTTCCCATCGCAAGACGTTTCCAAATCTCCAATGCATTCCCAGTCTCAGCAGGCTCAAATCCATCAAAACTTTAGCCCAATCTCCAATCCATCTCCAGTTGCTTCTGTTGTGCAGTCACCCAGCTGTAGTTCATCACCCTCACCATTGATGGGTATTTTAGAAGGAGCAGGCAGCTCTGCTGGACCCCCAACACACCCTCAGTCACATCCCCCTATACAAAAACCTCGAAACAGCCACAATCGTCTGTTGCAGATAATGCCTCAGCTGAGCCCTACACCCAGCTCTAACAGCAGTAGTTGTGGCAGCAGTGGCAATGTTAATACTGCTGGACTGAATGCAAGCACAGGTCATAGTCATTCTCAAACACGAGTTGGAGTAGGAACCAAAGGAGGGGTAAATGAACATTCGTCTTCTTCCTTCTACTCCTCTTCCTCACATGATAAGCTAACCTTAGACCCTGGGACCAACAGTTTAAATGCTCTATCTTCACAAGTGGCTAATTTACCGGACACTGTGCAACACGTGATGCTTTCTGATCCTGTGGTATCAGATAAGAGAAGCAAAGATCAAATTCAGAAATCATTGCATACAATGCCTGCAGATCAGCAAAGAAAGAGAGGTGTTGGTGCTCCATGTGGTGTACCTTCAAGGACAGAACCCAGTAAAAGAGCAGATAGTGCAGGTACCAATTCTGAATGTGGAATAGATGAGGACTCCTCTCAGCCGTTGGACAGCCCAAGGGATGATGGTGGTGATGGGGTGGAGCTTTCAGAACCCCCGGCTGAAAAGATGGCAACTTTGAGTGAAACTAAGTCAACAGGTAGCTGTCCCCCATCACAGAATCAAATGAACCAGACTGAACTCAAGTCCCAAAATGAAGGCGAAAGTCAGGATTCTCCGCTTCCTGATTTTTCTGCTCCTTCATCTTGCTCATTACCCTCCCACCTTAGTCCATCTGTAGAGCACAGTGCATTCCTTCCTCCAATGCACCCTCTTTCAACTTCCCTTTCAGTTTCTTCAACTCCCTCTCCTACCATCATTTCATTAGCTAACTCCGGTGTTTCTTGCGTTCAACCTAAAGTGATGGATCGCAGACAGTTAAGCAATAAAAATGAGCAAGAAATAAACAAGGCCAGTAAAATGGCTGAAGGGAAGCAGAATAGTGAGATGTGTCACGGAAGAGGAAAACATTGCATAGAGAAGGGGAAAACCAAGCAAAATGATGAAGAAAGTCACCCTGTGGAATGCACCAAAGAAAGGGAGATTGAAATAGAAAAGCTGGAAGATTTTGAATGTTCTGATGAACCAGATGCTAAACTGAACTCTGCAGAAACACACACCACAGGAGGTGTAGGGGTGATTGTCTCAGCTAGGTCAGAGATTATTCAACCAGAAGAACAGTCAAGTGCTGTCCTATCCAAACCAGCTTATAAGCCTGATCATCCTAACAACCAAGGAGGTTATAGCTCTTACTCTAAACAACACTCTTCTTCTCAGTTTTTCTTCATAGATTCTAGTAACCACAATGGGGAAAGTAGGGGTAATCTGACAACTAACTCTTCACCTCATGGTGCAAAAGCTTCCCCTAAATCCTCTGTTGAGCCCTGGTTAGGTTTGCATGCCCATTCTGACTCTCAAAAGGCACATCTTAGTTATTCTAAATTACCACATAATAGTGGGACAAAGAGCAGTGGGGGACCTGTGTTAAGTGAAGGTGGAATGGGACTGAATTTTCAATTTCAAGAATATTGCCAACCACAGCGTCATTACAGCCCGGACGTAAGAAAAACTGATATTGGTGGGCATGGTAGGAAAGACTTGGGATTAGTGACTGAAAAGGGCCTAGATGGCAGTGTGCAACTGCAACAACCATTTCCAAGTCTCTTGCAAGAAGTTCTCCAGGGTTACCACACAGACAAAAATTATGGACATACTGAGGGAGTTGCTTCACAATTCCAAGCAGCAAATACTCACACCTACTCCCATTACAGACATTCTCAATCTACGGCGGAACATACAAGGCCTCACGTTATGACCAGTCAAGCTAGGATGGCTATGAACCATCATATCCAGATGCAAACATCAGCCTACGAAAAACTCCACCCTCCTAAGGAGAGACATGAAAATGAGATTTGCATAGGGCAGGACCCCCCTGTCAGTTCATGGGGTACTGTAGGAGTTGGAACAAAAAGAACACAATGGAATACTTTAGATAAGTGCAAAATGGTAACAGCTCCAAGTCACTCTACCTCAACCATGCCACAGTCTACTGACCTTTCAACACTGCCTCATTCCAGGCACATCAATTTGGCTGAGTACTCCCTACCTTCCAGGAAACTTTCTTCAAATCATTCAAGCCCCTCTTCTGCAGTACAACAGCTGCTACTGCAGGAGACCGAACGCACAAGCCACAGTGGAATAACAGTGGGAGAGCCTCAGAACACATCATTGTCTGAGCGCCGTTCAGTTATCTGTGACACTTCGCCATCTTGTTTCGCTACTTCTGATAGAGAGCTTGATGGAGAGAAAGGAGAGAGAAGTAATTGTGAATCACAAAGTGAGTGCAAAGGAACTTCTGTCATTCAGCAATCGGTAATTTTCTCTGCAGCAGTAGATAAAGGGGGCACTAGTAAGGAACAGAGCATAAAAAGGGAAGTGGAGCCAGAGGAAAAACAGCAGGATATTAAAAAAGCCCATCATCTTGAAAGATCACTTGGTGATTCTCCAGCTATTGAAAATGTCTCAGAACATAACACCGCATCCTTTCAACCACAGGACAAAAAGCCACCTAAAGATGGAAAAGTTAATCCAGAAAAATTAACACCTTATCCGAGCCACCATTCTCAACATTCACACTCGAACACTCTGTCATCACAAGCATCATCAAGGTTCCAGTCCTGCTTTGAAGGATCAGAGGAATGCAACCATTCTGCTGTGACTGGTGGATCTGGGTTTAAAGAAGGAAGAAAGGAGACTAACAAAACTCATAGTGCTCAACATCTACACCACCCTCCCCAGCATCATAATTTTTCTCAAGCACAAAACCCACAGTCTACTGATAAATTACAGATGTACCCTCAGTCTAGTTCAAGCTCTCTCCGATATTCTCATAGTTCAGATGGCTGGACAGCTCCAAACAATAATAATCAGCCTTTTTCTAAAGACATAACATTTCCAGGGTCTGGCCAACGACAGAGCCATTTAGTTGCCACTCGGCAGCAGTTACCAAAGATATCTGCTCATGGAAGCATTTGTGAGAAAATGTGGGGCCAACTATCAGAAAAAGAGAAAGAAGGAAAAAGGGAAGAAGAAAATACTGAAAGACGACAGCAACCTCCATCTTCAGTTCTGCCGGAGTCTGTCACTACTCCTCTGGCCCCACGCACAGAGACAAAACAATTAGAATCAAATCCCTCGAGAGTAGAAACACTAAATGTTTTTAAATCACTTGATGGAGTTTCTGAAAATGGAGACGGTAGTGACAAAAGTGCGAATATGACGACTCAAGGGAAAACCAGAACAGGGAGCTCTGGAGATACAAATCCATTAATGATGAGAAGAAGGGTTCGTTCTTTTATCTCCCCAATTCCCGCAAAACGACAGCACCAGGATGTGTTTCAGCAGCAGCGGCAGCGAGGAACCCCTAGTCAGCACTCCAGCACTGTACTCAGCTCTACAACCAGACATGTTACTTCTGGTCTCTCTAGTCCAAATACAGCTCACTATCATCTGACCAATCAGAAAACGCATTCCATGACACCTCCTCGAAGTGATTCGCCGAAATCTCCATCTTCTTTCGCTAAAACAAAAATTCTTCCACCCAGGAAAAGCAGGGGTCTGAAACTGGAGGCAATAGTGCAGAAAATTACACCCACTCTTAAAAAGGCAGGTAATACTAGTAGTAATATTAATACGGATTCAAATCATTTGTCTCTGACAGAAATGACTTCTTACAGCTCTGATACCCATGACCATGGCTCTACAGATTTTATAGGGCCTGGTGCTGAGTCTGGGAATTGCCTACCCTACCTGAGCGAAGGTCTCACTTTAGATGATATAATATCATACAGAGGTGTTGAACAGACAGGCCCTCCACCTCCCACTGCATACCCTTGTGACCCTAACCAGGATCCACACGTCCTTAAATGTGATATAATAGGGAATGTGGCCATGGGTGCTGTCAGAGACCTGGAGCAAGAGTTAGACTTTGGACTAGGGGTGTCAGGACATCCTAAAGTAGATAATGATTGTTCTGGAGAGAGGGACAAAGATGATTTACAAATGCCTCCTGACTTCTCTCTGTTAGGACCATTACCTCCACCCCCACCTTTACCATGCCCTGTGCAGGGTTCACCACCTCCTTCGTCTTCGGAATTATCTGACATTCAGAACTTTACAGCTACTTATCAACAACTGGAAACCCGACGAGGTGAACACACAGCAGCCACGCTATTGAGACAAAAACTTCGGGAAAGTGAGATGGGAATGGGTATGAATAATTACGCAGGAAGGGACTTTCTGAATACCAAGCCATCACATCATATCCAGGGTCTAGGTCACTGCCTGCTGACTAATGCCCCACATGTCCACATGCCACACCATCATCAACTCTCTTCTTCTGGGAACATCATGACAGGCTCGCAATTTGTAGAGCCTAAGCTTGAGAATGCAGTGCCTAGGGGTTATTTTCCATCTGGGAAGAAAAGGGGACGGCCTGTTGGTAGTGTGAACAAGCAGAAGCGAGTTCAGACCCAGCCTCAGAGTTTACCCGTCACTGTCCTCCCCGATTCACAGACATCTACGCCTGTACCTGCTGCCACAGCTCCAGTAGAGGCACAGAGTTGTAACACTGCAAATGTAATTCCTGCAGACTCTCTGCAGACTGAGAACGTGCCTGCTACCTCCGTCTCACCTAGTAATATCTCCCAAACAGGAAAAGACCTTGTTGAGGCAGAAGAGCCAAAAGTTGATTTTAATGTGAAGCCCCGCAGACAGGCACGGGCAAAGAAGGACGACAGCCATGGTGGGCTAGGGCAAAGGCAGGGAAGACGAGGGGTGGATAGCATACTAGACATAGATAAGGAGGATATTAATACTGGAACTGGAGAAAATAGCAGTGGGGGCATTTTCCATGGTTACAATACATCACTTTTTGCTCCTTACATTCGTGTAGAGAGTAAGCAGGAGATGGGGAACGTGTGCACTATTGTAAATGCAGAAGACGAAAAGAAAAAGTTAGAGAGCACTGCAGATGATGGAGGAGGGAGATGGACTGCAAAGGAAGGGGGGGTATGTGGTGCTGCTCCTCCCAACTCGGTCCTTTCTTCACTAGTCAAGAGAGACGGGGAGAAGAGTAAAGTCAAAGAGAAGAAAACATTAGAAAATGTAGACACTGCTCTAATTCAGTCTAGCCCAACTGGTAAGGCACTTCCTACTTCTGGGCATGTTCTCTCAGGACCTGTAATGAGTGAGTCAAGCACACGTGGCCATCTCCTTTGCTGCTTATGCAAAAAGTGGGCTAACTACAAAGATCTGGGTGACCTCTATGGACCCTACTATCCTCCTGATTATTTAACAAAGCTTCCTAAGAATCCTCCAGTTATAAGACAAAGTCAGGGAACAGTCAAGCTAAGCAGTCCAGAGGTAAATTTTGGATCCATCGCAGCTGAATCAACCAAACAAGAGAACTCCGAAGTGGCAATCCAAACCCATACATCCCTAATAAGTATCAATTCGGCAGGAGATCAAGCCACCGACCATCCCCTTGCCACCACTGTAACAGACACATCATCTGTAGTAGATGAATTGGGTATACAATGTGACACGGATGAAAATGGGAACAATCACAATTTACTGAATAACTGGGACTTGCTGTCTGAAAAGAACACTATGGCTGTAGGGTTGAAACCATTGACAGAACTAAATAATCTTGATCAACAGTTACAGAGTCAACAACCACATACAGAGGATAGTCAGAAAAGGCCACAGCACAGGAAACTAACCTCTCACCCACGTTTCAAAAGGCGACATAAATCGAATGATGACTTGAGCAAAACCGGACCGACTAACAATAAGGCCTTATTACCCTTCCAGCCCCCTCCACCTCTGCAGCTTCTTAAGCAGGATGCCTCAGATCTTTCAGCAGCATTGGCTGTGCTCCCTCAGACTCCCTTAGATCCTGAAGAGCTGTGGGTGCATGAGGCGTGCATAGTCTGGGCCAGTGGGGTATTTTTGGTCAATGGAAGGCTCTACGGACTACAGGAAGCAGTAGATGGTGCAAGAGACATGGTGAGTTTCTGCTCCACTATTATGCTTATCTTTTGTTTAACTTGACTTAATATATACAGTTTTTTCAAGCACTTTTTTCATTTATGACTATGTATTATTTATTATTTTAGGGCCTTGTTTATTAAACTATAATACCCACAAGTTTGATGCTAACTTTCATGACAGCATTGACTCGACATGACATCCTGGGCATAAATTGTTGGGGGTGGGGGAATGTAACCCTCCCAATAATAAAAACCGGTCAATACACCCACTCACCTCCCCCAAATAATCTGGAAGAAAACCTGGAAGACGATTGGGTATAAGATATTTATGAATGATCTAGATTAAAGTCTTAATAAAACAAAATCCTATTTAATAAACACAAAACTAGCACTAGAACCTCATCCCAACTGTGAGGTATGGTTGAGGGAGTGAAATGATTTTGCAATGGAATCAATGGAATGATTTTTGCTACCTTGTAGCCTGGAGAGCTTGCAATCAATGAAAAGTTGTATCAGAAAATACTGTGTAAAGTGTAATGTATACCAAAGACATTTGCCTGTAAAGTCAAAAGAAGCTTGCCCACTCAACATGACTATGACAGGATTAAACATGACCAAAACAGGATTAAACTGGGAAAAAATCCATATTAAAATGTCCCAACAGAAAATCCTTACCTCTGCGCCATTGAAATGCTATGATCTGAAACAGGTCATTCAAGCTTATATAGATTCTATAGAGGGACTGACCAAAGTGCTTCCTAACCACCGCACATTCTTTCCATCTGTAACCTTCACTGTTTAAACCATTTGGTCAACAAAGATGTGGAAATATAAAATATTGTATGCCATGTTTGTTAAGTAAGACTTTATTATTATGACTTGATGTTCAGATTACTTTTTATGAGGCATTGATGCAGAACTCTAGGTAATTCCAAATGGTTCACAAGCTATTTCTCACAACTGTGAATGTCTGGTAAACACCTTAATGCTGAGGTCAAGCTAATTTAAATGACTCCTACAGTTCTGAGAAATTTTATTTTTAAAGTGACACACCATAAGGGTACTTTAAGGAATTTATTGCGTGGTAGCAGTTGGGTGATGCAAATCGCATTCCTTTTATATTTAACTCTGGTACTGCAATTTGGTAGTGCAATAGAGAAGTATAATGCATACAACTTCCTCATATTTTTTAAGTGTTGCCACCATTTAGTTTAGTTAACAGTAATACTATGTGTTGTAACACAGACCTTCCCCTTTCCTCTGGTAGTGCTGCTCTTACTGCGAGATGGTGGGTTCAACCCTTGGCTGCTACAGCAAAGGCTGCACTCTGAGATATCACTACCTGTGTGCCATAGAGGCAGGTCAGAGCTCTTAGTGGGACTTTTCCACATTTTTGTTTATAATACTGACTGTGTGTAATGTCAGAATGTCTTCAAGTGTCCATGTTTGGATACCAACAAATGTGCCGTAATATAGGCATACATGAGCCCATTAATGTATGTTTTGGTTTTCAGTTGATACATATGCCGTGCTTTACATGTTCTCTGGAGAACAAGGGAAAACAATGTTCCCATTTTGTTTTTTTTGGCATCAGTTAAGCATTGAGATGGTAAAAATAACGCCCCCTCACATGTGGCGTCATCCTAATGCCCAGACTCTCATGTGTGGTGTGTAGTGTAAGAGTGATGACCAAAAAAATGTCCTCTACAGAGGGCAAAAATGAATTGCTATATTTCTGGGGGGTTTGTTTGTAGGAAATACCTGTCTTTGCATAAACTTTTCTGTTTACTGCATATGTTTGCATAATAATATAGACGTACAGTACATGACACTTATATTCATATATTTATGCGTATCCCTATAATCTCTTCTTATACTCAAAGACTGCTCTCTGAATGAAGACAACTTCTCACTGCGGTGTCCAAAGCACAAGGTAAGAATACAGCTGACTTCTTGGCATAAACTGTATGGGGAAAAATATGCATAATACATTTCTGCAGTTGGCATACATTTTCTGTATGTACACATGTCATACATTAAATACATTAAACCTGCAGCCCAAATCATTGCTGGACTGACACAAAAGGCCAAATTGTAAATCCAGTTCTGACTCTAATACTGGCTCTAACGGCAAACCCCACAAGGCGTACCAGCAACACTAAACATGAGTGGGCTGTGATAGAAGGCCTCACTACTCCAAGTGTTTACATCAGTCTGCAGACCGCAAATTATCACCCGATTCATATTAAGACGTCCAGGAGTCACACGCACACACATGCATGCACACCTTCCCTCACTGTTTCTTTCAGAACAGTTATGCCCACCTCCACCTCACACCCTCCCTCCCCCAGGTCTGTTTCCATTTTACACTCTGTGGGTCAGATGCGGCCTCATAGGGCGCCTTGCTAAAGTGTTGGCACTCATTTGGAGAGTGGTGCCTCCGTCACTGCAGGCAGTTGGCAGCCTGAAGCTGCCAGTTACCTTGCTCAGAGCTCTAAATGTAGCCACCAGAGATGCCCTGTTAGAGCCTTATTTTTGGGGTGGATTTCATTGAGTTTGGTTAAAAGAGGGTCCATTGCATTTTGCTTGCTGCTATGGCTCATGTCTATACTCCATCTCCACCCCGTTGACGACAAAAAAAAAAAGCGAAATCCAATTGACTTCACATGCGGCGTGCCCTGGAGAACGAGCCATTTTTAACCAATTCCCCAGATCAACACGGTGCTCAAGCAATGGCGTCAGTGTTGTCTTTCATCTGTTGTTCTGCAGTTCCCTCAGAACAGTAAACCAGCTAAGGTTGTGGATCCAGATCAGTCAGGGAGAGGCTGAGGGCAACACTGATGGGGAAACGTACGGCCATCTGGGATGGGTGAGTGCTGTGTGACTGCTGGTTGATGTTGCTGATCCAGTAGTACTGTCCACTGACCATACTCACCACTGGACTTGAATGCAGGAGCCCTCAGCCGTCTTTGTTCTGTTTTAGGTCAACTGGAAAAAGATGAAGGAATGAAGCGGAGGCAAGGATGGGAGAAAAAAGGAAGAAAATGGGATATTATTTTAGTTTTGCCGAGCAAGAGAAATACATTTTTATAAAGGGGGAAAAAAAAACTTTTTAAACTGATTTTTCTGTCTCCAGTTTGGACTAAAAAAAAAAACTTAAAGGTGGATTAATCAAAGAAGATAAACAAGTGAGGGAAGGCAAAGGGACTGGATGAAAAAGGAGACTGAACCAAACCCTCGGACTGAAACCCGGACTGTAAGATGGGAAGAAGGACATTGTATTGAATATGCTGAGAGAAAAGGAAAGCTGGGCTGTTTCACCTTTCATTCTAATCATAACGGTTATTTTAATCTTTCTTTTCTAAATCCTAAGTGCATAGGAATTCATAGGCGGAAGCTTGAGACAAGGACATTGTGAGTAAGTGCGTGAAACCAGCAAAGAGACAGCTGATCGAAGTAAAGGGGCCAGTGTATTAATGTGCTATTATTATCATTATTAATTTTTGCTATTGTCATTATAATTTTCATTGTTATCGCTGTGAAAGCATTTTAGATTTGAATCGTATCTCAATTTGAAATTTTTTAGAGAGGAGGTAAGGGGCATACGCTGAGACAGCGCATTGCCGCACACCACACCAGTGGGTGATACCTCAGCACCACACTGTTTTTAGGGTACAAAAGAAATATAATTTAGGTCTGGTCCACATGAGATGTGTGTCACATTGCCTCAGACTCCGGAAGACGGAGATTCCACAGCCACGTGTGTTGTATGAATGCCTGTCGGTATTATTTGCTTGTGCACAGGTGCCTGGTCATCTTCAACCGTCCCAAGTTTCATGGGTTTCCCCAGAGCACAGGAGCGTCCTACGGATGGGCTTAGACTTCTATAGTTTCTGATCCACTTGGAGGGGGAAAAAGATATTTCCGAGTGGAACAAGTGGTGGAATTGAGGCAGAGCCAAATGGACGGAGCGATGTAGATGGACTGAACACTTACCCATTTTACAAAGGCATTGTTATAAAGCTGACATGTAAACTGAGCTGTGTTATTGTCCTCTTCATTTAGATTTTTTTTAATTATTATTCTGGTGAAAACAGAGGGATGACAATGCAAAAGATGGGTTTTGGAGCCTCCTGTAAATAAGAACATGAATTATAAATGTATTGACAAAAATGGAAAGGCACATGTGATGGTCTTTGCTTTTAAACTGTTTCTCTAGCTGTTTGAGGTTTTTTTATCAGTTTAATGGTCCTTCACTGATAATGGCCCAATGGCCTCACCACGGTTGAGGGTTCGAATCCTGCCCCTGTTCTTTCTTTGTAGAGTTTGTGTGTGTCCGTAGGTGTTGTCCTGCAGACCAGAAATATGTAGCTAGTGTAACTGATATCTTTGAATTACACACCATGTATGAGTGTGTGCCCTGCCGTGGATTGTCATGCCATCACTGGAGTCCCTTGTCTCATGCCCTGTGGCTATTTGAATGGGCTCCAGTCACCGTGACCCTATACTGGATACTTGGCTATGGGAGAAAGCTGGTTAACAATTATGTTCTCTGTGTGAGGCATTACAGACACCAAGTTTCTTCCTCTTCTTAGTTTATAATTTGAGGAAGTGTTTTCGAAACCACACCGATAAACCCAATGCTAAATCTGTCCTGAGCAAAGCAACGTTCATTTCAGCCAGCAGGCATTTGCACTAAGACATTTTGTGACAGGGTGGCGTTTGTTTGAGGCTCATCCTATGGAGTGGGATCCTACATGGCCACCTAATTGACACCATGCTGTAAGCTCCCTTCGTCAGCATGGACCAAAGACTCGCTGTGTTAATGTGTGGACTGATATGCTTTGGAATAGAGGCTACAGGTAAGATTTACAAACCAGTCACGGGACCGTCGATGTTGACGTTAATGCTTCTGTAGAGTTCTACAGCTAACTCCAGTTCTTTGTATCAGGGGTAGACTTACCATAAGGCAAGTGCAGCCTGTCACCTACACTCAATTAAGATGGAATACCTAGCAATTACATTTACACACATATGATAATATGAACATTTATAATTGCATGCAACATGAGTTTTCAGACTGATTGCATACAACATGAGTTTTCGGATTAGAAAGTTATTCTCCATTCTGACTGTAATGGTCTATTCCTGCTTTGAGATTTCACGTTGCCCAGCTCTGTCTAGTGGTACTGGTGGTATCACTGCCAAGAGACCCAGCATAAAGTAGCCTAACAGGAGAAGAGCGCAGACACAATGCTAACATTACATCTCCCATGTTTTTGACACTGTCCTGCAAGAGTGGTAGACAAATTGCAAATAGATGTGGAGAGAGCACTATTAAACAAACGAAAAATTCAATGCTAACCTTAGGCTCAGGGGTGGAGTATGTTACAGGCTATCCTAGGCTACAGCCTAGGGCCACAGCCAAAGAGGGAAGGGTTAAACTTTTTAGACGTGGCCGATTGATCCACCACCATACCCTGCTCTGCTTGACTTGCTAATTTTACCGACGGCACTCCTGCCCCTACGCTGACCAATAAGATTTACCACTGGCATCTCGCACTTTGTTTAGCATGTTATTGATGTTTCGTCATTTTTAAGTCCTTCTCATTTCACTTCAAAAAATTAGCTTTTTTACACAGAGCAGTGAAACGTCCCCCAGTTTTCATTGCGTGGTGAAAGAATTGCATTGTCCATATATTTGTGACAAGGCCTGGTGTCTAGTATTTTTATTGTTTTCTGATATAGTAACTTGTTGATCTTCCTATTACAGATGTGGCTGAAATTCACCCGCGTTTTGATCCAATCACCGTGGCTTTACAGGGAGAAACTCTGAGGTTTCAACTCAGCGTAGTTGTCCCATGGAACCAAAGCTTGGAAAGGATTCACTGCTATTGTAACCAGTCCAAAAAGAGTATATACTCAGAAGAAGTCCACACCAATGCAGAAAAAGTTGTAACGTTGGAAAACACCAGTAGTTCTGATTCGGGGGAGTACTTCTGCTCATACAAAACTGCAAAGGCGTATTGGGTGGTACTGGTGAGAGGTGAGAATTCGGAAAGGGGAACGAGGGGAGTTTAGAAAGGTGCCAGGTGAAGAAGTCGTAGATTGACAACGAAAAAAGCTGTAAAACGGATAAGTCTCAATCTCCAATAGTGTGGTTAAAAAAAAAACTTATAATTAGGAAACTTTTTGACTTCCTGAGTAACCGGAAATAAGGTTGCAGGGTAATGCGATGCATGCATTTTGGTTAAACGCTGCACCACTCACGTCCACTTACAGCAAAATGCTGCAGATAAATGTCATTATTATAGGATTTGATGTCTGCCATAGTTATGTCAATCTAATTGTTGCTACCTGTCTCTACCTGTGCCTCTTTCCCAGATGAAGGATATCGGGAGCCAGCTCCTGATAATTCAGTTTTCATTTGCATGGGAAGCCTCACTGCAGGACTTTTTCTATTCAGCATCATTGGCTCGGCAGTCCTCTGTAAGGATTTCAGGGTGAGGGATATCCTACAAAATTTATATTTACATTTACAGCATGTGGGAGACGCCCTTAGCCAGAGCGGCTTACATAAGTGCTCAGAAGTCTCCATCAGTGAATATATTCTGATACTGGTTTAATAGATCCTGGGCTAAGAACTGTAACTGTATGGCAGGCCAGTCTGACTGCTACAGAGCTCAGTATAGCACAGAGAGCTTTTGAATAAAGATACGATGCTCTGAAATGATTGATGTCTGACCTCCAATATCCCTTTTCTTGTCAAAAGGCTGCATTTAATGGTTAAAGGCCTTTTTTGGGCGGTGACTCTGAAATAATTTAATGACTTTCCCATGCTTTGGGTACACCTGTGTCTATGTGTTATATTTAAGTTTTGTCCAATGGATTCTGGGACTGATGGCGAGAGAACGAAAGGAAACCGAAGAGTAAAGAAGAATATTACTGAGGAATCTGCAAATGCTGGATCTGTGTATATGGTGAGTACATTTCCCAGTGAGTCATGTGACTGCAATTAATTCCTCGTTCATTTCCCTCTGGATCATTCGACTGCTAATAATTCCCTGATCATATCCACACTTGCTCTTGCACGAGACTTCTGGCATCCACGATCCAATGGGAAATACATTTCCCGTGTCTCTCCACTGATGAATATTGCTGAGAACCTTTCGCCGTCCTTAATCCTATGGCATCAAAAGTCCTGGAGCCATCACTAGCCGCCCCCCCCAGTTCTCTATTAGCCCAAAGGCTTTAATGAAGGAGATCAGTGTTGACCTTCGGTCATGGATATACACACGAGGAAAGGTGCAGCACCCATAAAGTTCTGCTTCAAGTTCTAATACTTGTGGTGTAGGGTCCCTGTGTAAGGATCTTTGCCGCAATCCAAAGACCTGAGTTGGCTGGAGGAAAAAGGCATTTTATCTTGCTTAATTATATGTCCTGGCATGAAATAATGCTGCTTACAGGGGCAGTCCCTGGGTTAAGAACGTCTTAAAGACAGCTCATACCTATGAACAAACTGCCATAGTGTATTAAATTTAAACTTTTGGTTTAACACAATGGTCTGTAATAGCGAATGCAGGCACTGCTTTGTGACGTTCATGAAAATCATACGTGGCTTCGGCAGTCTGTAGGCTCGAGGTACAGTGCTGTACCATAACTACTGTATGTAGTTACTTTTATTATTACTAAAGTATTATTATGTGCTGTGTTGTTATGCTTAAGATGTTTTAGTGTATTTGGAAATTTTTCTTAGGTGTTTTATAGGTATAGGAAGTTAAACTATATACTGTATACTAGGACAAACATTTGATTGGTGGTAAATAACTGTATCTACCTGATCTGACTTACAAACTAATTCAACTTAAAAGAAAGGGCAGAGTGTGGCTCTGTGGGTTAAGCCTCTGTGCCTGTAATTGAAAAGTTGCTGGTTCAAGCCCAGCCGTGGCACATCTGTGGGCCCTTGAGCAAGGCTCTTAACCCCCCGCTCCCTGTGTGCTGCATGAAGTGGCTGCCCTTCATGGCCAATCTTGCTCTCAGGGAGAGCAAGGTTCAGGGAGGTGAGAAGAAAATTTCCCCACAGGGATCAATAAAGTATTTATTATTATCTGGCAGTAGTTGACAATTTTACGTAAATTGCAAAGTTTCTAATTTTATACTTTAACCCATGTATACAGTTATATAGAATATTTTCAGCCATCTTCCAAACTCCTAGCTTGGTCAGGGGAGGCCTGGAGTAACTCAAGGATCACTGGGCTTATGGCTGGGCTTCATCCTGCATGGGATGCCAGTCCATCACAGGGCACATGGCTGGGCTTCATCCTGAATGGGATGCCAGTCCATCACAGGGCACATGGCTGGGCTTCATCCTGAATGGGATGCCAGTCCATCACAGGGCACAAGGCTGGGCTTCGTCCTGCATGGGATGCCAGTCCATCACAGGGCACATGGCTGGGCTTCATCCTGCATGGGATGCCAGTCCATCACAGGGCACATGAATTTGGTTAATTAACCTATCTGCATGTTTTTGGTCTATGATGGTTACGGTGAGTAGCACTGGGACTCCGGGAGGACAAATAAATTGCACACACTTGGAGCGTAGGCAGGATTCCAGCACCACCCCGGAAGGTGCGAGGTGACACTGAGGTGCTGTGCCACCTGCTATATTTTGTTTTGGTGATTTATTTTAGGTGTAAATAATGCAGATACTTACCCATCAATTGGGCTGAATGAATCAGGAAGATATAGGATAAGATGATTATTTATTTAGTGGGAAATTTGCAATATAGCATTGTGGCCTCACTGATCGCTGTGTTTGAGTTTGATCCTGGCACTGGGCTGTCCGTGGAGTTCTACCCATGTTCAACTGTACCCTCTGTGTAGTTTGTTTCACTCTGAAAGTTACATGAAAGGATAGGCCAACTGGTATTTCTAAAAAGTACCATTAGTGTATATGGCCCTATGAGTGTAGAATTGGGTGCAAAAAGTCAAGGTACGACAAGTTCCACGTGTGATTTATGAAACAGGGTGCACTTGGCCAATTCCGGCGTACGCACATCCCCATGTTGTTAAATCCGGCGGCTGGAAACAAGCATAACTCACGTGCAGCGCCCCTATTTATTCATGGTTTACATGGCCGCGGCCACAGAATTTGCAACATGGAGAAAAGGAAGCCGGCAAAAAAGAGAAATTTCACTGAACTGGGAATCAACGTCATTACAACTGAGGTAGAGTTTGACTGCTGTGCGCATTCACGCATGGGGCACCGCAGCGTATTACACTGACTGTACGTGCTGGCTGTCAGGATCTCCTTAATATTCTGTGCAAATGGTCAGCAATTAAAGACGGTAAAAAATTTAACTAAAAAATCAATAGATGGTAACATTGTTTTAAGTAAAACAGTCATCATCCTGAGAAATCCTGAGCTCCAGCACAGATATCTAAAATATTTCAGAAGACGTTTAATTTAGTATCTACCGTCCTGCGGTTTTTCGTAATATTGAGTCTACTGAATTCATGAACGAAACTTTATGAAAAAATGCAGAAGACATCCTATCCAATCCAATCCAGCTTTATTTGTAAAGCACTTTAAACACCCTTATGGACCAAGTGCTATACAGAAAAATGAACAAAAGAAACCTAGTTACATAATAAAAGACAATTTAACATTCACACACTTAAAAATACAAATGAAATAAAATTAGTAAAAACATAAACCATTAAATGTGTCCTTAATGATAATCTAATCCAATCCAGCTTTATTTGTAAAGCACCTGATGCAACCACACTGGGCCAAAGTGCTGTACAGAGGAATGAACGACATTACAGCTCTGCATAAAATACACATAAAAAACAAATGAAGTTAATAACAGACATAAGACAATAACCATAAGAATAAAATAAAGTGAAATAGAATAACATAAAATATGATAAAATAATGGTGGCCACAGGCATGACTACAGTAACATAACTTTGCGTATGGAACACTTATAATTACTGCAGTCTGTAATCTTACAATTACGTGAATCGATAAAGAAAATTCGTTAATCAAATATAACCTGCAATAGACATTTCACCTGAAATCTTTGTCATTATCTGCTTAACATCATTTCAGTGCAATTACGATGTAATAATTCTCCGGTACAGCTTGATTTCCTCTGCTGCAGCGTGAGTCCGCACTGACAAAATACTGCATGAGAGCTGGCGTGGGATTTGAGCGTATCCTATGCTCACGTCCAAATTGATAAATCCCGAAATTTGTGTTGAAATGACCGTACACCCATCTTTCCGCCTTATGCGCTCTTGATAAATGAGGGCCTATGTGTATTTCTTTGGTAAACATTATACCCAAGGTATACCCTAGCACTGGCTCCTGACTGCAGGCCCACTGCAGCCCTGTATCAGTTATATCGGGTAAGCAGTTCTGGGAAGATATGTATCATGCATCACGGGAGTCAGATGCTGAGCTCATAGCCTGCTGATCACATGCATCTGATTGGTCTGTTTCCCACATCCTCCTTTCCTCATAAATTTTTCATTGGTCAACTGAAGAGCTGTACAAAAGCACTGGAAGCGTGAATCTTATTTTCTTTGCCGGGCTTTTCTCCAGGGTCTTGAACGCTGCACATCCTCAATTTACACCACGTTGGATTCAGCCGCCCCGACGACGGAGACCAATCAGAAAAAGGTGGAGCAGAGGATAACCAAAGAATCAAGCAAGGTGAACAGAGAATTGCGTTGCGATTCAAAAGACCACGTCTTGGCACTGTTCTGTGAACGAATGAATCCTCCACAACAAATCATAATCACAAATAAAGAGAATGCATTAATAATATTGCTAACAATAATAAGTAGTGTACAGAAGATAACACATTTCAGTTCTCCCTCTGACGTATAACCCACAGAGGAGCATAATGCGTTTTCTGTCTTTCCTTTTAGATGCAGAAAACACAAAAGGAAGAAGATGTTATTGAATCTGTCTATGAAAATTATTAAATCCGTTCCGTAGCTCGTGTTTCCTCTGGCTGCTCCCGTTCATTTGCTTTGTTCCCATCAGTGTAATTGCCGTTCCTAAATCTCAGCAGCTCATTCTCTCTTTTCGCCTCAATAAATATTTTAAATAACTCCATCTTAAGGTAATTGGATTTCACTGCTAAATGTTTCGCACTTTGGAGTACTGATTTTGAATTAACTGGCATATTAATTACAGTCAATGGATTTTTTTGCCACAGCGGTAACCATTACTAGACTGGAGGTGGGCTGTTTAACCTAATCATAGGCCCTTCATATTTAGCCAACTGATTTGGGCAGAAATCAGCGGTTCCAGTAGAAAATGTGTTTCTTGGGATGCGATTGCATGTGACCGTCACTCCAGAGCATCTCTAATCAGGTTTGCTGCATGGTTTTTGCTAAACCTAAAGACCATTTTATGGACCCAAAGCTTCATATGGAGATCTGTTGGAACCGACTCCCTCCTTATATTGATTACATTATAGCTACAGGATGGTCAGAATCACTCTTTATGAGACCTACTTGTATCTGCAAAGATTCATTGAGTGAATGTGTGGTTATGGCCTCAGTGGGTTATGGACACAATAAAAGCAGGGGATAATGTATTGTTTCAACAATTCATATAGTAACAGTCCTGATATGCAATGCTAGGTTTGACTTATTGCAATGTAATATACTTTGACGGGCTGATTTTTGACAAATACAAAATAAAGTCAAACCCCAACATGAAATTTTGTTTGTAAAAATTGAAAACAAAAGTAGCCTTTTTTTCCACATACAATGAGTTCAGAAAGTACTCGGAACCTCTTACGGTTTTCAAATGTTATGTTGCAGCTTTATCCTAAAATTGTTTACATTCATTTTTATTTTTTTATATCACCAATCTACACTTAATATTCCATAATGACAAAGCTTAAACAGGATTTTAGAATCTTTTTGCAAATTTTTTAAAAATAAAAAAACTGAAACATGAATGAATTTGAAGCACCTTTGGCAGTGGTTACAGCCTTGAGTCTTCCTGGGTATGACGAGACAAGCTTTGTCCACCTGGATTTGGAAATTTTCTGCCATTCTTCTCTGCAGATCCTCTCACACTCTGTCATTTTGGATGGGGATTGTCAGTGGACAGCTAGTTTCTGGTCTCTCTGTAGATGTTCGGCTGAGTTCAAGTCCCTGCTACACCTGGGCCACACTAGGACACTCGCAGAGTAGTCATTAAGCCACTCCTACATCATTTTTGCTTTGTGCTTAGGATCATTGTCTTGTTGGAAGGTAAACCTTTACCCCAGTCTGAAGACCAGAGCAGTCCACAGGTTTTCATTAAGGCTGTACTGCTCTGTTCAGCTTACCCATAACCCTGACTTGTCTCAGAGTCTCTGCCACTGAAAAACACCCGCACAGCATGATACTGTCACCACCATGCATCACCGTTGGGGTGGTGACAGGTGATGAGCGATGTCTGATTTCCTTCAGACGTGACACTTAGAACTGACAGCAAGCATTTCAGTTTCATCAGACCAGAGAATCTTGTTTCTCATAGTCTGAGAGTCCTTTAGGTAGCTTTAAGTCAACTCTTAAGTGGGTTTTCAAGGAGGCCGTCATCTGTCTTTTACGGAAGCATTTATTGAGCCCAGATCAGTGGCATGTTGCAGTCACTGGCAGCTGGTGGGGCTGTTTGTGCCAAAATGTGTCCTCTGCTGTTAACCCATGTGACATTGTGACATAGCAGGGGGCAGCTACTTGAGCACCCAGGGAGCAGTGCTTGGGGACGGTACCGTGCTCAGGGTACCTCAGTGGTACTTGCTGGTCAGGGACTCAAACCAGTGATCTTTCAATTACTCAATTGCATCCCTAGCCATTACACCACCTGCCTGCCCCTGGGGGGGAGGGGGTGGCAACCATGTTTCCACTCATTTTCAAACCAAGGACCTTTCACCCTCTCCTGGATCCTCTCCTTATCGTGGTGGAGGGTTTTGCGTGTTCCAGTGATCCCAGGAGCTAAGTTGCCCGGGGTTTTATGCCCCTGGTAGGGTCACCCAAGGCAAACAGGGCCTGGGTGAGGAATCAGACGAAGTGTGGCTCACTAGACCCCTTATGATGAATACAAACGGAGAGTCACGTTTTCCCTCGCCCGGACGCGGGTTACCGGGGCCCCCCTCTGGAGCCTGAGCTGGTGCGCGAGGTTGTGAGGTTCCGACTAGATATAGTCGGGCTCACCTCGACGCATGGCTTGGGCTCTGGAACCAGTCTCCTTGAGGGGAGTTGGACCCTCTTCCACTCTGGAGTAGCTCGCGGGGGAGAGGCACCGAGCAGGAGTGGGCATGCTTATTGCCCCCTGTACTTATTGTGCCTGTACATTGGGGTTTACCCCAGTAGACGAGAGGGTAGCCTCCCAAATGGCAGTTCAGAATACCCACCCTTTTTGGAGTCCTTGGAAGGGGTGTTGGAAAGCACTCCTTCTGGGGACTCTCTTGTTCTGCTGGGGGACTTCAATGCTCACGTGGGCGATGACAGTGAGACCTGGAGTGGCGTGATTGGGAAGAACGCCCCCCCCGATCTGAACCCGAGCGGTGTTTTGTTATTAGACTTCTGTGCTCATCAAGGATTGTCCATGATGAACATTATGTTCAATAAAGGTGTCCATATGTGCACTTAGCACCAGGACACCCTAGGTCGCAGTTGGATGATTGACTTTGTGGTCGTGTCGTCAGACTTGCGGCCGCTGGTGGGGGAGAAAGCTGGTCAGGCCTGGCAGGCCCAAGCATATAGTGAGGGTCTGCTGGGAACGTCTGGCAGAATCCCCTGTCAGAAGGAGCTTCAACTCGTACCTCCAGCAGAACTTCTCCCACGTCCCTGAGCCCGAATGGGCCATGTTCCGTGCCTCCATTGTGGAGGCAGCTGACCGGAGCTGTGGCCGTAAGGAGGTCGGTGCCTGTTGTACTGGGCCATTTCACATCACTGTATGCAGTATCTTGAATATGGCTTCACCAAGATGGCGACCCAAGGCAACCCTCCTAGTACGCCGCTAGTAGTCAGGCACCCCCGGCAAATGCCAGGTCTGTCCAGATCACGTGCCAGCCCAGGACTCTGCTTGGGGCGATAAATTAAAAGCTCTTTACACATACAATTTGAGGATGCTGGTTGGGTAATTTTATGTTGCTATGTGCATTTCTTGTATCAGTAAATGGCTACGCTGTGGCACAGAATGGGCGCTTTCTCTAGCAGTCAAGAAGAGGCATTTTAATAAGACTCAGTGAGAGGGGGACGAACATGAAGCTGATCTTACCCCAAACATAATGAGTTTTTAATATATATTACACATCATTATGCATTATGCAAAAATCGCTTTTAAACCAGGGAGGGCGGCATCCTAGTGCCCTCTATTGACCAGCCTCCACTGGCTGTAGTGAAGATTGTCCTTCTGGAAGTTTCTTCCATCTCCACACATGATCTTTGGAGCTCAGCCAGAGTGACCGTCGGGTTCTCTGTCACCTCGCCTACCAAGGCCTTTCTTCTCAATTTGCTCAATCTGCTCAAGCTGGCCTCAACAAGTCAAGATCTGTGCCTCAACAAAATCTTTATCTGAGCTCAGGCAAACCCCATGCCTTGGCTTTTTCTTTGATATACATTGTCAACTGTGGGACAATTAAGAAAGTTACGTCTTTCTAAATCATGTCCAATCAATTAATTACCATAGGTGGAATCCAAAAAGACATTTAGAAATGTTTCAGAAATGATCAGTAGAAATGGGATGCACCTGAGCTAAAGTGTCATACAGTAGCAAAGGTTCTGAATACTTATTTCAATGTGATATTTAAATTTTTAATTTTTAATTCTTTTTTCAGTTGTCAGTTATTATATGCTATTGAGTATAGATTGTTGAGGGGTTTTAGCATTACAAATCAAAATAACTGTCACGGAATGCAGGACACAGGCCTCAAAGATGGACATTAGACAAAAGGGGTTAATTAACAACAGGAGCAGGGAAACAAACGAGACCACGAGGGGTCAAACTGAGACGGCTAGTATGGGGGAAGCAACAGCAGACAGGAGGAGTGACATCAATGACTGGACTGGGGCTGACGAGACAAGCAGGTACTTTAATACAAAGATTAACGAAGGGCAACAAGCAGCAGGTGTGGCTCATCGGGGCCACATCAGGGAGGGGACAGGAGGGTCAGGCGGACATGACGGGCAGGATGTAACAAAAACAAGTGAGGGCGTCTGAATACTCTCTGAATCTACTCTATAACGACATAAAAGAAGTTTTTTCCAGACAAAGCACCCACGTGTTATTTGCTCCAACTTTTTTTCACATCCCAGAAGGCCTCTCACTGGCCTTATTGTTGCTTACCCTCTCTTCCACTCGCTTCTGCACAGCATGGGATGCATTTTGGGAATTTAGAGTTCTACAATAATACCGATTTCTTTTGTGACTCATCGTAAATGCAGTTAATTATGCTTCTAACTGGCAAAATTATAGCATACGTCTGAGTGAAGTATTTTTGGGCAAAAATATATTGCAGAAGGAT
The DNA here is from genome assembly GCA_026780765.1 of Petrocephalus schoutedeni. Classification (NCBI taxonomy): domain Eukaryota; kingdom Metazoa; phylum Chordata; class Actinopteri; order Osteoglossiformes; family Mormyridae; genus Petrocephalus; species Petrocephalus schoutedeni. Next base: position 6,222,159 of record JAODKL010000095.1, read on the forward strand.
CTTAGAATATATATGGGGCATGTGCACCTTCCAAGTGCATAATGCTTATCTATACTGGTTGTCTTGGAAACACTTGTGTCTTTGGGTGAAACTGCACATTTTCAGTTTGGGCGTCACAGTCACAGTGCCCAGCAGAAACCTGGTTACAGAAGGTCAGCAGATCCTTGCCTCATAATTGGTCCCTGTTGCAATAAGGTGGAAGCTGGGGAATTTCCAGTGACCCGTCACAGTACTGTAAAACCGACATGACTACTTCCTGAAATGGGTGGAATTTAAGGAGCTAATCATAAGCTGCATGGCTCAACCGTGTGGGCAGGGAAGAAAAGAAGGATGCAGTATTCACTCATAACTTTGCAAATCTTATTATACCCATCAGACGCATGAATGTACTGAAGGTTGTTCGTTTTCAGTATATGGACATGTTAGTCATGTGCTTACAGCAGCACATCTCCAGCAGGAACTGCTAACCGGCCCAGATGACTAGCTTCTATATGCTGTCACATGCAGGATGGCAAGTATTTGTATTTGATTTGATTATTTTTGGCAGTAGACAGCAACATTGTTTTACTGCTTTATGCAGACTATGCATACTGCTACTCAGATATGGGCTGTGATACTGGAGCCAAGCCTTTGTATGCCTGCTCCAAACCTGCCCCTTTCTCCAAATCTGTAGTATCTCTGGCACCCCTCAGTATGTCTGGTGTTGACCACGCTTACTCCATCTGTCCACAGATCCATCCATTGGGGCACACATACTCATGCTATGATTAGTGTAGAGCGAACCTGAACTGTCAAGTTCGGGTCCGTACCGAACTTTGCGGATTTTGGTACCCGTAAAAAGTTCGGGTTTGAGTTTGGTGTTCGGGCGTTTAATGAAGCTTGTTGAAGCTTTTAAGCTGTGTGCCCTTAGAAGCCATCACAGCCATGCCTACTAATGGCATGGCTGTGATTGGCCAGTGCATCATGTGACCCAGCCTCTATAAAAGCTGGATCATGTGCAGTACCGCCCATCAGCTCTGAGTAGTGCAGGGACAGGAAGCAGGCAGCTGAAGTGAGGGACAGTGTTAGGAATTTCATCTGGCTATTTGTTCTGTTGGTGACCTATAGTGAATTTTTTGTGGGTGCTATACACCAGCTTTGCACCCCTGTCAAAGAAATATAAGAATTAATCTGGCTGTTATTTCTGTGAGTGTCCTATAGTGATTTTTCCCAAATTTATAAAAATAAATAAATAAACAAGTAAATAGGAAAAAAATAAAAAATAAATAAACTATAAAAACAGTGTTGGCTACCTCCTCCTCCTCCACCACCGCTTCCACCTACACCACCACGTCCACCGCCTCCTCCTCCACCACCGCTCCCACCTACACCGCCACGTCCACCACCTCCTCCTCCTCCACCACCGCTCGCACCTACACTGCCACGTCCACCGCCTCCTCCTCCTCCACCACCGCTCTCACCTACACCGCCACGTCCACCGCCTCCTCCTCCTCCACCACCGCTCTCACCTACACTGCCACATCCAAAGCCTCCTTCTCCTCCACCACCTCTCCCACCTACACCGTCACGTCCACCGTCTCCTCCTCCTCCTCCTCCTCCACCACCGCTCCCACCTACACCGCCACATCCACCGCCTCCTCCTCCTCCACCACTGCTCCCACCTACACCACGTCCACCGCCGCCTCCTCCTCCTCCACCACCGTTCTCACCTACACCGTCACGTCCACCGCCTCCTCCTCCTCCACCACCGCTCCCACCTACACCGCCACGTCCACCGCCTCCTCCTCCTCCACCACCACCATTCCCACCTACACCACCACGTCTGCCGCCTCCTCCTCCACCACCACTCCCACCTACACCGCCACGTCCACCGCCTCCTCAACCTCCTACTCCACTTTGAACACTGCCTCCTAGTTCAAGATCATTATTTTTTACTTTATTTATATTTTATGTTATTTTAAGCAATTTCCCTATCCACATTTGTTTGCAGGGCAATTGTCCTGCTCCTATCCCCATTTTGCTTCTTTTTGCTGCCATCTAGCCCTTTCTATGACTTTTTTAGAGCCATTTTAGTGCCCCAAAGTTCGGGTCCCCATTGACTTCAATGGGGTTCGGGTTCGGGTCACCGCCTCCTCCTCCTCCACCACCGCTCTCACCTACACTGCCACGTCCAAAGCCTCCTTCTCCTCCACCACCTCTCCCACCTACACCGTCATGTCCACCGTCTCCTCCTCCTCCTCCTCCTCCACCACCGCTCCCACCTACACCGCCACATCCACCGCCTCCTCCTCCTCCACCACTGCTCCCACCTACACCACGTCCACCGCCGCCTCCTCCTCCTCCACCACCGTTCTCACCTACACCGTCACGTCCACCGCCTCCTCCTCCTCCACCACCGCTCCCACCTACACCGCCACGTCCACCGCCTCCTCCTCCTCCACCACCACCATTCCCACCTACACCACCACGTCTGCCGCCTCCTCCTCCACCACCACTCCCACCTACACCGCCACGTCCACCGCCTCCTCAACCTCCTACTCCACTTTGAACACTGCCTCCTAGTTCAAGATCATTATTTTTTACTTTATTTATATTTTATGTTATTTTAAGCAATTTCCCTATCCACATTTGTTTGCAGGGCAATTGTCCTGCTCCTATCCCCATTTTGCTTCTTTTTGCTGCCATCTAGCCCTTTCTATGACTTTTTTAGAGCCATTTTAGTGCCCCAAAGTTCGGGTCCCCATTGACTTCAATGGGGTTCGGGTTCGGGTCAAGTTTGGGTCCCGAACTCGAACTTTGCAGCGAAGTTCAACCGAACCCAGCAAACCCGAACTTCCAGGTGTTCGCTCAACGCTATGATATCTAAATTCATGAAAATATATGTCTTAGGACCATGGGAGGAGGCAAAGGATCAACATGAGTAGGTCTCAGACTCAGATTCCAAGTTTGACAAGAATCCACAGCTGTGCCACCTGCTGGACAGACCTACTGTGACAAAGGTGGAGGGAGAGGTAGCTATCAGGGGAGGGAGAGTCATGTTTAAGTTTCTATGCTGATTGGCTCCACCTGCCCCTTATTCATGGAACAGGAATACACTGGAGTATTGTGTTTCATTTCAGCCCCAGCAACCCCTACTACCGTTTCAATGCCGGGTCCTTAAGTTGTTTTGGTGCCTTAATCCTCTGCCTGAGTTTTTCTTTTTTCATTTGTTTTATTAAAATAAATTCAATAAAAGGGAACCTCTGTACCCTAATATACTGTGCTCCCTTGCCCAGTCATCCTTTGCCTAGTTCTGTTCACCATCATAACTGAAGGCATTCGCACACCTCTGCTCGCTTGACATGGAGAAAATGCACACAAAAATCCTAGATATCTATCCGTCTTCCAACCACTTATCCTGGTCAGGAGAACATGGAGTGTTGTAAGACAGTGTTTCCCAACCCAGCCCTCAGGGACCCCCAGATGGCATGTTTTTGCTCTCTAAGTGTGTCTATCAGGGAAATGGACTGTCTGGGGAACCAGGCTGGGAAGCACTGCTGTAAGGGACCCACACAGCACAGGAAGAACATGCTAATTCCCCACCCACACTGGAAGAAGGATTCAAACCCCCAAAGCAGGAAGTGTAAGGCAACATAATGGCCCGCTGAGCCTTCATGCCTCTCCAGTTGAAAATTAGCCCAAAGAAATTCGGGGTTATGTTTTTCTAGGATTTCTTCCAAGAATCAGTAAGTTTTTGGTAAAGATTCAAATTCCTGAACTGCTAATTCAGCAACAGCCCTTTCCCAATATAGCAAATGATTCTTGCTGAAGAGTACATCAAGCATTCACACTTGTTGGAGCTGAGTACAGTTTATACTAACAGTGGAAATGTTAAATTATTGTTGAATATATAAACAAATGGTATTAACTGTACGCGGTCTAATGTCCTACAAAGCACGGAGACACACCTCAGAAAATAACGGCTGACTGATTAATGTGCCACGTATGAAAACAGGTGACGATCAGCCTGGCTACACCGCGCGTCGCTCGCGCCGCTCCGCACTCGCCGCCTGAGCGCCGCGCACGCGCACCCGCACGCGCCTCGGCACGCGCGTCGCAGCACCGCGCAGCAAACATGGCGGCGGAGGGCGACTTCCTGATGCGCTATCGGGCCGTGTCAAATAAGCTGAAAAAGTAAGACGCGCATTAAGCGTTTCGAAGAAGGCGGCTCAGTTTTTTTTTATCACAATATCCCCGCCGCGTTTTACTGCGTGTCTTCGCTGCTACAGGCTTGCTAGCAGGCTGTCTAGCTGGACGTGGGTCGGTCCCCCGGCTGTCAGTGGTAGCTAGATGTCCAGTAAACGCTCTGTAATTCGCATTGCACCGGGTTTAGCTGGACGGATAACCAGCTGATTAATTAATAAAAAAGGTAGATAAATATTGGCTAATCAGCTGGGTGTTTAGAGTTTATTACTGTACGACAAACGTAGTTATAATTTCTGTATCTTACAACACAGGAGGCTAGCGAGTTTAAAGATGTACCATTATTGGAGTGGATTTCTTTTTTGACAGCTTGTTCGTAATCTTAATTATATATTTAGCTGAATCATAATGTAGTTTGACAAAAATACAGTAAATACAATTGGCTCAATGTCTATTTTTCCCGCTATACTGTATTGGGTTAAGGGAATGATTATCCGAGACGTATCATGAACGTATTGCTGTGTTTTGATTTGCGTTTTTTGTCAGGCGATTTCTGCGCAAGCCCAATGTTGCTGAGGCAAGTGAGCAATTTGGTGAGTTATTTGCATTTCTCAGTATGTAACGCAGGGCCGTGCACAGACCTTTTGAAACTGAAAAAAGGGCATTTAAAAAAAAACTCCCCCCCCCCAAAAAAAGGGCATGTGCTCTGCACAGGTTGAGCCCTTCCTGTGCATGTGCCTGATGTAATTCAACACCTGCTAGTTTGTGGTAGTCACTCGTCACTGTAATTTTAATAACTTATAAGTGGGCACTGCACTGCCTTCTCTCAAAAGTGAATCCGAAATGCTTTTCTTGCCCTGATCCTGTTCCGTTTGTGTGTGTCTGCATGTAACCCTTTTCCTCCCAATTGTCTCTCCTGGCAGGTCAGTTGGCCAAAGAGCTGAAACAGCAGGACTGCCTGCAATATGCAGCCTTCTGCAATCTGGCCATGGCAAGGTGAGGACCACAGGCCCCTTTGCCTCCTTGCCTCTGTTTAAGGACCAGACACCGGAATCCTCTCTTTTGCAAATAGTTTTCATTTCATGTGTGAGAGCAATGTAGGTCTGTCCGACTGTCGGATTCGGAGAATAATGGATTGTGAGAGCTGCAGTTGCTTGATGTGGCATCAGTACCTCGTTGTACCTCGTTGTGCTGGCTCTTAATCCCACCTTCCTTCGCCCCCAGTAGACACGTTTCTTGCTGGTTCTGTTCCTGAAGATGGAGACATTTCGGATCTTATAGAACTGTGTGCGCTGTGTGATTGTTTTTCCATATGGCTTAGTACTCTGTATATGTCCCACTGAAAAGAACCTTGAGTTCTTATATTCCCACAAGAACAATAAAATCCTGAATGTGTTATTTATATAATAGATGTGTGTTTTTCAGACTGAAGCATAGGTATGCTGAATTTTTTTGTAGGCAGTATTTCAGTTGTAATTCATTTTTTGCTGCACATATATTTAAATTGTATAAATTATGAATCCCGAAGTAATGTAAATCTAACACTTTTTGTCTTCCTCCTCTTTGTGTTACAACTCTTCTCACCTCTGTTTTGGTGATTGCACGCACACCATGTGAACATCTCACCCCCAGGTGTGAGCAGACTTTATTCAATGCGCCAGGAGAGGCCCTCGCACTGACTGAGGCTGCCAGGCTTTTCCTGCTTTCCGAGCGGGAGAGTCACTCACTGCGAGCCCCCGGCTTTGACGAGCACCTCCAGGCCGCACTCAACTGCTACAGCTTCGCCATCAAGGTAAATGCCACCCATTCGTTTCTGGGGCTTTGTCCTGCATGCAGTGCACGGTTGGCATTTCTGACACAATTGCTTCCCAGGAGTCTCGACTGCGTGGCATAGCTTTTCTGCACAGACACACTTTGCTCTTTTTTTTATAAATAAACCATGTGTCTCAGGGTTAGGCTCATATTTCTCATATCAGTCAAGCTGAATGATAAATATCAGGACATCAGGACTCAGTTGGAGTATGTAGGGTATGCCGTAAGAAAGCACGGATGTTGTCTTTGTTTTTCAGGTGTACATAGAGATGAACCAGCCAGTGATGGCTGCCAGTCTCTCTCTGGAACTGGGCAATGCTCTCAAGGTACCCGTCTTATTATGAATCAACTTAGGCCTACATATTCATCAGTTACATATTGTCATGCATTATCTGCCTCGCTTGTATATCGCAATGGATAAAACCATCTGCTAGATGAATAAATATAAATACATTTGTATTCCGCACAGTGACTGGTGTTACACAAACACAGTACATAAATGGATATAGTGAAAATGCATGCTTTCATTACGGCAGCCACGTACCACTTTATTCGCACAACTAATACTGGGCTGACTTCCTGCTGTGGCCAGGGGATGTCACGCAATCTGAATTGCTGTCTCGATTCCATCTCCAGGAGATGAACCGGCCCGGTGAGGCCATCGTCCATTACCAGCGAGCCGCGGAGCTGCAGGCCCAGACACCAATCGAGTCCCTGCTGTCCATGGGGGAGATTGCCTCCTGCAAAATCCTGACTCGTGAGTAGGACCTGGATTAAACTACGTGGAAGGGCGTTGCGTTTTCGACTGATGATCATTGACATGTCCACTGGCATGACTGTCCGCGTGGTAAACCACGCGTCTAAGCTGGGGATCGGATTTAAATGGGAAGCTCAGCATGTGTGTGTGTGTGTCTCTTTTTTTTTATTCCCTTTGGGGGCGGGGCTTGTGTAGGCACCTGGTTTGAAACGTGTGCCTTTGCAGGTGATTACTATGGTGCTCTGGCAGTGCTGACGGAGATGCAGTTTGTGTGTCAGGAGCGAGGGCTGCAAGTTCCCGGCACCAACACGCCCGTGGGTGAGGCGCTCTGTCTTTACCCTGTAGTGATGTCACTACCTGTTGATAATGTGTCTTGGGGTGCATTAGCAGCAGCAGACGTTATATGCGTAAAAAGGTCATAGCAGCAGCACCAAGCAGACAACAGGGAAGTAGAATTTGATGAGACAGCAAGACACAGTGAGCGGTTAAATAGCTGACTAGCTAACATCACTACCCTGTGGCTCCCCCCTGCAGACTTAGAGGATTTCTCAGCCAGTCATCCACGCACCTGCTGTCTTAAACTACCATCAAATTATATAGAATTAGGCTTAAAGTCTGTTCTTAATCTTCTTGTGATAAAATGTGGAAGCATTTTTTTTCACTACGTTGTATCTTTGGTTAAAAAAAGACACTGTACTGATGCTTCTCGCTTCATGGTAGTTCGACTTAAGATATTTTGACTTTATAATGGGCCGATAGTGATGTACATTCTGTAGTCAACTGAATTTTGATCATGGCTAGCAGTATGCTGTTTGATGCTATCTATTCATGCTAGGCGATGGCAGTGTCCATCCAGCCACACTTCCAGTCTTTGTAGCGATCATGAATGTATCCTGTTTAGTTATAGTAATTCTTTGTTTGCTTATTCCATGACTATAGTCATTTCATTACTTATTTATTTATTACTTACGTATCTTAGTCATAATTATCAATATTTTCAGTTTATGATGTGCTCATCAGAATATAACGCCATTGTAAGTTGAGGAACATCTGTGTAGCTATTGAGCAGCTTCTCTTTTTACTGTGTTTGTTCAGGCATTTAAAATGGGATTCTTTCAGTTCACGTTATTTTCTATCAATATTTACCAACATTCTTTCAAAAAACGTAATAGCAATTAATTTTGTTTAGGATGTGGAAGGGGATAAAATTATTGAAATGGCTTCCAAAACCATTAGATTGTGTTCTTTATATGCTTAAATATTTAAATAAAAAAACAAAAACTGGGAGCCTTTAATTGTCAGAAATGCTGCCTATTCTTGCGGAGCAGATGTCTTCATTTTGTTCTTTAAAAAGGAAAGATAATTACATTATGCTACTAAAACTTCATGCCAGCATAATTCAGATGGAGCTTAGTAAAAGACAGAATGATAAAAATCACACATCTTTAAGAATTTAATATAAACCTTCCCCACGTCCCTATACTGGATTTGTGGCTGGAAAGTATGTAGAGGCTGCATTAACCTTATGCTACACCAACACTTTATTGTCAGGAAATTGATGGGAAGCTTCTGGAACCAGCGTTTTAAAGGTTTTCTGATTCCTCTGTGTATTCGAGGACCTAAAATGCATGTGAAATCCGCTCGTAGCTAAGAAATCAGGAGCTGTGAAGTCGGTGCTTTCAGTTGCCTGCCCAAGGTCAACAGTTGTAGCTCTCCATAACAGCGGAGCACTATCAAAACATTATTAAAAACTTTTAAAAAATCCATTTTGCATGGATGATCGTGTGTCAAGCATAGCGAGGTTACGAAACAAAAGAAAATGCTGCCCTGAAAGCGATTGAATTTTTCCATCAGTGGGAGGGGGGTTGCATTTTATAGACCACCTAGTGCTGTTACATTTTGTTGAAAAGGTGAACTTCATGTGGAGAGGAATGTCATCAAAATGTCATTCTCTCCCAGCTTTTTATGTGAGTTTGAAGGCACTCAAAGGGGGTGGACTATTTATTTATTTGTTTTGTATATTTATTTCTTTCTTTTTCGGGGGGGGGATACAGTTTCAATAACGTGCAGCGAAAAGGCTCTGTTAAATGCCAGGATGGGGCGCAGTGTAAATGAAACGCTGACGGCAGATCCCGCACGCCACGTCCTCTCCATCTTGTGCGTGCCAGCATGCGCAGAAGGACACATGATCCCCTCCCTTGTTATTTCTTTATCTAACGCCACCTCGCTGATCCCCTTTCCCTCAGGAGCCTTTCTGGATATCGTGGCCCGGTGTGAGATCACAAGAGTGCTTCTGCTCATGCTTCTTGAGGTAAACAAGGGTTGCAACTTTGATATATTTATTTTTTTTCTTTCTTTCTGGACAAAAGAAAGGGGTGCGGTGACTAACTGACCATTTCCCTGTTGCCCTCCGGCCTCCCGCCTCCCAGCCCCCCCCTCAGAAGCTGCTACCGGAGCATGCTCAGACCCTGGAGCGGTACGCCTGGGAGTCTTTTGACTCTCACAGCCAAGGTAGTGGTCCCTCTCTTTAGCTGGATTTTATTAGCTTCTGCCCATGGATGAGTGTGGCCAGGGATGCGGCCCAGGAGAGGGGGCAGATGGGATAAACTAACCACTGCTTATACCTGTAAACACTGATGATGCTAGTTGAATGGGGTCAGAGTGGGAGAACTGGTTTTGATTAGTACAATAGGCTTGGATTAAATAACTAAGGATTGAGGTGTAAAAAGAACTGAATGCAGCTTAATAATAGCCGTGTAGTGTGATTTTTTTTTTTTTTAACCAGTTTGCATTTCACTTCCATTTGGAGTAAGTTTAGATAAAAATTTCCCCTGAAGTCCAATGCATTTGATGTCGAAGGGTTTATGTAGGATAGGCACCTTTTTAAACAGTCTCTGTCTCTCTCTTTCTCTCTCCCCCTCTCACTGTCCTGCAGTGACGTTTCTTCCCGAGAACGTGTTCCTGCTCCTGCAGTCGGTGGTGGTAAGTGCTCGGTTGTCGCTGATGACAGAGATGAATCGCTGCATCGGTGCAGTGTTCCTCCAGCTGGGTTCATATTTATAGGCGTTCAGAATGCTGTCGGCGAGCCGTGCCTTCGCTCTCATGTTGCGTACTGCCGTTTCTGCTGTTTGGCTTTCCGGCCACGCGTCAGTGCACTGGATGGACGGCTGTGTTCTGCTGTCACCGAACAGCTGGTCAGCGTGTGGCGGGGTGTGAACATGCGGACGCCTCACGCGCCAGATGTTGTCTGGTTCTCTGACTGCGAAATGCGATGGTTATTTCTTGTTTTTTTTACAGTCTGCAATATTGTGCTTAATACCACAGTTATTCATCAGGCAGTGGAGAGCCACCCTTATGACAGCAAGACTACAGATGTTAATATAGCAGTCAATTTTTTACAATATGGACCTTTTATTGATTTTTAGCGTCACATGTCAACAGGCAGTGTAGCAACTGAAGACGCCCTTATGACATGATGGCTATTGTTGTGAATATAACAGACTGGGAAAAGCTACCTGAAAGCTGACGTGGAATGGGGTTGGTTAATATGACAGCTGGTCTTCACTGATTGGTTCTGACAGTAACACTGTTGGGGGGGGGGGGGGGGGTTAGAGGGAAGTAACATTTCTGGGTGTGAGGTGTGCTCTCTGCAGTGCCTGTTGTATAGTAGTGAGGTCATGGTCCTGCCATGAGATCAAATAAACCTTCATTTTTAAATATTAACTGAGCAGCATGTAATTTAGTGTAAGACTGCCCTCAGGGACTGGGGGGGGGGGTATTTTTCACTGCAAAACACTGTGTCCTCGGATAAACGTGGGCAAAGGGTGACGTTCACCCGCTGAGATTAATAGCAGAGTGTGATATCTGCAGTTGAATGAAAAAGAGCTCTTATCATCTCCCTCCAATCAGATAAAGGAACTCATTTCTGATTAGCATTATGGGGGGATTATGGAGCGAGGTCGTGCTCTATCTCTGAGAGCCACTCACGCTCTCCTAATTGGTTGATTAGGCTCTGCCTCCCTCTCCCCCTCTCCCTTTTTCTCTCGGCACGCTTTTGGAAGCTGGCAGTATTGGTGCTGCCTACAGATTGCTGATGTAACAGATTATTATAGCCTTGTCCGTGTGGCTTTTCTTTTTTCCTCTTTTTTGTGGAAGAAGTGGAGTGTGGTGGCCATGTGTGATGTGTTTTAGGGGTGTTATGATGCAGGGCGCTGACATCTGTGCCTTGCAGATGGCCTGTCAGGAAAAAGATACGGAATCTTTGAAATCCCTGCAGACCGAGTTGTGGTAAGTGGCTCCTGAATACTCGCTTATGTAAGCGTTATGTATTATTTATCAAGAATCCTACCAGTTTGGAATATCAATCGACTCCTTTCTGTGTCTCTATCCTTCCCCTACCATTCGTGTCTCCAGGCCCCTGCTTTCTGCAGAACAGAATCACCTGCTCCATTTGGTGGTACAAGAACGCATCACCCCCTCCGGACAAGGCATTTAAGCCGTGATGGAACTTTGCCATTATATTCCAGCAGGCTGGTTATCTGCTGGGCCGCGGCGCACACACCTAGAGGAAAATGAAGGTCTAGATCTGTATCATTCTTCTAGTACAGACTGGGCCATTTAAATAGGGGTGGAGGTTGTCTTGTGTCCTTTTGTTTATATGTAAATTTGGAGTTGTATAAAGTCTTTAAATGTGTATGTCAATAAATGACTTGAAACAGTAAATTTTGTTGGAATGGTTCTGTGTTTTGGGCAGCATGATGGTAGCTCTGTTGCTCCACTCCCCTGTGTGTGTCCGAGTTGCATGTTTTCCCTCTTATGTGGGTTTTTTTCCCACATTCTTTCACTCCAGATCCCTCTCAGTCTGAAGATGAGCAGTTAGGCTAATTGGTGTCTCTGAATTGTCCATAGGGTATGATTGTGTGTGTATCTGTGCGCCCCCTGTGATGGTCCCATGCAGGGTGCACCCCAGCCTCGTGTCCTATGACGCCTAGAATAAACTCTTAAGTGCCCCATATCCCTGACCAGTATAAGTGGTTGGAAAATGGCTGGATTGTCTATTTTAAATAGATTGTACTGCAGGCCAGATTAGACAGAAACGTTCCTGAACTAAAATCGCCCTTTTCTGTATTACTACTTGATGGTCACTTGCACTGCGGCATGCAGGAGAATTGGAAGCGTTTATGTAATGTCTGCTCCCGTAGTTTTCTATGTGCAGTGGCCTGACTCCTTCAACGGACACATTGTCTCCTGCAGGCAAAACGAGGCATCCGCAGGGCAAAAGGGAGGCCCTGCAGTGGTGCAGTTTGTGTGCACGTACCGAGTCTTTAAAGTCAGGAGGGGGATATTAAAATACTCCATAGGCCACGTGCGGAGGAGCTCTGCTTCCCGGAAGAAGTCTTGCACCACAGGGTGGCTCTGCACTGTGTGTGTCTTTGTGTGAATGTGGGGTGCTCCACGGGGGGTGTGCAGTTTTCACTAGAAATCTGTGAAAATATTTCCCAGTCTCAGGTTCTGTGTTTTTAAGCTTTGGTCTTTCCTGCCTGCCGTCCTCCTCTTTTCATTCGCAGCCCTCATTCGCCACCATTTTGTTGTCAGTAAAAACGTGTTTTTTTTTTTTCCCTTTCGTTTCCTGATTTTATTCGCCTCATTTGATTGGCTGTCCGTCATCAGGTCCCCTCCCTCCCCAGCCGCACACCCTGAGTGTTTATTTGTTCATCCTGCAAGGTTCTTCTGTTTAGGTCACGATGAGCGATGGCCCAGAACCACGAAACAACAGGTTGCTGTTATTCGCTCGTGAGCAGTACAGACTTGTGCAGTATGACTGAGGTGCTACTGCATGTTTTTGTGGATTCTCTCCAGAAGGAACTACTTTGCTGAATCTTCTGAAAGCCAAACCTCTTTTTTATTGGCTGCTTTCCTCTGCCACCGAGAACGCAGCCGAACCGCAAAGAGATTGTTTTTCATTGTAAATTATGCGAGCTGTACCCGAGCTGTTCCTGCGCTGACATTGCTCTATTTACTAGCAAAGCCGAAAGTGTGACCAACCCGAGCCGTTTGCATCACCGCCTTCTGATTGGTTGAAATGCGTGGGGACACAAAAGAACCAGTGATCTACCTCAATATGCATGGGATATCTAAAGGAAAAAAGGGCATGTTTGTATATATTATTCATTAGTAGTAGTATTGCACTTGGCAATGTAGTAATGCTTTCCTGATAACTCCGAACTTGAAAATTTCCAACTTCCTGCTTGTAAGTGTTATTGAATGGCTGAATGGAATGGATCCATAATGCAAATTTACACAACCTAATGCTAATTCCACTAGCGTTTTATGCTAACATAACACAGCGAGTCTGACAGAAGTGCTAGCGGAAATGAGCACATAGTATACCATGATGCACCACGTGTGAACAGTAAACGGGCATCCCTTCGGTTTTACATCAGTCACTCGGCAAAGTTTTTACTGAACCAGCCCTTCTGCAGTGGAAAACAGAAGCAAGCCGGAACCGCGTTGTAACTAGTGTCTCTTAAAGTACTGGTTGGGTATGGCCTGGTTCCTGTGTGCCAGTGAAAAGGGCCGTATGGCCCTTGGAATAATGCACAAAGGAAAAACGAACAGAAACACAGAGATAGAAATAACGGGCAAAACCACCTTTTTTTCCCCAAGAAAAACTTTATAAAACATTATGCAAATTTATACTGATTAAAATTCCAGTACAAAATGTTAGAAAAATGTTATATACATGTGCCACAACATGCTTAAACATATAAATTGTCCTGATTTACCTGAATTATTATTTTTTATCTAGTCCAGTTTTCGGTCTGACTGAACAAACTTGGATATTCAATGAATCTAATCTATATATATAATTAATATATGGCTCATAAAATAGTCATTGAAATTACATTTCAGCATTATGTATATGTCAAAGTCATATCAATAACGTACCATGCTACCTACCAGTGAATTATTACACAATAATATAGTACACACTGTCACAGCTTAGTGGTGCTTTGGCAAGCCTCCATTGAAATTGGAAAACTGGGAATTATGGTTGTGTGGAATGTTAAGGAGTATGACAAACACATCAAATCACCCCTGCCAGTCACACAAGCACCAACACTGACCATAGTTTCATTTTCAGCGACAGCCATTTAATTCCTGAAACCTGACCATAGTCTGCTGTGTCTGCCGCCACTCAGATCATCATTTCGACTTTGTGGAGTTTCTAAAACGGCATGTATCAACCTCTGTATGTTTGTTGTGGGGGGGGGGGGGTGAAACCAAATGAAATGTCGCTACCCACCAACAAACCACTGATTAATCACGGCACATGATTAATGATGACTAGGGTTTGTTTACCCGTGGCATTTATGAAAGACATTGTTTTGTTTTCATATAATGCCCTCAGTGTAATATTTAAGCACACGTTGTACACTGGACAAAAATCACATGCATAATTCAACTGTCGTCTTCTGCTCAATGAATGGACACCACCATACAGAAGTGGGTTCAAAGAGCCACCAGTCCTGGCATATGACATGCCAACTAACGTCTGTTATATATATATATATATATATATATATATAGTGTTTTAGTTAATCCTTCATAGCCATAGTGTGCTCTCATATTACTCCTCATTTGTAACCCTTAAGAAACCTGCTCCCTCCTTTATTATGGCCTCTTTATCATTCATTTCTACAATTGCTCTAAATGGATGGAAGTAGAGTCTTCCACCAGGAAAAACACAAGGGTTCAATACACTTGATACGCTGTATATGTTCATCTCCTCTTTCAAATTTTATCCCTTGTGACCCAAGAAACCAGCGAGTAACTAAGAGACTGAGGAATCTATAGCAATATTAATATCTGCCCTCGGATTCTTTATGGAAGGTATTTTCTGCCTTCCTTCTGCCCCAGCTTCTTCTTCTTCATGACTCAGTGGTCGTCTTGAGCAGGAAGAAGTAGCAGATGCTGGAGATGAAGGTGAGGACAAATGAAATCCAAGCCAGCACGTAGGAAGAGCCGTACCAGCCGTCCTCGTCCTTGTGGAAGGTGGCCGTGTAGACAGAGGTGGCTATCATTATGCACAGACCTGAAGGAGTGAGCGCACGCAGTCAGAACAGCACGCTGCAGATGAGAGGTAGGAAGAAGACTCACAAGTGAGAGTGTGGGGCTACTGAGATGATAAAATCAGAAACATGATCATTAGAGAAAGGACTATCGGGGTTGCTAACTTTGGTCAGCTAGCTGGCATGAGGTTGTCAGTTCGAGAAAAGTCTGCATATACATTTACATCAGGGGTGCCCAATAAGTCGATCGCGATCAACCAGTAGAACGCGAAGGTGGTGCGGGTAGATTACGCGGCATTATAACTTTGTTACGTTAGGTTACTATAATTACTTATAGATCAATTCTCTTCTAACGTGTCACTATGCAGAAAGCGCGACTAAGTAAGAAACCATAATGTATTGAATGATATTGTGCTGTAAGGGTTCATTTGCATTTGCATTTGCATTTCCGACGCGTTACACAGAAAACTGTCAATCAGCGTCAGGGGTGGGTCTATACTGTGGGGCGTGATTGTATGGGGAGTGACGTCACTCGCAGTCAACGACCAAGAGGGGGAAGTTTGAGCAATGGAGGTGATCGGTGAAATTCTGGAGGAACTTATGATGCTAGCGCAGCAAGTTGACGATTGTTCATACTCTGCAGATTTTCTGTTGCTCAGAAGTCATTTAGTTTTGGACAGGTTAAATGAGTGTGTGGCCCTGACGAACAGCAACATCAGTAATGTTGTCTTCGCCAATCTGAGTGAAGTGGCTAACAGGTTTTTTGTAAGGGACAGAACAACTAAAGGACCAGGACGGCCTTTGATAGACATACCACTAGAGATGATTGAGTTGTGTGTGGTTACTCATGTGTCATGTGTCCAGCTTGTGCGCCTGCTATTTGCAATTTACAATTCCTTTTGAAAAATGTCCGGGATTTCCCTCCATAAGTCTGAAAACGTGAGTGTCACACCAGATGCGTGAGAGCTGGCAACCCTGGACTATGTAATAGTTGGGAAAGAAGGATTTTACTGGAAATTAAAACTGGAAGAAACAACTGGCAGGGTGAGCTGGTGGTGCTGCTTCAGCGTGTACCTGCCGGGGCTTGTATGTGTGTGTGGGGGGCATCAGAGCATGTCGGAACGGCCTACTCACAGGAGATGAACTGGAAAACGCAGGACATCATGAACTTCTGCCCCTTCCTGAGCAGAAAGAGCTGAGCCACGTACACGAAAAGGCCCAGGACGGAGAACAGACAGGCCAGCACCGTGGTGGCCTGCACCACCTGCAGCAGCTCTGGACAGTGAAGTGGTGGTGGGGGGGGGGGGTGGTATTGAACCACAAATCAACAATGTGGCCATAGCAACATCGCAGCAGCACAAAAACAGTTCCTACACAATGGTAACAAGAAAAAAACTGACGCATGTGAGCAAGGAAGTATGATCAAATGTGCCTCCTCAAAATATTCAGCTGACCAGACTGAACTACTTACACCACCACATACAGGTAAATACAGTATCATTCATTGAAACAATTGAGAAATGGCATTAATATTACTTAACAATGACAAGGGGAATAGCACTCTGTTAGCATAAATGCAAGGCAAATAGTGTTCCCCTATTTTCAGTGTAGAGTCATGTGGAGCATCTACCATCCGGATAGCTGCCGGGGAGGCTGCCATATTTCCAGCCTCTTGCCACCTTGTTCCACCTTCCCCACACATCAGTCGTCATCGAGTCCGTGCACCACCACGCCTGAGAGAGATGGCAGGTTTCACACAGTGAACTTATGCACAATTGCCGCGAACAGATTTCTGAATGACGGAGGAGAAGCCAGATGAGCCATATATGTCAAGTACATCCATCTGACTTTTTTTTTCCAAAGTGTGAAAACAAATCTCAAGAATGTGACTAAAACACTTCATCAGAGCCTAAAAATTATTATGGCCTTATGGTTAGTAGTTTGTGGCAAAAAACATCATAGAAATTAATCTTACAGATCCTCTGAAGTCTATATATGAGGGTGTGTGTGAACAACGCAGCCAATTGTCTAGTCTAACGCCATCTTTGAGCTGTTAACAGATGGAGACAGAAAAGTCAACAGCTGCGGACAGGAAGTGCGGTCCTGATGGGGGAGGGGCTCGGGGTCACGCTCACGTTTTTGATAGTGGCGACGAGGAGCAGAATCACAGCAGAGGCGTGAAGGACGAAGATACTGGCCACGTGTATCCACATGGTAACTAAAAGGTGCGAGGAAGATATGCAGCTGCTGGATGGCGTTCGCGGTAATTGGCCTCGGCGCGAAAGCAGAGGCGCACTGCCAACTCTGCTGATGGGAAAAGTTGTGACAGATAGTTCTGGGAAACCATTAAATGTCAGACGCCAAAATACAATTAAAAAGTTACACAGTGAATACGGATTGCAATTGATAGTGGCCCAGATCAGATTAGTTAATACCTTAAAAGTAATTGTATATATACTAATACAAAATATGGTATGTATGATTCTCTACTGCAGCAGAAATCTGTCAGTGAGCAGCACCATGTATTTTTTAGAATAATTTGCACTGCATTACCAGCCTTGTGGCTTCCATACAACCCTCACCAAATATCCCCACTGTAATGTAAACTAAAATATTATAACTGAAAAAAATTGCAGATACGGTTATATATCGAAACATCCTGATAGAAATACTAAATAAATATATACTGTATTCTTCATATATTTTCCGTGTGCCAGAAATCTCATCATTACATGAGTAAGACACTCATAAGCAATATTAAAGCCTCATATCCAGAAAGGCAAATAACTGCAATAATAATCCAATGTCTTATTCACGAAGTGGTAAGTGACAGACTTCAATATCCAACTACCAAAACATTTGGGAGTGTCCCATGAAAGCAACAATCTTTAAACCTCCAAATATGGCCATATTTGATCAATATGTTTAAATCAGCAAAATCAGCAAATTTTAGCAACGTGGTTCGCTCGATATTTACCGAAAGCCAAGCAGAGTACCAGTAATTTCGGATTAATAATACAGAAATGCTGGGTTACGTACCAGTCGCGGTCCGTATCCAGGAACTGAATTCGCGCTCCGAAGAAAGTTATGCCGTTTAGAAATTAAAACAAAACGAATTATTTAGTCAGAATATAGAATTAACGTTTAAATATATTTCACTTAAATGTATCTTTCGCTTAAACGTAATACAGTTTCAGATTATTAGCTCGATTAAATTAATCTATATAACGATCTATATGTTGAAAGTACTAAGTTAGACTGGATCGAGTGTCTAAGCCGAATGCTCTGAATGGATTTTAAAATACGTGAGCAATACAGTCGATTTATTTGTAGACGCCCTCGCTCAGATTCAAAGTTTCAATCCCTTACGATACACAAATTCCCATAAACACACCGAGTGCAGCCCGCCTCCCGGCCTCCCCGCCCCCTTTATCCACCCCTCTGCCGTCTCTCATTTCCCAGATGGGACTACTTTCACGACTACTTTCTCTTTTATGTTACAGCTCGGCTTCATTTATGGCTGTCTACATTTAACAATACGATGAAGTGAAAAATTTTTGTTATGAGGACATGTTTGAATTTAACTTAACGATGCATTGATTTGATACTTTTTTTGGAAGTCTACGCTTGCGTGAGTGCCCTTTTTAAATGTAATTATATAGTATAATTATTGCCTTGTATGCGGGCTATAGATTCCGGAATAGGCTTGTGCGTTGCATCTCATACTTTTAATGGGACTTTTAATCTTGCCCTGCTCCCTGTATCACACCAGTCTGGATACGGAGTTCATGCCCTTGGCTCGGCTTTGCCCCACCCCACGCAGGCACAAAGCGGACCTTTTTTGAATGGCACAGCCCTGCAGCCGGGGCCCCACACACTCAGCCCGCTGGTCAACCAAGTTAAAAAAAACCCTTCGCACACACAGCCATTCCTTTAAGCTGAGAGAAGCTTTTTGGACCATGTGCAAGATGTTGGAAATACGTGAAACCCGCACATATAAAACGCTCCTTCTTACGAGAGAAAGCATGATAATAATAATAATAATAATAATAATAATAATAATAATAATAATAAAAACAAAAGACCGCGAGTGCAAAAGAATTTCCGCAAACCTGTCTTAAGTTCACAGACAGGCTCATACTTTATATTTGTTGTAAACATGCAAGGGCTACTTATTTATAAGGCATGTCTTCCACAGTAGTTAGCACAGTGGCGCAATATTCAGTGCGCCGTGCTATGTCTGCTGTAGTGTTTTCTTCTCAAAGAATGTAATTATGAGCTCCCCTGTAGTATTGTTTTTCACTGTATTCCTGGAGGTTTCCAAAAAATGCATGCCGTCATATTTCGATTATTCTGAAACAAAACAAATGGGACAAAGTGATACCATAATTTCGCAACGTGGTTAGTCTTTTTCACATATTGCACATATGTAACCGTTTTTTTGTGTGCGTTAGTAGAGACTTCCCCCGTTACCGCTCCTGTAACCCCCGCTCCCCGTCCCGCTACGCCCGTTCGCCTTCTCCTCTCAATGAGATCCAGACACTCATACCTTGTTCCAGAGATTCTGAGTGAAAACAATACCTCCGCGTAACCAGGCAACCGTCTTCGGTCGCCCGGTGGCCACGCCCCCTCTCGCCGTTCCGCGCCCCCCCCCCCAGTACCCTGGTCATGCGCTGTCGTGCAACCCAGCCAGCTCACTATGATGCGGAGCTTAAATAGTTTAACATTTTTCCTTTGTCTTGCATTCTTATGGTTGGGGACCTCAAACCCTCAAAACTTAAAATACATTTTAAATTGTGCTTTTAAAAGCAACATAGAAGGCTGGATAGTAATAAACCAAACACAGTAAACTGGAAATGGCCTTTATTTGCTATTTTTGACCGTCTCTCGTAGCCATTTTAAGGGTCGGGTTCTCCCGAACTGCATCTTTCACAAAATATCGTGGAAGGAGGAAGGGGGGGGGGGGGGCTGGTTTGGTAACGAGAGACTTTCTCGTCATCCCCCCCCCTCCATTCCAAGCAAGACCAGATGTTAAACAGATGTGGAGGATAAAACCTTCCAACTTATCGGGCTAGCAAGGTTGTTTCTGTTAACAATTTTCGGTAACAAAATAGCCAGATTTAAATATGATTTTTTTCTTCTGTTTGTAGCGCCGGTGGGGTTAGCACATCCCTGCATGCTGGAAAGCGCTTGCAAATAGCCATTGTGCATATTCGTTAGTGTAAATATTTGTGTGCTCCTGATTATCGCGTGTACCCTTACCTATGCTGTATATGTATTACTGGCGTGCTCCAGTGTAAAGTGTGTGAGCCTTCCCGTTCATTGTGTAACCTCCCTGCGTCTGTTTGCCATGTTGTTATGGCTTTCTGATGTTTTTAAAACTACAATAAAAGAGCAATTTTCCTGTTAAACTGTTTCGACTAGCCTCGTATCCATTGCAAAGCCCGGGTTTGCCCGGCGTCCCATATTTAACGACTTCAACTGAGTCTCTCTATATCTTTCTATATTTCTTGTTATGATATAAGTATTTCTATCCAGCTGAAGAAAACAGAATGCTTGGGCCACTTGGCACCACATTCTAGCAACAGTGAAACAAAGAACTGTTTTATATTTCATATTCATTATACAACCCCAACGTGTATAGTTCGTCAGACACAATTTCCAGATTCGGCTATTTTAAGTGGGCGTTAACACATTCATTGGAATATCCGGCCGATGAATGTAATTAACCGAGATGAAAAGATTTAATGAACACTTTAAACTCTATTAGCGCGTAGTCTACCGAGAGTAATGGATATGTTCAATAATTGGTCAAAATTAAACTGTCTCTGTTAATAAATAATATAAAGCTGTATTGATTTGTAACAACATGATTGCAGTAACACCGAGGAGGGGAAAGCTGCATTTTGAGTGTAGGTCACACACCCATGGCAAATCGGGGCGGCTCCTGAAACGCGTGAAAACGCGGAGCAGCTGTGGCCTGGATTGGCTGCCCCGCCCGTAACTTTATACCCGTAGGCGCATTGCCAGGAGGCCGCTTTATATCGGCAAACATATAGGTATCCCTTTGATATTTCGCACCCACTGAATTTCGGCGAAGCGTGATTGTGAACGATCGAGCGTCTGTGCGAAACTTCTGACTTGCCATGTCTTGGGAGGACAAACAGATGGTTATATTGATATGTACTTTAACTATAATTCTTTGCATCGTAAATACGTGTCGCGGTTCAAATGCAAGCTTGGCCGCATCAGGTGCTTTTGCAATACGTGCACAGTACCGTGTCAGCAGCAGTTCAAAGCGTAATCTCGGTGAAGGTGGTGGGAATACCGTAACAGATGCCACTTATGGAAAGCTGGAGTTTTCGCGTTACTTAAAATCTATTCATGGAGGTG
Organism: Petrocephalus schoutedeni; assembly: GCA_026780765.1. Taxonomy (NCBI): domain Eukaryota; kingdom Metazoa; phylum Chordata; class Actinopteri; order Osteoglossiformes; family Mormyridae; genus Petrocephalus; species Petrocephalus schoutedeni. Next base: position 6,243,375 of record JAODKL010000095.1, read on the forward strand.
GTGTCTTTCTGAAATGGACTAAGTTGATCCACCGAGATCACCAGCATCAGGAGACCTCGCTGTCCAGTACATTTGTTAATCGTACCGGTAGGGTTTTTTTTTCTTTGACTCTCCCCAATTCGATAAGAACGGAATACCGTGTAGAGAATGTCTCACAGGCCCATACAAAACGGAAAGAACTGTTTTATTCGTTTAACTGTATTGGGTGTCATTTTAGCCATAATTACTATATTTACTGTAGTTTCTAAAGAACCCCCCCCCCCCCCCATTGCTATCCTCGTGGTTCCCAAAGAGGCCTGGGTTTCAGCAATGCGTCAGATATCCCCTTTATGACGATGGCTATAATACTAGCTTTGTAGTTATCATATGTTTATTTTTATTCTGCATCTCCTCGAAAGGAATCGTCCATTACTTGGCTAAAATAAGCTTAGTTTGTTAGGTGTACAGTCTTTATCGGTTGCCGGCTAATTTCCACAGGGCTGCGGAACCGCAGGCAGGTTACAGGAATGGTCCTTGGCCCGCCCCCTGGGTCTGGCGATACTGCTGCTGAAGAATGGAGTCTGATGAGGCCTGTTGTACAGTGCAAGGGCAATTTGATGATGCTCACTGCACCAAGCCAAGCATACAAACATCTACTGATAGACAGAGGTACCAGCATTGAAGAATGATTAAAAGCAGTACTAGCTTAATGGAATTTAGCCTTGGAGTTGGAGTTTGTCACTTTTTATGAGCCCCGTTTGCATTGTTTTAGGAAATGCCCCCCCCCTACTCTTTTCCAATCTGCCATCTAGCTGTGGTTACTTTGTGAAGGTGACATGGAGGGATGTAATTCTGACTACACCATATGACGGTTGCTATATCCAACGGCAGGTACGGCTCACCAGGTGGCTTCTAGTGCTGCTGCGTATTTTGTTGTAATATTAGGTGCTTTCCCACTACAGGAACCTTTTTCAGGGACCAGTAACTTGTTGTGTTCCCACCGCAGGAACCCAGCCCAATTGTAGGTCTTAGGAAGTAGTCCCTGAACCTTTTTGTAGTCCCAACTTGAGGAGGTACTCTTCACTTGATCTTTGCTGGTTGGTTGTCCACAAGTCACAGTGCTAAATTGGAAGTTACATGAAGTACAGGGAAAAGATAAGTAGCAAAATTATAGCAGATGAATTTTTTTTTTGTATCTCTGTTACATTTAAATGCATCAAGGAATACCCTTTTTGCTTGCATCTCCATATTTCTGCATTGACTCAAAAAACTTGATAGACGACCAATATACTTCTGTCTATATCACCAGTGCTGGAGGTGAAACTTGCCAAGTTTTTTTGGCAGAATAACGCTGCATTGTTTGTTTCTGCATAAAATGAAAGCTTGATCTGCTACCCCAATTTGCTGTGTTGTTTTGAACCAAAATGAAGTTTCAGTATGAAGTTTAATCTAAGCTTTTTTGCATCTTCCATGCTTATTTAGCATAAAGGTCACAGTTCCTGTTATGCAGTGGGAAAGCAACACTTAAAAGTGACCAGGAACTACAAAAGTTTGCGGTCAAGTCGACCCAAGAAATATGAACCAGAAACTAGGTTCTTGAACTTTGGTGGGAAAGTAATTTTTAACCAATGACATTCTTAATATTGTTTGGCTTAATATTCTTTGCTTTGATGGTGGTTTACTGTTGGCTCATCATCAATCCCGATCTTTCAGAATGGCACTTATGTCCTGCCGTTGCTATGGTGGGGGACTCCTATCAAGATGGTCTGCCCCGATGTCTCGGGTCCCCCGAGTGTGCGTGTCTCTGTTCATTGCTGGCCTTTTGGCATGTCCTTGAATATAAAGGCAAATAATCATGAAATCGACAAAGTCAGGATCAAATGTAAGTGCTGCTTGAGATTGAGCGGGAAGTGGTCTTTGAATGAATTATCTAACCTAATGCCTTTGGTTCTATACTCTGAGAGTTTTCTCCTTGCCTTCTTTGGTTCAGTGAAAGGCAGCTGGGTGCCTTCCATGTCTGTAAAGTGTGCATACCGTACAGATGTTCAACCCGGAGAGGTCGTCCTGTATCTCCCATATGTGATCTGTGGCATTCCTCTTCAAGTAAGCAGAAGTTGTTTAAGTGTGAATATGTAATAATCTGGAGGTGAAACTGAAAGTAATGCAAGGCATGGTAGGTTTAATTCTTAAAGTAATTGTATATGACGTTTGCAGCCAAGTTTATTTAGCATGGGGAGACCAGCTGGTTGGTTGTATGAAAATGTGCCTATATTTACAAAACCATGTATACCAATTTAGTAAGTGTTCTGATATTCAGGACTTGGTAGTATTTAGAATATGGCATATAGAAGGTTTTATCCATGTGACCAGACAATGTCTTTATATTTATAACCCCCCCCCCCCCCATCAGAATACTTTGTGCTAATAAGTTCACAATGGCAGACATGTAAACTGGCATCTGTTCTGTAAAAAGCTGGCAGCCAGGATGTTATACTGGCTCGACTTAACCTGTTTAATCCCAAAATTTTCCCTGCAAAATAAGTGCATGCATTTCACTCGTTAGGCCTCCCTAACACAATATGAATGATTTTTCTTCATTTCATGCTGTTTATGTTGGCAGCAGCTGTTGCTGGTGGAATTAAACGGGTTAAGTGTGTGATTGAGTTCCTTAAATACAGGGAGTCCTCGTTTTACAATACGGTTCCGTTCCTGTGGGATTCGCGCCACCTTGAAATGCAAACACGATTTCAGTAGATATGGAAAGTCAATTGACACATCGTATTGTTTTACAGTGCACAGCACGCAGAAATTGTGCCATATGGAAATGCAATACACAAGTCATTGCTTTTCAGTGAGTGTCGCAAAGAGAACGTGACATAATGAAAAGCAAAACCATCACGCCATTGCTTTGCATCTTATTTAACTACCATACAGAAAAACTATTAGAAGGGTTTACATTATACATAATTAAACGAAGAAATCGTGCAACATCACGCTGAAATGTAATGACCACCTTTGCTCTGCTGCATCGGCTCATTTTCAAAAAGTACATGCTGAAATTGTGCCGCCACGAACGAGTGTCAAAAACTTGCCGCGTGCAACCAAATTAGCTCACCCACGTAGCGCGTAAGTACGACGCCAACGACGAGCTGAAAAGGTTTAAACTCTAAATGTCGCATGTTGAGAACCTCGTAACCCGAGGACTTCCCTGTATTTAACACCTGTCTGTCTGCAAACCCTCATTTTGTTTTCTATTGATTTTCAGGATGGGTCACACACCCTCTCTGTGTTTTCAGAAGGAGAACACACTTATTCTTGTGCACTGCTCCCTTTCCCCCAAAGCTTTCCATTCTCTCCCTTAAGGTCGGATTACCCATCTCCACACAGTCCCCTTCAGCTCCCACCTCCCCCCCCCAAACCTCCTGCTGCTCAGCCTGTCAGAGACCTTTATTTTTACCCTGTGATACCTGTCCCCCACCCCCTTGTCAAGCCTCCCGTTCAGCCTCCCACTCGTCCTTCCTCTGACATTCCCACTATGGGAACATCTCACTTTGGGGGCCATTATAACCATCCCGTAATTCCCATTCCGAGCTCAGATTTCTCTCCTGGTCCTCAGGTGCTCTCTTTTGGCTCTCTCCCCTACAATAACATGGTACCCGTATTTCGTCCATACCCTCCACCCCCTATTCCTACACCAGGTGGCCTCATGCACACAACCTCAGGCTGTAAGCCTCCTGTTCCCACCACCTTCATGCCTCCAACCTTGGCCCTTACTGACCAAGTCCCTCCGGTGGACAGTGCCCCTGAAGGGCCCGTCTGGCAGCAGTCACCGGTGCCATTCCCTGTGGAATGGCTTCCCTTCACTTGGACCACTCCTCCACCTATATCATTGACCACATGGGTCCCTAAGTATCCTCCAAGCCCGACTCCTGCTCCTCAGCCAGGTTCTGCGGACATCCCTACACTCCCCCCTCAGTTCCTGCCCTCCCTGATATGTAAGACCAACTCGATGACCATCTCTCTGCCCTCTGCCCGGCCCGAATCGGTCAAAGTCTTAGGTGAGCAGACTTGGACTCATTGGGCCATTACAGTCATCATGGTAAAAGTCTGGCTTGATCTATGATGGTGCTTCGTGGTGTCATTTGAATGACATTCATGCCTTTTTTTTTCCCCCGCTTTTGTTTAAGCAGGAGTGTGTTCTTTAGAAGGAACAGGCTGATGGCGTTGACGGTTTTGTTGAGGGGAAATCAGTATTTAACATTTTAAATGTGAATTATGGGTGTTCCGTTCCAGGCCAAGGGAATGTTTGGATGCTATTAAAAAATGCCCCAGCAACCTGCTCTTACAAGATCGAAGCCAGTGGTACCCAAGGCCTGAGGATCTCCTCCCCTTTTCCTGCTTGTCACGCACGTAACAAGGTAAGTGTACCCCCCCCCCCCCACTCACATACACACATGCATCCAGGACCTGCTGCCCTCTGCTGCATGTTCTATGCCAAATGACTGCTGACTTTCTCCCCTTCCTCTGTCCCAGTCATCCACTTCTTCTATCACCCTGAAGTTCTGGGACTCTGTGCTGAGCCGACGTCGGATGCTGGAGATGCACTGCCCGCTGCCCACCACCCTGCCGGTGTCATCTCCATCTCTGCTTCCCCACCCCCTTCTGCAAACTGCGCTTAACCCCGCCTCACTCCTCAAGCCCCAGGTGCAGTGCTCTGCCAAGGAAATGTGTGTAGAATTGCCCCCAGGACCTCTCAGGGCTGTAGGTCTTAAAGGTATGTATTGGGTGACTGTCAGAACCTGGATATATACTTGGTGACAAAAAAAAAGTTAAGCACCCAGAAGTGTGATGGTCACATGACCTTTCACCATGAACAGGTTCATTTCCACCACTCCATCTGGGTGCTTAACTTCCCCCCCCCCCCCCCCTCTCTTTGATCAAGTGTAGTTCATTTTGAATACAAATTAGCAAAATAACTGGAATACAGATTTAACCTTTCCTCCCTTGTGAATACCACATGGGGCACATAATGGTGGATTTAAATGTCAATGGTAAATGTGCTTGATATGCCTGTCATTTCGCATGACCGTGCAGACGCGGAGGGCAGTGTGATTCGCCTGAAGGATGCCCCCAAGCATTGTGGGTATGCAATTAATAAGGGGAAAAATGGTGTCATCACACTCATTCTACCCTTCAGTTCCTGTCACATGTCTCTGCAGGTTTGTAGAAATTAGGCTATCAGACCTCGCCTTATGCCCAATAGCGGTTTGGGAATGAATGAATGAAGCACAAGCCGTGTCATTTTTAACAGGGTAATAAGTACAGAGTTCACGTGAAGTATGAGACTGCAAATGGTAAAGAGGAAGCTACCTTATCTTGCCCAGTCCAACGGCCTGTCCCCAAGCAAGGTAGATGAGTTATTGTTCTGTCACACCGTTCCTGTTCTACATTAATTGCAGGAGGCCTTGTTACTGTAGCTGCTCCTGTTAACCTTGAAATGAATGTACAACTAAAATCAAAGGTCCCCTTTAGGTGTCTGAAATTTGGCCTTCATCAGAACCCGTTCACCTGTAATGACCATAGAAATGGTCTATTCAGATTCAGTGGCCTTCTGTAAACATTAAGGGAGTGGTTTACTGCTCTGTTCCTGCTATGACTGTATATCCTGGTTCTTGTGTTCCAGCAAAACTGACATGTTTGTCTTTAGCCTGTTGACATTAACATACTTTTTGCTGGAGGGTTTTACTGGACCCTTGGTGTTCCACTTACTACCTGACTGACCCATTAACTGAATGATCCAAATGAAGATGAATATTAATTCAGTACTGCCAAACAAATCAATGATACCAATAATGGAAAATACTTTCTTTACCCAAATGTTTGCTAAAGACTGTATTCTCTCATAAGATGGATGAATTGGATTGGGGGTCTTGAGTATGATTCCATCTTGAGTTGTCATGCAGGTGCTGACGTTCTGTGGTCTTGCTTTCCCTCAGAGTGTGATCTTTCCATTGACAAACGCATCCCCTGTGGGTCCATATCAGCCTCTCCTAAGGACTGTCATTCCAGAGGCTGCTGCTACTGTTCAAATTCCGGTGCTTGTTATTACCCCATGGACGGTCAGTATCTCTGTTGTTTTGGGTATCACAGTGTCTGTAATATGCTGGTTGTGGGCTAGCATGTGGCTCAGTGGGTTAAGCCTCTGTGCCTGTGATCAGAAGGTTGCCGGTTCAAGCCTGGCCTTGGTGTGTCTGGGGACCGAAAGGAAAGGCCTTGAGTTGGGGGGTTTTTCCACTGCAGCAAGTAGGCCTACCGTACTTCCTTTGTGTTGGTTTTCCACTGGCTGGTACTGGTGCCAAATGACATCATCAGTAACCGCCCATGAGTGACATCACACCAGTTCGATACTTCCTTTGTGTTGGTTTTCCACTGCCTTAAAGACTGGTACCAGCGATGTTAAATCTAACATCGCATGTTATGCACATGCAGTTCTTACATCGCTAGTGAGTTGCATTAAGATCATAGTTTTTCTTACTTTCATTTTTATACAGACATATGGACGGCGCAGGGCGTTAATGTTTTTTGCTCTAACATTTTTAGGGAAAAAGCTTGGCTAACTGCCATTTTAATGATTATTCCTTGCATATATTATATTTATGTCCAATATACGTTTTTAAAATCAGTTTAAAGTTTACCTCCACTGCTTTTGCTTGGTCGCTGCATGTGTTCTCCGAGACAAATCATTAATCATTCTCACCCTTGCTCTTTAAATCACTCCTAGACAGGTTTGTGAGAAATTTTAACTCATTTTTAAATTTTATGTTAACTAACTTATAAATACCCCATTATTTATTACAACAAAATCACATGGCTATATCTGGAGACTCTCCTGCAGTAGTTGTACAGATCTGTTCTTCCGACCAGATCGCAATTATTATTTTTTACTTAGGTTATTGCTGTTTTCTGAGTTTGTAACGTTTTGTCAAGACGGCGATCACATTGTTTCAAAATTGGGCTATTTGCATAACCATTCACAGCGAAAGCGTTTCTTTGTTACGCCCCAAAGTACCGAAGTACCCCAACTGGTTTGGCACTTTCGGTACTTGAAGTTTTGGTACTGGTACTTGACCGGAAGTCAATGGAAAAGCAAAAGTACCGAACTTCGTGCGGTGGAAAAGCACCCTTAGCTCCCTGGGTGCTGCACGAGGTGGCTGAAGGCATGAAGGCATGGCCAAACTTGCTCTCATGGAGGGCAAGATGGGGGAGGTGAAAAGAGAATTTCCCCACAGGCATCAATAAAATAATGTTACCTGTAATTCGCCCACAACTCAGCAATTTGTAATACCTTAAAATATTCCCCAGTGACTTGTTCGCTTTTGGCTTTCTAGAGTGCACAGTGGACCGGCATTTCGTATTCTCGGTATCTGCGTCCCTCACGGATCCTCCGCTCTCCCCCGCCTCCCTTTTTGCGGCGGGTAACGCCTCCTGCACTCCTCAAACTGTTACCCCCGGCTTTGCCCTGTTCAAGGTCCCTCTGGATGGGTGTGGGGCCCAGAGATACGTAAGTGTCGGGGCACCGCATTCTGTTATGCAAATGACCAGAACTTGGCACCAGTTCCCTTGTGTGAGCAGGAGATTGGACAGACCGTGGTTTACATGTTGGAGATTGTGAACACCATCCGGTCCATTGCCCTCAGCTATGGCACTATCACCAGAGACACTCCTCTCAGGTAAAGGTGCTTCTTGCAAGGCAAGCATTCACAAATTAGCTCATTTGGTTATAGCTGTGGTACTCAGGAACCCTAGACGGTCCACATTTTTGCTCTGTATTGGAAGCAGGGAGGGGGCAAAAACGTGGACCGGATTGGGAAATGCTGGATTATAGTACTGTAACTATTCCTATGTTTGTGATTAAGCTATCTTTTGGATATTGCTGCTTGTATGTTAGCTGTGGGGGAAAAACTGATTTTTAGTATTACTTTTCAGAATGTTAACCGTGATGCATCAATGCATTACTCACAAAAATCATTGTGCTGCTTGCTTGTTTTGGCTGTTCACTTCTCCCTCCCTTTCTAGATTAGTAGTGGAGTGCAGGTTCCTTGCTGGCTCCCAAGTTAGTGTGGGCTACTTGGTGAAAACTCCTTCCCTTGGCCCTGCCATTCAGGCTCAGGGCCTGTTTGGTGTCCAGCTTAGGATTGCTACAGGTGCATCACATCTGGCATCCCCCCCATGGGCTTCTTTTTGCATTTAACTGTGTACTGTGTGTGTGTGTGTGTATATGACAAGAACTCCTTTTGACTTTGATTGCTGCCTGAAATGCATTAGAGATGCACCATGTGATTGCTTGTCTTCCCCAGACCAGCACTATACCGACTACTACCCCCAGTACCATCGTCCTCTGCGGCTCCTCCTAGGAAAGCCATTGTATCTAGAGGTGCGACTGCTGAACGCCCCAGATCCAGATGTGTTGCTTCTAGTGCACTTCTGCCTGGCCTACCCTCGCTCGGCGCAATCTGCCTGGGTGCTCATCTATGATGGGTGAGATGTTGACATTTTGACGTACAATGTTAAGGTTCTACTGGACCAGTTCTGTGGGCCTCATGATGGATTTTGTTGACCGCCTTGCACTTCCAGCTGTCCCAATCGCCTAGACTCTTCGCCATCACAACTCCAACCGCTACCTTCAACTCTTTCAAAACATGTCAGAAGGTTCACCATCACCACATTCCAGTTCGTCTCCCCTGACAGCAATTCTGTATTGGATGAAGAGGTGAGAGATGCTTTTGTAAATGTCAGCACATGTTGTCCATTTGCCTTAAACTATTCCTCCCAACCCCACAGATCTACTTCATGTGTTCAACTGAAGTGTGCGCACCTTCTGAAGGCCCTTGTGTGGAGGGTTGCTTTAGTGGTGAGAACAATGTAAGCAGTGCAAAGCTCCTGTTAATTTCTGCGCTTTGGAAAGACTGTTGGTGTTGGGACAGTTGCACTTGCATATTAGAGAAAACACTTCGTGCTGACTGGTGCAAAATGAGCACATTCATAAATAATGACACATCCTGTGTGTGTGTGTGTGTGTGTGTGTGTGTGCGCCCCTAGTCTGGCCAGAGTTCCAGTTTTAGCAGGATTCAGAAGGCCGTTAGCCACCAGGATGTGACTGGTAAGGGAAGCTCTACATGGCCTTCAGCTGCTGAAATCTAATCCTGCAAGCTTTAAGGCTGCATTAACTACTTCCTTTCATCTACAGGCTAGGCATTGGCTACCAAAAATAAAACGTCTTGAAGACATCCTCTTGGGGTTTTGTGTGCCGCCGTACTCTCCACCCCCCCCCCCCCCATTCTCTTTTTAGGGTTCTGGGAACCTAAACTCACTGTCACCTGCCCAAACTTTTAACAAATACAGTAAGATACAAAATCATTTGGGACCTTCTTGGCTTTATTAGATGTGTTAAAATTCTGCTGCTAAATGATGAGAGGGAAGTGTGAAATGAATCTTATTGCTTAGGGGGCCCAGTCATTGCGTGATCTTCATTGGTGGAAAAATACAAGTGCTGGGAATAATGGTGATTGAACTGGGTTAGGCTCTAACGTGATGGGCTCCAGCTTGTATGCCCTAACCCACACAACAGTGGGGAGTTTCCGCTTGTACGAAATGCACAACTTCATCTACCAAACCTAATTTTCTAGTGATTTGACTGTATCCTCCTCCTAATATCCTGAGCCATAGTTACATTTCCCCAATACCACAGATGTGGTTTCACACCTCCTCACCTCCAGTCCTGTAAACTTTTTTTTAAATCACGCATAATGGGACACAGCATTCTCTGGGGGGGATCTATAATTAAAAAAAAAAAAAGACATTTCTGCAGTGGAAGAGAACTCACCCTTCCTGGTGGATGGAGAGGGGGGCATTTAACATTGATGAATAAGTTTTATTGTTCACAGACCTCTAATTCGTGAACGCACATATTGCACTAAGGGAATACTCTACACACCCACTCGTGTGAGCCACCATCTTGGACATACTCAATGAAAGCAATGAGTTTTTTTTTTTTTTTTTTTTTTTCCCCCCCGCCCCCCTCTCCTTTCTCCTTCTTTTAAATCTGTAACCGGTTTCTCTGTATAATCTTTTCTCATTTGGCACAATTTCTTTTGCATGTTTTTGCAGTCTTGTGATAAAAAAACAAAAAAAAAAAATCCAAGTTCTTAATTTCCATTTTGTTTAGAAGAGCTCCCATGAACTAAAAGTTCTTAAAGCATCTGTTCCAGATTAGAACTAATTTCATTCGCTGAACTCAACCAACTGCATATTTCAGTCAGCTAAACAGAAATCATATGATCTGATCTAACATGGCTTGTGACTTAAATGGTGGTAAACAGTTACAACCTTTTCACCAACCACATGGATGACTTGCCTTCCCGTTCAGTTTCAAGCCTTGTTTACACGTACATGGGTATTTTTTTTAAATGTAGCTTTTTCCTATATGTTTTGGTCTTTCACCCACACACGAATGGCATTTTTTAGTCATGTAAAAAGGAGCTTTTGCCAAGCTTCTGCCAGGGTGCAAATTTTCAGGAACTCTGTTTTAGCATCAATATGTACACAGGGAAAACTTTGGCTTGTTACATCAGAGTGTGCACCATTATCTACTTTGACATCAGAGTAGACGGCATTTGCACTGTTGCGCATGCTAAATCAACAGGCGGCTGTTTGCTCTAACTGTAAAGCCAAGTTGGCCAATTGGAAGCCTTATTACCAGTTCTGCTAGGCTAAAAACGATGGTGCATCAAGGAAGAGGGTAATCATATGCATTTTTGTGTGGACAGTTTTTATTATTTTTTTTTTAAGTTTTGTTTTTCAATAACAGTGGAGGAAAAACACTTTTTAAAAATACCTGTGTACGTGTGGACAAGGCTTGAGTAGCAGCCTTTCGGTGTGTCTTATCCAGGCTAATTTGCCTACAGCCCACTGCAGATGGCAGTCTACCTAGAGTTATTGGGCACAAGTGAGCTGTATACCTGTCATTACTCTGCCCTATTCTGATAGGCCTGTAAGGAGCTGTTACACAACCCAGTAGGTCTAACTCCCAATAATTTACCTACACAAAGTGAAAATTAAGACTGATCTTAACACCGCTCTTACTGTGGAAAATTAATAAATACTTCAAATAGTGTGCTTAAGTTATATTTTAATATGACCATTCACAGCATTTGGCAGAAGCCCTTAGCCAGAGTGACTTACATAAGTGCTTAAAGCCTCCATTGATGAATACTTTCTGATACTGGTTCAATAAAACCTAGGCTAAGAATACTATGTCTAAGACAAAACTTGCACCGTAGTCGGCAGGATTCAGATCTGTGCAGGGAGACCCCAATGGATTTCTTGTCCATCGCCCAAGTCACTCAGCCACAGCTACACACAGCCACCACAGCGACCCACACTGATAGTGATATAAATCCAGCCATCCTTGTATTCCCAGCTTATCCTAACCAAAATCATGGGAGGGTGGAAGGAATAAGAGTTCCTAAGGCAATACAGCTTCCTGCCTGGATAATTGGACTGATCTTCATGGGTCAAGGACCTGAGGAGACCCGCTGAGTTGGTTCTCCTCCTGATTCTTGGGTAATGGTCAGTCTTGAGCCAGGCACGTCTGACCCTCTATATTACAGCCACTCCGAGCCACTTGTAACGCATTATGCTAACACCTCTCAGACATTTTGTTCTTTGCAACCTCTTGAAGGCTCTCGAGTGGAAAGTTACCTGCAAGCCTGACTCCTCCTGCTTCTGGTAGAGCGCTGTGTCAATCCTGGATGGTTGCTGGCAGCAGGAGGCTGCTACACTCACTATATGGTCATTTAGATAAAATGATAAGTGATGAGTTAAAAATGCAGCGATTTGAGCGTTGGACTCATTTGCTGTTAACGTAAGCATGATGCCTGGGGTTTGTAAATTCTCAGATCAGAGGATCGCACGGTCATTCGGATGTGTACAGGAAGTAGCTGGTGCAGCTTTGATATTCTGTAAATAAATAGAATACCGTCCCACGTGACACACACGAATCACAATAGTAAGAATACTGACATTCCAAAAACCAAACGAAACAAACGAAAAACCAAAGCAAACAAAAATAAATATATTTAATATTCATATAAGAAGAATGAGGGAATTCGTTCACTCATGGGGCCTGCTGATTATGTGAATGAGAGGTACTGAGGGAGGTTTGCCAAAGCAGGACTTGGATGTTCAGAAAGACAAAGCTGCATAGTGTCCCACCTTAGGGTGACACTTGAAGGTCAGACCAAACAAAATCAGGGTCCAGTGAATGGGGAGATGGTTTGGTCTTGATGTAAGTAACATGCTGTTCATCTTATGAAGATTCCAGCTGGACTGTGAATTTTGCTGTTGTATTTTATTTTTTTATTTATTTTTTTCTCGTGGTGTGTGGGCTGCCAACTTTTTCTTTAAATACCCCCCAGCCACCCACTTGCAGTTTCAAATCGAACAGCTGTGGTCACAAGCAAAGCTGTTAGATGCAACTGGATAGTTACTGTAGCTAAATGATAATGATATTAAACATGACAAATTTGCACAGATTCCTTATTTTGGAGAACTGTGATGAGGATATTATCAGAAAATATTTTTTGAAGTGTTTTTCCTGTCGTTTACTCGTTTTCTTCAAGGGTTTCTGTTACAAATTCCAATAATGTATTGCGAAATTGCCATGTCTACATATATATATTTCGATGTTTTTCACATCTGCGTTACATTTTAACAAACATCAGCAAATAAAATTAAACTGGCAGCAATGACCACTGTCGTCCACCAGACGTCGCCACAATACTTAATAAAATTTAAAAAACACGGCGGTTGTTGGCGACTATGGACTGCAGTCATGTACATTAAAGGGACTCGTCCATCGCTTTTCATGTTTTCGCTTACGTATTTGTTTTTAATTTTTTGAGGAGGTTCTCATTGATTTTTTTTCTGACCGGGATTCTCATTCTTTGATCTTTTTCGACCACTCCGATGCTGGGTTCCGGTCTGCCGAACACACGGAAACTGCCGAAGCTAAGTAGCCGAGTTTACCTTCGCCTCCCCCACCCCGATGAATAAGAGGGCACGTCCCCCCCCCACCCCGCCACATTGGCCGTATGATGAAAAAAAAACCTACCCCATTCAAACGAAAGTTCCTTATTTTATTGTATTTTACAATAGGAAAAGTGGAAGGGCAAATAATTCCAGTAAAGAGTTGGCAGAATTAAAGAGCCGGAGTTTTGGGAGAATGGGAAGGAGGCAGATTTTCCACCGAACGATAAAATCCAGTCTGCGTCCGTCTCGGCGTGCATTGCGGCGCTACGAACTGATATTAGGCGCAGATATTCCTTAAGTGTTACACCGGCGAGATCCTCCCCGTGTTTAGGTAGAGCCAAGAAAAACAAATGTCTAACGATTTCTACGTGAGCACTATTTAGATGTTTGTGCGTGAGCCGAGGGAGCGCGGGAGGGGCCGGGAGCGCAGAAGCAGGCGCGCCGAGGAAAAGGTAGGAAGAGGAATCAAGGATACAGTGTAGCGGAGAGGAGCGGAGGGGAGGGACGGGGGGAGGAAATCGCACACGCCGCAAGAATTCGCCGAACGGATTGGGAGAGAGGAAACGGAACGGGGGGAAGAAAGGAGCCCGGGGACTGCTTTGTTTTGGGGGATCATCTGTAACGACGAGGAGACCGGGGGGATCGTACCGAGCGCCGTTCATCTGCTTCGCTTTTCGCTACCCCGAACGCATGGAAGGGGGGCTTGCTAGCTAATACAGGGGAATTGGCAGGGTTAGGGTAGCCAGTAGCTAATAATGTTTGCCATGTCGCCGAGGTAGGATTTGGAGCCTAAATGATATTTCGATTCACATTTTTTGCGTGATAGATCAAACGCTTATGGGGCGTATTTTTTTTTATTATCAACGATAATGAGACGTGGTCCGTTTGCCTGTGTGCGGTTCTGACAATGCAACGGGCTGTTTAAGTATTTAAACAATCTGTCTCCGTAGCCAGACACGGTTCCGCTGCCTTGTCAAAGATTATTAACGATCGGCATTATTTAGGCATTAGTTATGTATTTTTTGTTTTGACGACGCGTGTTTTGCCACAGTTTTACTTTTGCATTGACGTTTAGGGACGGGAGCGCCAATTTACAGCGACGGGGATCCGGTTCGAGCCGCGGTCCTGTCCGGAGGCTCCGCATAATAAACGGGAATCCATCACGTTCGGAGGCTCGGCAAGGCCCAAGTCACAAATGCTTTCTTTGCAGGCGGTGGAAAAGCGCCAGCAATATCATATTATTGTTTTGCCAGTCTCCCTTTCGTGAGGGATTGTGCCCATTGCATCGGTATTCTGCGGTTTAATAGATCCAGAGGTATCCGATTGTGAGGAAAGGGACTCGCTAAGGACGGGAGAAGTTGCTGAAATACGTAGGTAAAACGGCACATTGCGGGCTCTTACGGCAGGCAGGGGAATAAGGGCTAAGGACAAGGTAGCCAAGGATTTAAATAAATAAGTTTAGGACGGGATCGGCTTTCAATGTTAATGTCGACCGACGTAGCATCAATTATGTTACCCGTATCCCGGGGATTAATGGACCGGGAGAGGGACTTGGACGCGATGGTTCACCCGAACGCTGCCGGTTCCTCGGCGGCTGTCAGGGGAATGAAAAGGGGGGATCCGGAGCCCGACGCCCAGACCACGGCGGCTTTCACCGAATCACCGGGGGCGGAGTGCAAGCGACCGCGGATAGACGGCAGCATCGGAGCCGCCGACATCGTCCAGGTGGGTTGCATGCTCGCTGTGCAATGACAAAGGCTTTTGTCCGCCACTTTATTTTTTGCATTGCCAAGCACGCTGCGCATATTTTTAAACAACCCACTGCATTGCCTTTGAAGGGTGAGTGGTGTTATACAACAGGCTTCAAATACGAGACATTGTATCAAAATGCAAAGCGCAGCTAATAAACAGCATGGAGGCTTACGCATAGTCACTTAGTCCCGCTGCACAGTTTCAACCATTTTGCAGGTACGTTAATGTAGCCGGACTGTCACAGTTACCGTACATTTACACCACTGATCGTCGTTAAGCATATCACTTTAACAACAAAAAACGTCTGCATTTTACTGCTTTGTCTTGAAATTCATTAACAGTTAATTTGTACAGAAGCATACCGCAATGCCTAACTTATAATCTCTCATACTATGGTGTATGTCTCGTGGCGTGTGTTCTGGCTCCGCATGTCTATCACTCGGTATGTCCTGCCTGCTTTCTCGGACCTATTTTCTCTGCACGAATTCGGATTAAGGAGAAAGCACTAAGACCGAATTTGATAGCTGTTTAGTCACATTCCCTCTCATCGGTGCACCACTAAGTCGCTCGTTTGTCTGGTATGAATGTGATACAAGTGATGTCATGGTTACCCAAGACGGTAGCAGTTTCCGGTCATCCCATGGCCTGATTGTTTAAATTGGTTTGTGTGATTTGGTGAAGTGTGAAGATGGTAGGGGTTGGGTGGTGGGGCGTGAGGTCCTTGAAGGCGCATAAACAATGAACCTATCTGAATTTTAAATTTGAGTCGGTAATAGGAGGAACACTGTGTCCCGGGACCTGGGTCACTTAAGTCTCCGTCGCAAAAGTGCCATTCCACTACTGCAGTCGCCGCAGAGCAGTCTGCTCTTTGCCCAGAAATTCATTACTGTGGCACGGATGTGCCTTTCAGTCGAGCATCGTGATCTGTATGCTGGAGTCACCGTATTTTTGCTGAGTTGTCATCATGCAGGCAGTCTCTTCTTTGATCGAGGGTCATGAACACTAATGGTCAGTGTCAGGATCGCAGGGAAGGTGCCACGTGCTTGGAAGCGGGGAGCTGAATTCGAGGTTGGGAGTGTCTTTGTGTGCTGGAGTTCCATGTGCCCTGGTGTCCTCCTGGGCTCTTCTCAGTGGCTCTGTTTATTCGAGGAGAGCAGGTTTGGTGGAACGCACTGAACCTGTAACGTGTGTCGGTCTGCGGTGGCCTCTGAACCCGGGTAAGGTCTGGATCACAGTGATGAGGATTTGAAGGGAGACCAGGTCATTTTTCCCATCGGGGGGCAGGGGGGGGCGCAGGGAGCCAGTCGGGGCCGTGAGCTAAATCACAGACACGGCTTCAGATGAACAGCAGCACTGAGGGTCAGGATTTTTGAAAAATGTGATTTCCTTCTAGTGACGATCACGCCTAGGCGCGTGAAGATGAGCTTATCTCTGTGTCACAAAACACCGTATTTAACAGGAGGCATCTTTAAAAACAATGTAGAAATAGATCATGCAATGAATGTATTCATGGGCCATTTTAATAATTAGAAGCACTCGTGACCCATTGGAGGTCATGCAAGGAAAAACGGAATAGTAATAATATTCAGGTTTGAAGTTCCTCCCTCCTAAGCTCTATGAGGGTGGGGGGGGCAGTGAAAATGTGGACTGCAGCACTTTTCCTATTCAGCTTCAAGTGTCTTGTGCCGCAGTTGTTGGAAATGGGGAGGGTG
>JAODKL010000095.1:6260113-6270285 GCA_026780765.1 Petrocephalus schoutedeni
ATATTATATGCATGCTGCTCATCCCAACGGTTTCCGGGTGTGAGTCAGCGGATGTCAGCACAGTGTTTTCATGCCCCTCGGCCTGCTGGGGGGGGGGGTGGAGACACAAAAAAAAAAACACACAGGCCCGCAGGAGCCTGCCTTCGCTGGGCCAGGGCTCACGTCCGGACCAGATGTTGACGTCACCCAACTTTTATGACGGTTGGGGTCTGGAAATGTCAGGCTATTTTTATTAATATATTCGACTCTCCCAAGAAACCATATAAAAATGTGGCACGCTGTTTCCTTACTGTGTGCATGATTAGGCCGGAGAGTGGAAAGACTGAATCCCCAACAGAAGAGGGCCTTTTTCTTTCACGGGCTGTCCAGTCACATGCCTGTCCTGGCGTTTGTGTGCGATGTGAAGCCGCCACTTTCGACTACATTAAAATGATTGCTTGGCAGCGTGGCTTGTTTTTGAGCTCTCACTTAATGGCCTGACCGTGGGCAGATGATGCCTGCTCACTTTTACAGAGGCCCCTCTATTTGGTTAAATACCGATTGGCTCACGTTGCTCGCGTGTTACCTTGGCAGGCTCCCCGGCGGCCATGATCATGACCATGTGCTGACAGCTGACACCTTGGGAGTCAGGGCCAGCTGTAGAAGGGCCCTAAGGCAGGTTTCATGTAGGAAGGGGCTTAATGGAAAACTAACCATCTGCTTTTCCCTTGATAAGACTTCATAGCAATAATTAGTACTTGTTTCTAGGTAGTTTTCTGTGTAGCACGATATGCTTTATCCAGGATCGGTTTGCTCTCATAGCCTCCTTGCAGCGCATTGACCTAGTCAGCGTTCAGTGCCAGTGCAGCAGAGGGCTCTCTGGACCGCAGGTGGCCTCATTACCAGAAGGTAGTTGGTTCAAGTGCCAGGCAGAGTCCTTGCTGTTGTACCCTTGAGAAACCCGACTTACCTCGGGTGCTCCAGTAATATATCCAGCTGTGGAAATATGCAAGACAAAAAAAAACATTCTAAATAGGTTTTGGGCAAGTTAGTAGGTTCTAAGTAGGTTTGGAGCCGTAAATGTAGTGAGACCATCCTGAATGTTTGCAAACAAACTCTGTGGACCCTGGTTTGTGCTTGGAGATGGTTAATGGGCCGGGGTCCGGCGGATCTCCTCTCGGCCAGGCATTTGTTTAACAGCGGAGTTTTGTACCGGAGCCCCAGTGAGAAGTCTCGCACGCTTTGTTTTGTTTCACGCCGGCCCTTCCTGAAGTCATGCCTCCTCCAGACTCGGCCCCCTCTCTCCTTCCCCCAGGGGTGTCGCCCCGCCTGCTGTTGACTCTCTGCCACATGTCCACTCAGCCCTCCACTCAGTCCTGCTCATCCGCCCCCCCCCCCTAAACTTTCGTTCATCCCTTTACTTTCCCTGGACTGGCTGTTGCTGCAGATGCTGCCCCCGTCTGCCACAGACTCGCCGCCTCATTCCATAGGGGTGTCCAGCCATGTGCCGCATCGTTTTTTTTTCTTTAATTTGAGGCACAGTGTTCAAAGTTCTCTGGTAATTATGCATTTAAGTGTAGCCGGAGGATTTAAGGTCGCTGTTAGCTACCTCCCTGCTTGTAAAAAGCAAAGAAAAAATATCGCATGGTGGTGTTTGACTGGAAGAATGTTGACTGTCTGGTTGTGTGTGCGTGCGCGCACGTGTGTGTGTGTGTGCCTGCTGATGGTAGAAGACTGCCCTGGAGCTTGTCAACCCCTCCCCCACCCCCTTGAGGAATTTAGTCATATGTAATAGGAAAATAACAAGCTGTCTCTGTTTGTTCCTCTGGTCCTCCTTTAAATCTGCCCCCCCTCCCTTTTTGGAGGGGGGTGGGGGTTGCCCCACCCTGCTTTATGGTGTGATGGTGTTTTGTATGTCTCCCCCCTTTTCCCTACATTTCTCGCATGAAACTCACTCCAGATGTTACCTACTCCCAGCCACCCCCCCCACACACCTTGATCGCTCTGCAGCTGTTCCCACTGAGAAAAGCAGTTGCTGAGCTGAGAAAAGTATCCTTCACGTTGCACTGATATATGATTCATTGTTGGAATTAAAGTGGAACTCGTGCAGGTAATGGAAACCTTTCCACGAGGGACGCAGCAGAGCTGCAAGCCCTGCAATTAGCTGGTCATTCACCACTGTGCATTTGCTGTGGAAATTACTCTCAAGCCTCAAGGACTTATCATGGTGTTGCAATTGTACTTGGTTATAAAACTCAAAGATATCCATTTCCTTGTAAGATAATGTGGTCGTTTTGAATCATCTATTATTGCGCTGACCGCAGTCAGCTAATATCTGAATTAGATGGAGCTGTTGTTGGGGTGCACAAACTGTTGTGTGCGCTGAACTGAGTGTTCCCCCAAGGGACATGTACAAAAGAAAATTGGTTCCAGATAAGATATGGATATGTACGGCATTGAGCCAAAGCGACGGCTGAAGATGCGAACGCTAGGGAAAGATACAGTGATGCTTCGGGAAATTTTTGTGATGCCACGTGATTTTTTGCCAAGCCAGTGGTCTTTATCTACTTCATTGTTCTCACAGAACATATTATGTACAGCAGGCCGATGATGATTTTATACAATGATGGGCAACATTACAGTATGTACATATCTTTTGACTGTGTGTGCAAATTTGTATAAACAAGGAACATTGATAGCTTTTGCATCTTGGTTTCCTGCCATCCTCCTACCAGTGGCAAGGAGCTGAAAGTATCAAGTACAGTGGGGAGCTGTAAACCAATGCAGGCTCTGTAATGGATCCCACTTACTGTCACCATGGTACCCTGCCTGACTCCTATCCAATGATTGGCTAAAGGGAAACATGTGACACCGCACAATTCCCTGTAGTAAATGGGAGAGAAGACTAATCATATTTACAAAGGTAACGCAGCGAGTGGACGTGCTCCACAGCGCGGCAGCCACTAGTGCGAGAGCTGAAATTTCACAGCCCCGTGAGATTGATTCGTCTGAATTTGTTACCAGCGAAAGATCAGGAGATCACGTGCCTCTGCTTTGTTCCTGACCGGGCGCTAATTAAATTAAGTGCTTTGGCTGTGTTTGAAAGCTGTCCCTTGCTGTCGTTTTGTGAAGCACCACAATTTGACTGGTGTTTTAAAATTTATGTTAACCCCGCCAGCCCCCCGCCCTCCACCCACATTTATTTTGCTTTTTCTCATGTTGCTCTCTGGCCATTGCTGACACAATGGCTCCAGCAGAGTGAGAAATAAGATGGAAAGAGAAGCAGGCAGCAAAAGAGGCCGGAGACAGAATTAATCTAATTAAATAACAATTAGGCGGAGCGTCAAATTAAGGAACATGGCAGCATGAGCGCAGCGAGGGGGGCGGGTAGTTGTGGGAGGGAGAGTCCGGCCTGCACGCCTGCATTTTGACAGTTGCCCAAAAGGGCCGCGGTCCATGGGACGGGGTGTCTAATTGCCGAGCGCAGCCAGGAGCTCTGTCTGGGTATCCGGTTCTTCCATCACACCCACTCCCCGGGGACGTCCCACCCCTCATTCCCCGAGCTGCTTGGGACCCCCTCTTCGAGGAGCGGCCATGGGAGGTGGATGGATGTTCTCAGCCAAACGCAGAGCAGCGCTGCGCCCAGATCTCTCTCTGCTTCTTCTCTTTTCTGTTGTTGTCACGCAGAAATTCTTCACCTTAACCCCCCCCCCCCTTCAAGATTTTTTGTTTCAAATTCAGTTTTTTGTGGTCTGCGCTTTGGTAAAAAAAGATAATATGCGACTTCCAGTTTCTCTTAGCGCAAGCGATGGCAGGACAAGCAATCGACTCCCAGCTATAGCGCTATTACAGCGGACTGGAGGGCGGCCGGTGTTAGCGACGTGCGCTAAGCGCCAGGCCCCTTTGCCTGTGCATGTCGGTGTGTCTGTGCGTGCGAGTGGTTAGCTTGGCAAGCCCGGGGCAGCGGCTGACGTGATCTGAGCAGACTTTGGGAGAGCAGGCCTCCCAGGGGCCGAAGGACCTGCGAACGGCTGAGCGATGGTGCGGGTGCGTCTCTCTAGGTGAGGTCGGCATGCAAAGGATGCGATGTGAGCAGAGGCGGCGCGTGGGCCAGGCTGTCGAGGCCCAGTGGGCGGTCTGCGGGAGGTCTGACCATCTCCTCTCTGTACACACGCGCACACACACGCACACACACGCACGCACACAGACACACTTTACAGCTGGGGCAAATGCACGTATTTAACTGAAGTTAAAGGCTCTGACAGAGCTGTGCTGATGAGTTGGCCATTTTCTGCACAAGGCTCGAGGCCCCCCCGCTTCTGTGGTGGAGGCGCCCGCGATATCTGCATCTTCTTACGTGCAGGCTAAGATCTCTCTGGTATCTCGGGCAGCTCCTCACCGGCCTTCATGGGATTTCGTATTCTGTCTGCACCGTATATTATGGACTGTGGACTATTACAGTGTGTGGAGGTTGCATGTTCTCCCCATGCCATCGTGGGGTTTCCTCCAGGTGCTCCTGTTTCCCCCCCACAGTCCAAAGAACTGGAGATGCCAAATTACCCAAAGGTGTGTGTGTGACTGGTGTGTGGATGTGCCCTGCGATGGGTTGGCGCCCCATCCTGGATTGTTCCATGCCTTGCACCCGTAGCTTCCATGATAGGCTTTGGACTCCCCCCATGACCCTGATTAGGCTGAGTGGGTATAGGAAATATATAATTTATTGTGTTTATTTGTGTCTAATGTATTTGTACCTGGTTAGCTGCTGACAGCATTTCGTTGGCTCTGTATCTGCGCTGCACAATGACAATAAAACTGAATCTAGTCAGATCTAATTTATTGTTGAGTGCTGTGGTGCTCCTGCTGCCGGCGAGGGCTCGCAGTTACTCCTTCAGGCCAGCGGAGGGCGCCGTACCTGCTGGCACCCTTCAATAACACCCTTGTTTTGCTTTGATCCTCCCTACTTCCTCTTCTAACCACCACTGCCCCCCACCCCCCATCAGGATCGGTATGGCTTATGTCTCGGGAAACCCTGGGTCTCAGGGGAACCTGGGAAATGGTGGTAGAGAGAAATGTGTCTCCTGGGGGGGTGGGGGCTGGGATGACAGCTGAGTCTGTAAACGCCGTCTGTTCACCAAGCACCCCGCGGATCGTGTTTGTCATCCATAATGTCTTTAAATTACACTCGCCATCACCCGCCTTTAGCTCGCCCTGCGAGCTGCACACCTTCTCTCTTGGTTGATAGTGTCTTCTGGGTCCATCATCTTGTCGATGCTCAGGCCCTTTATATAAAGTGTGCCTCCGTCTGTGTAGCAGTATCGGTGCCCAGCTCGCTGTAACTCTACATTTAGTCGGTGTCAGTAATCCTTAGATCATCCCCTATTCATCCGCTCTGCCTCCCCAATTACACCCTGATCCCGACAGCCGTCTGTTTTTTTTTTTTTTACATTTCGATCCCTCTCACCTTGTTATCCATCGCCTTTCTGCACTCTTACTTTGTGTTTTCCATGGCGGGGGAGGGGATCAAAGCAGAGGTACGGTTTGTGTAAACTGAAAAGGGGCCGAATCAGCCGCCAGCGTGACACCGGTGTCGCCTTCCAGCCGGTTTCTATTAAGCTGATGTCTGTAAATCTCACCAGCCCCCTATCTATGAGGTTTATGCATTTATTCCCTCAATTAATTCCTCTTTCTTTTTCTCCCATCTTACCATGACCATTAAATTAACGGGGAGGGGGGGGGGCACCAAGGCGTCAACATAAATCATAAACATAACCCAACACAATCTATTCAGTTTAGCTTGTATAGCTCCTTTCGTCACACAATTGCCCCAGGGCACTTTACAAGAATGTGTGGCAATGCATCATTAGTGCATAAAAGAATAACAAGAAATGGTGAGCAACATGAACATCTCAAACCCAAACAGTGGCACTTAAATGTTAAAGCCGGTCAAGGGTGAGAGACCGTTTGAGAAAGACCTTTGCAAAAAGTTACCAGGAAAATAAAGGGAACCTCGAGTATTGTGTCTGGAAATGCTTTATTTGCTAATTTAGCCCTCTTCTGCATGGGAGACATGTTCCCTCATTCAGTTCCCCCATAGCACATTCCCAATTAAAGTCTATGGAATGATGAGTAATCCACGATGTCTTAATGGAGCGTCCGTGAGTCTTTCCGGTAGCTGTGAAGCTGACCCTCTGCATTTCCTGCTGCATTGCACAGAAGTTAAATTCAGAAACGTGCCCTTTTGTCTCGAATCACCCCCAGCACGCTTGTCAGGGGCTCTGCCCTTCAGATGACGGCTCTCTGCCTTTGTTTTGTTGTGCTTTTGTTTGTTTGTTCATTCATTTTGCCTCTATCTGTGGGATCTGCAGATGAGCTCACACCTTAAGCCGACTTTCGCTGTGCGGCATCGGGGCTGTAATTGTGTGTTGGCACGGGCTGGCACGGACTGGCACATCCTGTTTGCTGTGAATGTGCTGCCCAGTCAGGTGGAGCGCGGCGAGCTTCCTCGAGCTTCCTCGAGCGCGCCGCATGGGCAGAGGCCCCCGCGTAAAGAGTCCCGAGCGTGTCGTTCTCGCTCGGAGGGGGGGCTGGGAGCTGTGGGATCTCCGAGCGGTTTTCAGGCCGGGTGCACACGCCACTTCTGCCTTTTTGGGCTCCAGGCAGCCACAGAGGATTAGCATTGCGGAGACGCGCGCTAATTGCCTTCCAGTTTAGCGCGGGGAATGCATGCGCATTTATTTACCTTAGTTTATTTGGCGCCGCGCTTTTAAGAAGGAGAGCGGGTCCGTGCGTGAGGTGGGAAGGCGTCGAGTCCACAGAAGCATAACAGAAGGGGGGTGGGGGGTTGGTAAGGGGGAGGGGGGGCATCGGGGACAGGACGCTGCCGTGGCTCGCAGCCAGCACTGGAGCAGAAGGCACAGAGGGTGCCGGGGAGCAGGCCGGCAGGAAGAGAGTGACGGAGACAGAAGGGGAGCCGGAGGTGGGCCGAGCGAGGGGGGCGGGGGGAGGGCGGCTGGCGGGGGTCAGCCAGAGCGAGAGGGAGAATTTGAATGTGCGGAGGAGAGCGGAGAGGCAGAGACGGAGAGTCGGCAGGGAGGACTGCAGGACGGGCCTGGGCGTTCCCCAGAGGAGGTGTACCATGATGGGACTGTACTACCCTGCTGTGCTAGCGGTGAGTGAGCGGCCGAGCGCATTCGCTTTTCGGCACATTCGCTGTTTGGCTGACCTCCCGAAGAGCAGCCGTCCGCTGCTAGCGCGCCGCGCGCGTCTGTGTTTTTAGATGCTTCCGGTAATATTATTTGTGTTTTGTCGTTAAGCGGGTTGGGAGGCTTGGCTCGCCCGCATACCACATTTCAGCGCGTATGACTGAGCCCGCGGTGAGGTGGCGCGCTGCGTGCTTCGGCCCCTCGGATGCACCACCAGATATTCCGTAGTGCGAGCTTGACGGGGGTGGGCTGTTCCGGCGCGGGGCCCTGGGCTGGGAGAGCGTTCCTGCCCGACGTCGTGGACTCGTTGTCCGTCCCGCGGTAAGACGGCGAGGCTCTGTCCCGCACAGCCAGCCGGGACTAACGCGACCAGGCTGGGGACCCCTAACGGCGTCCCGCAAGGTGGGGGTTGGGGAGGGGGGGGGGTTCGTAAATAAATTGGCTGTTGTCCTCCCAGCTGTCTTAGTAATTCACCCCTTTATTAGAGTGAAAGGAGCAGGTGCCAAGTAGCAGTTGTCACTCTCCTCCACACACTTCCATTCCCTTTCATTCCTCCAGTTCTCTCCATTTCTCTCTCGTTCCTCTGCTTCACCATCTTGCGCTGTTGGCCTGCGTAGCTGGAAAGACAGGTCCTTGAAATGTATATAAATGAAATGTATATAAATGAAATGTGTATATATGAGGCAGTGTCTGGGAGTCATTCTCTCTCTTTTCATGTTCGACCTCCCCCCGCACCCCCCTCCCCCTCGGGCCCAGCAGCTGTTATCTTTATGTTTGTCTTTTAAGAGCATGGGGGGTGGGGGTGGGCAGGGAGATGCTGCCGGAAAGGTGCACTGAATGGAGGTGACCGGCCCCCGCAGCGCAGCGCTGAGCGAAGACAAACACGCCTGTGTAAACACGCTCGCGCGCTCCCAGGTAACACGCACCCGGCGGGGCGCTTGTTCGCGGCCCCGTTTGGCCGGTCCTGCGTTCCACTCGTGCGTAAACAGATGGCAGGCGGCATCGCCTCCCCCCCCGGCAGGTAAATGCGGCGAACAAAAGGCGAGCGTGCGGGCGGAGGTGCCCCCCCGCCCCCGGTCCAGAAGAGCCTCCTACCTGCCCACAGGACATACTGGAGCTCGCTTTCCATCGCAGAGCGTGGGGACAGTGAGGCCGAGCGCGGTGCAGGGCGGCCCGGGTCCCCTCACGCGGTGCTCTAGTGTCGTCTCCATTCTGGATGCGTTGCGTGTGTTGGGAACCATCTGGCCGTGCGGATTCGCTGGGATTTGATGCAGCTCTGTAGGTCTGAGGCTGCTGTTTGGCTGCGGATGATGTGATTCTGTGTGAAGCGATGTTTTACCAGCACGGCGGGTCGCCCGTAGCTTCCGCCCTGTCACCCCCCCCCCCCCCTCCTGGTTTGATGTTTCGCGGGATATGCTTGTCTCCTCCCCCCCCCTCGCCCGTACCACATCAGAGGGCTGCTTTGGTTTGGGTCTGTGCACCTTGGGCAGTATTTCCCAGGATCCCTAAGGAGACGCCATCCGTGGGCAGGTGGTGCCCAATTTATGCATGCTATCACAAGTTCTACTGTAAAATGAAACTTAAATGTGGCTCCTTTAAGAGGCGCCACGTGTAGCTATGGCTTCTTACTGAGGTTGTGCAGTGTGTTTTTTTTTTTTTTTTTTTGCTGCAAAAAAGGGGTGGGGCCAGCCTTTGTGGGTGGGGTTTGATTTAGGGAATAGAAGCACATTGGCCTTCTTATAGGGCAAAAGGGAGCGGGGATATGATCAGCCAAATGACAGGCCCCGGCCATATTTCTGAGTGGTCAGAGGCGGATGGGATGAGGGGAGAGATTTTGGTCTGGGTTTTATGAAACACATGGTGTGTGGGGGAGGGGTGTGAAGTGGGGGAGGGAGGGGGGAGTAGGAAGAGGGGGAGGGGGCCGGATCAAAGAGGGGGAATGTCTTTATGGCCACTAAAGGGTAGAGGGAAGTGTTTCCCAGGGGACAGGATTAGAAAGGTGATGGAGAGGAGGAGGAGGGGCAGAGAATGGCCCCGTTTTAGCGCAGAGCGTGGTATCGATCGCTTAACCGGCTAACGGGCCGCCCGCGCCAGCTAATAACGTGTCGGCCTTGAGGGCGCTAGCTGACCTGTAAGTAAGCGAGCCAGTGCTTCAGATTACACGCTCTAATACGGCCGAACACGCGCGCTTACACAACTGGCTCAGCGCACTTGTGTTCGTGGGAGGCCCGCTCAGCGGCGCCTCCTCTCTGGGTGTGTCCCTCCGCCTGTCTCCCTGCCCAGGAAAACGCCGCATGGAAGGGGGGGGGGTTCTCTAGCATGTTGGTTGCAGCTGTGGCCTTTCTGAAAGCAGCGATGGGGGTTTCCCCTGCCGCCATGGGATTGGGGCCCGCTCGCGGTGCCTGCCTCTGACTCGCGCCGCTCGCTGTCCCTCCGTGGTTGCCCTCCTCCGTGCCGCTGCATGGGCCTGGCCTGCTTTGCACCTGGCCCCCCCGTCAGTCAGCACACGCTTTTGCTCGGCGGGGGCTCTTATTTTTCTCTGTGTCCTGCGGCAGCTTCATGCCAGCTGTGCCATATGAAGCGTAACCAAAGAACACCCTCCGTGCCTCTGCGCGTTTAGGGGAGCGAGGCTCTAGCGTTTAGAGGCCTGGACGCGATCGATACGCTGGATCTATATTCTGAAGAATCCCATGTAATTTTCACAGCTCATGCTGGGTATCTCCGTGCCTCTGTTACGCCTGCATTGCCGCGGCTGTCAGGGCTGGCACCGGGTTCGATTTCCCCGTCGCTGTCGGCCCGAGAGTACTTTACTTAAATTGCCAGACATCGGGTAAGATTTCACGTCTCGAAGAGGCCGCCTTTGCCCGGGGACATGTCAGCTGCGTCAATAACGGCGATGATCTCTGAGCCTGTTCCCGGCTCCGCCCCCTCTTGGTCATGATCAGTCATTAATCTTATCTGTTATTATTGTCGCTCATCCCCCAACTCCCA
>JAODKL010000095.1:6270385-6287124 GCA_026780765.1 Petrocephalus schoutedeni
CTTGCTTGAGTTTTTCCGAACCTGTCTCAGTAAAATACTACCATCTAGGGAAGTAATATCATCCCTCAGTGGGTCAGGAATGCATGTTTGGTAAACCGCAGTGTGTGCCAGCCCCCAGCCCCCCACCCCACCCCCCGCACAGCGCCCTCATCGCCATGAGTCAGCAGGGCATCCGGTGGCTGCGCCTTCCATCCACATGTGCTCCAGCTACCCCGTTCGGGGCATAATCTAAGCACACGGGATGCGAGGCGTGTTTGCAGGCGTGCGGAGCTGCTGTGAGGCGTGTTTGCAGGCGAGCCGGCTGTGGATGAGTGTGTCTGAGGCGTTCGTAAGGGGTCTGTTTCCCGTCACACACCAACCCCCCCCCCCATCAAAGTACACCTCGTCGGAGTGCTGGGGTATTTACACACTCTTAGCGACGCAGCGCCCGTCCAAACCGTCCTCTCGCTTTTGTGTCCAGACGCGTGGATCAGTGTTTCAGAGCCTCAATAATAGATGCGGCCTTCGTGAATAATTCATGCACGACCGGTTGAACTCTGCTTGCTGTCACCAAGATGTGAGGGTCCAGCGGGGCGGGGGACGGACGGACGTGCCCCTTTCCCTCCAGGTGGTGTCCGTGCCCAGTGACAGAGGACGCCCTGCGTACGCCGCTCTCTCCTGGCATCTGGCTGGCGAGTGCTCCTCAGCATCCTGTCTGTTTCAGGGCTCCCAAGATGCAACGGGCAGTCAGGAGGGACTGGTGGCTCCGCCCTTCTCAGCGTTCCCGCCCCCGCCGCCACCCCCGCCCCCTCAGAACGGCCTGGGATTGGAGTTCGGGGGAGGCCTCTTTGGCGCCGGGGGGCAGAGGCCGGTGGAGGGCGGGGCTGGAGTTGCTGTTCCCACTGGCACCAGTAGCGGCGTGGTGGTGAGTGACACTCCCTGCCGTCATAATCACCGGGGCCTGATGGTCCGCCCTAGTAAATACATGGCCACCCTAGATCAAAATAATAAAAAGGACATGTAGATAATTTTGTTTTTTTAAGTGGAACCTTAGAAGAGAGACGGTAGAGCGCTTCTCAGTGAACATTCAGCGATTTGACGTGCATAGTTTCTGCTTTTACACTTTATTTGTGAAGGTTTGCTCATTCAGTTCATGTTCACATTCCATTAAGAATGTGCAGTGAAATGTCTCCTCTCAGCTCTTACCTTCTCTGGGTTTTATTTATTTAATGACGATTTTAAACTTCTGTGTAATCTAGGTTTCACCTTGAATATAGCCCCAGTTGCTAATGGCGTGATAACTCAACTAACTACCTGTTGGAATGTGAATTGAAATGAATATACTGTTAACAATGTTTATTTCTAGATTACCAGTTACAATCACTTGTCGGTCGAACATTTCCTCTCTGGTCCCCCTGTAACTATAACTGATCCCTGAGTCCCACCCCAGTCAAAATATTCAGCAGGCACCACTGACAGCCAGCCCACTGATCATGCCTTCCCCACTTTCAGACGGATGGCACCGGCCAGATAGAGGTGGGCAGTCAGTGTGGAGTGCGGCCTGGGGGCGTGGCAGTGGGCGGAGCCTCTGGGGGCGAGGGCTCGGAGGCCAAAGGCATGCCCAAGCGCCTCCACGTCTCGAACATCCCGTTCCGCTTCCGGGACCCCGACCTCAGGCAGATGTTCGGGGTGAGAGCGAGGACCCGCCATTCCGCGTGCCTGTCATCGCTGGGGCGTCCCAGCGGGCAGGGAGCTTGGAGCAGATGTAGCCCAGCTGTCATCTTTGGGGTGTAGGCAGGGGTGTAAAAAAAACAGAAGCTTTTGGCAAAGTTGTTCTTTACAAGTGAGCTTTTGTCAGTATTGACATATGCAGTAACTCGACCAATGATGCGCTTGCGATTAACTAAGATGCATTGTATTATTTTGAAAGACACAGCCTACAATATATAACTACTGTGCTTTACATTTTTTCTGTTTAAAAGAGTAAGCTACAAGAGGAATTCTCTGTTTTAACAATTTTTTTTTTTTTAGCAATTTGGAAAAATCCTTGATGTGGAAATCATCTTTAACGAGAGAGGTTCGAAGGTGAGTGAGCCGCTGTCGATGTGACGCATACAGGCACCACGCGGGCACAGTGCTCCCTGTCGCATGCTGGCTCCAGCGGTCGGGAGACCTTGACGTTTGTCTGCGTTGTCACAACTGCGAGGTTGGCGTGATGATATGATACGTAGCGTGCTGAGCTGGGCGCTGAGTCAGCACGTCTGCATGGTGTCACCATAACACTTTGTGTGTGGTCCGTAGCAGTGTGTGTGGTCCCTCTAAAATGGCACCAACATATTAATAGGCTGTGTAAAACCACAATGACTATGAGAAATGCTGGATAGAGGACACCTGCATGCTCAAACCTGGCCCATAGGGGGCCTCAGTGTCACTTTTTGCTCAGTTTTTTTTTTAATGTGACTTTGAACGACAAGCTAAATATAGCTGGGAACATGGGTGCTGCTAGTGATTTTGGGCCCCGAGAAAGCAGAGCATATTGGGCCCCAGCCCAGACCAATTCAATTATGTTCCAAATTTATTTGGGCCCCATTCACTCTGCCCCCCCCCCCACCTCTTTATGCCATGGTACCCCTGGCTGTGAAAACACTGCAGTTCCCCCGAGTCGTGTAGTTCAGTATTTTGCGGGCCCGATGCCCCTCCCTTGGCCCTCCTCTCCCTTTGAATACTGTCATAATTCCCTCCCCCCCCAGGGTTTCGGCTTCGTGACATTCGAGTCCAGTGCCGATGCAGAGAAGGCCCGAGAGAAGCTGCACGGGACACTGGTGGAGGGCCGCAAGATCGAGGTAATTCCCCCCTGACGGCACCGCACTGTCACTTTTTTCACACTTGACACGTATCGTTTTTAACCCCGATGTCATGCTGGAAACGCTCCACGTGATCCGTACGCCGCTTTTCTATTGCGTCCGAGCGTGTCGGTGCTGCTTAACTGTGGGAATGGCACCAGAGCATGCTGGGAAGAACCCCCCCACCACCACCACCCTCCCCAATTTAATTTTGTTATGGATGTCACCGTCAGGTACTCGGCATGCTAGGAAATGTATTGGTGTCGAGGGCATGGCTGAATGGACGGTGGGGAATCTTTGGCGTGTCGTCGCTGGAGAACCACAGGGAACTGGCATGCTGCAGGAAATGCGATGTGCATGCCTTACTGGAGTCCACAGACCAACCCCCCCCACCACCCTAATACAACATCCTTTTAATATCCCAGTGGTATCTGCTGTTACTGTGGAGCTGGAGGTGTCGTGGCTCGTGGTTCCTTAACGCAAAGGGTCTGTTATCTTCCCCCTCCGCTGCAGGGATGCACGCTTTAATGCTCTTATAGACATGCTCCGGTTTGTCTGCCTCTGGCTATTACTGCTGTAATCCTGCCTCAGAAATGGCAATTTTGCATGGGGTTTTTAGCATTGTCAGGCTGCGTTTTATTGCTTACTTTTCAGTCTTGTTTAATTGGCATGAATCTGCTTTTTATTCCTCCCTCTTTTTCGGTCTTTTATTTCCTTCCTGTTTCTAAGTATCCTCTCGAGTTCACTGGGTCTTGACCCATCTAGCTCAGCTGGAATTGATGTCTCTATCGATTCGGCGGGTCAGATGGAGGAGGATGCAAGGCCCTGCCCTCGTGGCCGCCACGCCCGCCAACCAAGTCGCGGAGAGTGTTCCAGATCGCGGTCTTTTACGCAGAGAAAAGACGTCAAAGCCTTTTCTTCCCTCTCCGGCAGTAGCTGTTTTTTTTGTTAGCATTATTAGTCAATACTAGGGTCTGAGGGGAATACCCACAATCCCCATGATTCTTTTTTTTGTGGATCTAATAAAAGGGGCTGAAATTCAAGAGATCGATATAAACACTACCGCGGCATATTTATCGACCTGCTCTTTTCAGGGAGTATTGCGTATTTTATTCTTACCTGCAGTGTCACTTTGTGTGCTGTACGGTGTTACGAGGGCTTGAGTCAAAGCCTGTCGCAGCTGCGCCGTCACTGCATGGACTAATATGCCTTATCTGGGGTATGCCTATTAGTTAATTTTTAAATATGTATTTTGAATTTCATTTTTCCCGACATTCAAGTTGAGGTTTTTCCTCTATTTTACTGTGCAAAATTGCATCTCAGATGCAGCCTCCCTGACCTGATTTTGAAATTTTTTCGACTTATGAAATAGATCCAGTGCAGACTTTCGTCGGAAGTGCAAACTTTTTTTTTTCCCCTAACAGCGTGACTCCACGGATTTCCATGGCAACCGCTCCCATGCGCAGGAAATCCCGGCGTCCGCGATGCGGCGAGTGGGGAGCGCAGAAATTAGCAGCTCCGTTATCGGGCTTGCAGCCGTATGTTTAGGCGACGGTCTGCATGTAGGGGGCGCTCTGCACATCTTGGCAAATGACAGGACATGGTTCACCTAAACTACCTTGGAAAAATTCATTCCTTGATCCAATCTTTTACTTCCGTAACTGTATTCCAGTCCTTTCACTATGATGGAATCTGCAATAGGGCTTCCAGCCGAATCATCCTTACCCTTTTTTCCTGTACCATGTATGCATGGGGAGCTTACTGTCCTACAGGTGGCTGTTAGGTTGTATTGTACGGTTGCAATGCATGTGCCGGGATTTAACCTCAGTCGCCGTGGAAGACTTTGTACGGTCGGCGCTTTAAACGGATACACGGCCCCTGCGTGCGCTGCGTCTCTGCGACGATGCTGTGTGTTCTTGACTGGTCGCTTTTTGCATTGCATGGCATTGTGGACGGTGCTGTGTTTTTAATTTTTGGGGTCCGATGATGTTTGACCGCCGGCTTCACTACACTCCGCTGTTTCCCTATCATCTTCTGCATCCCCCGTGTCCACCTTAAACAATTGGCTGGGGTTTGCCCGTGGGGTGGTTCTTTTAATGTCTGTTGGTTGATCATTTATGTGTGTGTCGGTGTTTTAGTCGCAGTTATGAGGGGATGTTCTGGTGTGTGGCCCCGCTGCCTTTTTTTTGATCATGCATGAACTCTGCGTTTTGTAGAGACTGTCCCCTGTAGCCAGTGACCCCGTTGTGTTCCATTTAAGCTCGCTCCTCTGTCCGCCGAAAACTCCGCGCTTTGAAGAAATGCCGCATCCCTTACGCTTTCGAACGGATCTGATAAAATGTACCAATGTAAGTGGACGAATCTGTTTTGTGAGCTCTCTTATCTCTCTTACTTAAGTGTCTGTCTTAGTGGCGTCCCCCCTCTCCATCCCACCTGTCACCGTGCTCTGTGTCGGACCCTTTCCGCCTGGCTGCGATTGTTCCCTTTGTTTCGTGCTTGGCGGGACGAGAGCAAGCCTTCGCAACAGTGTTACTGTTTTTAAAGCTTTTTTTTTGCTTGGTTTCGTTTGTGGTTTGTTTTTGTTTGGTGAAACGGAATGGCGTTTGCATACCGGCGCATCGCCGCCGCATTGGCCTTTAGATCGGATAGAAGCACGGAATAAATGAGCTGCATCCACAGGATCACGCGTGGCAGCGCATGTACGCTAATGCCGACTTTCGTGCGGATCTCCGTCTTTTTATCCTGTCTGTAATTCTGCTTGGCTAAATATGAATAGTGGTGGTGGAGGGTGCGCTCTCGGCTATCATCAGAAACTGCTGTCATTTATAATTCATAAATAAAAACGTGATATATATTTTTTGACAGTAGAGCTTAATGTTCGCCCGAGCTGAAGTCGAGAATCCGCATGCTTCAGTGGCGACCGGATCACGTTGCCATGGTTTCGCATGACGCGCTCTTATGGCCGGAGACGGAGCTGTCTCTCGGGTTACGTCTGGCCGCTGAAATGGTCACTCTTCCTTTCGACTTTGGTCTTGCATGCGTGGTTTTTCACAAGCTGGTTTGGCTGCATGCGCATACGAGGGAGGAGGACCGAGCGAGCGACAGTTATCTCAAACCCTTCGTTATCTTTGCTTCTATGCAATTTCCCATGGACCTTCCCCGCTGTATGGACAGTATTATCCCGCTCTCGTGTTACATGGTCCAACTTCATGCCCTGTCAGTGTCCCCTGGAACATCCTGTACTTTTTCTGTTGGCTGTCTGCTTTTGTCCCGTTCATTACATGTATTTCGCTGCACTGAATAAGATCAATATAGTATACACAAATGCGCATTTATGCATTTGAGGTTTGAGTAATGAATTAACTCTACGGATGGAGATTGCCACCTGGTGTTGCCAAGAGGCATTGCTTGTTAATAGTGATGACGTTTTGGCATACTGTTTATTCACTGTTTAGATGAGTATTTCTTTTTAGGAAATTACATTTGTAGAATTATTTGGTGTAAAATAACATGGTAACTTTGGGCCATTTTGATGAAAAACATTTAGATTCTTCCAGCATTACTACCATACTGGGTACAATAGTGTCATAGTAGTTTTATTAATAGTATTGTTTTATGTATTCAAGGCACTTTTAGCCTATCATTTTTTAATACAAGCTACATATGAGTTTGTATCTTACTATAATTTTCAAATAAAATAATTAATATTATGGTAATGTAACCTTGCAGTGTAATTACGTAAAACTGTACAGACTGTGTTGTACTCTTTATGCCTTGGCCTCACACCTCCTATGATTAATAACTCTATCATATCTGTCAGGTTTTGTAATATTTGTCCCAAGTTACCAACCTTAAAATTGGTGCAAATTTTCTCCCCTCATTACAAGTTATAGATTTTTTTTAATTAATAATATTTCTCTCCCCTGTCTTTTTTTTCTGCTGTCTCTGTTTCTGTGTAAGCTTACCAGAGTTGGTGTGGTAAACCCTCCCTACCTGTCTGTTTTCTGTGTGTGTCTGTGTCCACTGTCAGTTGCTATGTTGTCCCCGTGTCTTCCCCGTCTGTGATGTCCTGCCTGTGTGATGTGTGAGTTACTGGGCTAGGCTGACCATATCCATCTCCTAGTCTGTGTATCTCCTGTCTGTCCCCTCCTATGTCTCTTTCTCCTTTCCGCTGTGCTCTTCTTGTTCCTAGGTAGTTCGGACTGAATGCAGCGTATCCGGCTTGCGTGCCAGTTCCAAGATCCCGACCTCTTTCCGAAACTGATTTTAATTTTTAAATTTTCAAATTTCCTCCTTGTCCCCATTTCTGTTTTCTGTGGGAGGAGTTCTGTTTGTTTGTTTAGATGTTTGTTTTTACTATTTTGTGTTTATTTTTTTTTCTGTTTCCCTGATGACGTCTGTGTGTGTTGTTGTCAGTTTCCACGGTAACCGCTCACGTATCCTCTGGCCGTTTCCTCGGCATGGGTAAGTCGTGTATACCTGGCGCCATCACTGCCTGTCCCCTCCCACTTACCGAAAAATGTAGCAAAATGCATTAGAAAAAATGCATCTCCATAAATAGTCTGTGGTAGTCAGGAGTAGATGACTGTTGCAACATATGAGCAGTAGTAATGAAGGGCATTAAAACAACTAGACACACCTTGACTCTTACATTACAATACTTTTGGGTAACTTTGAGTGTTTTATTAATAAAATAAACAATCCACAGAGTGGGGCTGCGTTCCTGTGGCACCGTGATTTATGTTATGTGGTGTCACTCTGCATTGTACACTGGAGTACAGGGTCCTTGTGACCTGTATGTACGCATTTGGCAGAATGGAAGGTGCTGGAAGCATTGCTGGGTGTGATTACTGACACCTTAAGTGTTCACATGGCACTTTTTAGGGTCTCGTAAGTGTGGAAAAACCATGGGATGGTGAACAGATCTCAAAAGCACGGCCTGTTGGACGGACCGGGGCCGTTTTGATGGGAATGGGAAGCTGAGCTCAGAAAATGTACAAATCATAGGCTTTGCTCCCCAAATTGAGCAAACTGCGATCCCCAAGAGTGGGATTGTTGCTCTCGGTCTCTCCCTCAGAAGACGAAGGCTTTGATCATGTTGAGGAATTGGCTCCCCATGACATTCACACCCTCCCTGCCTCTCACACAGATGTTCGACGTCAGGTTACAATTTAGTTAAATATCCTGTCTCCTTCGCAGAGTATTTGGTCAAAATGATCAGTGCCATAAAGGATCATCATCACAATCAACAGCATAGGAGAGCGTCTGAAATTGGGGGTGGTGACACAAGTTAATCATTTAAATACTGAGATCTGTTTATTGGGGGGAAAGAATAAATCCAAATTAAATATCAGGGGTACTGATTCCCCCTCCCTGGTTCTGGTACGCTTCTGGTTATAACTTAATTCCTACCAAATGGCAGACAGTTTGGAGGAAACGCAATTACCACTTTTTCTGATTTCCCTTCCTCTTTTTTTTTGTTAATTGTTAGGCAGGAAACAAACTGTGTGTTGTTTGGAAGTGCTTCCTGTATCCCTCCTTTGTCACGTTTGTGCCCCATGCTTTGGTTTTGGTTGAGATATGAATAGTTTGTTTCATTAATGCCTGACATTGTTTATTTTGGGGTGCCTCTCTTTCTCTCTATCGCCCCTCTCTTTTTGGAGCTTTGAAATGTCCTCCATCAGAGAACCATTGCTAATTTGAATAAACTTTTTTTTTTTTTTTTTTTGGTCTGCACCTTAAGAGAGACCCAGTTTTGTTTGGTGCTTGCTTGTGCAAATGAAAATACGTCCTCTGTTTAATTTCTGTGTCTGGTGTGGAGAATGTGGGCCGTGCCAGGTTCCCCACTGCATCCGCACCACACACACACTTGTGCACATACACACACGCGCGCGCACACCCTGTTCCTTTCTGTGTGTTTTCAACTTCTTACCCCGCTGCACCTGCTGCTTGCTGATTGGCTGATCTCCGGCCTGTTATTCCAACTCAGCTATGTGATTTGCCTGTCTGCATTATTTGCTGATGATGAGTTTTTTTTCGGTATGCTAAACAGATGGGTCTCCCCTTCTCTCTCCCCGTGTCCTGACCCCCTTACAGGCAGCAGCTGGTTGTTTTCATACGATCTCTACTGTTCTGTCAAGAACTTTTCATAGGTTGTTTTAACCTGTGAATAACTGGTTATGTCTGAAGTTTACTTTTTTCCTTTGTTCCCACCATCCTGCATGTCTGGTTTCTAACAGGAACTGCCCTATGCATTTGACACTGCTTTGTTGTATTATTTTGGTGCCTGTGGTGATTATGCTTTTGTATGAAAAGATGCAAATGAATGGAAGATTGGATTTATTTTATGGCAGTGTAATGCCACACCTGATCTGGCTTCAGCACATTTTGATTCATTATTGCAGTTTCATTTATTTATGTTTTTTGTTGTAATATTACAAAAGAGGAAGAGGTGTCATGCAGTAAATCGCCGTCCTCGTTAATGTCTTCCGATATCGATGCCCCCTCCAAGCGCCATCTTGACATGAGACATTTAAGATGAAAAGGGAGGCCTTGATGCCCACGTTCGGCAGGAAGGCAAACTGCCCTCCCCCCCGCCCCCCCCCCCCAAGCCGAATTTAATGATTATGCCATCATTCGGACCCCTCGCCCCTCTGTCTGAGGCAGTCACCACCGTGTCCCCTGCCTAATTGCCCCAGCCCAGATTATATCATGAAGATGGCAGTTGGCCAGCAACAATGCAAATCCCCCCCCCCCCCCCCCCGACTGCATGCTATTGTCTCTGCAGACTAAACACGTTTGTTTTCACTTCATGACCCTATGTGCATGTTCGTGGCATAGCGATGTTGTTAAAAGGGGCCTCATAAGGCAGTTTGCCGGGATTAAAGCCGGCGTTTGTATTTAATGTCTGCTTGACGTCGGTCTCTGGCTTGCTGTGGGGCTGTTTGCTCGGCCCTCAGCTTGTCTTAATGTGCCTGATGGTGGTTTGCTGAATGTCTGTGCAATGTCCTTATGAGACTCTCTCTCTCTCTCTCTGCCTCATGTTCATCCCCTCATCCCTCGCTCCTCTTCCTTTATCTCCCTCTCCTCCAGGTGAACAACGCTACCGCCAGGGTGATGACCAATAAGAAGCTGGTCAGCCCATACGCCAACGGGGAGGGGCTTGGCACGCTGCCTTATGGTAGGCACCAGTCTCATGGCTGACGCAGAACTCGGGGGTGGGGGGCCTCATCTCCAGGGTACTGAGAGTGTGGGGCAGGGGGGGGGGTTTAATCACACGCTCTTCTGGCGGTACCGTCTCACCGGAACCCTCCTGCCTTCCTGTCTCCCAGCAGGTTGGAAGCTGAGCCCCGTCGTGGGGGCCGTCTACGGGCCCGAGATCTACGCG
Source organism: Petrocephalus schoutedeni (assembly GCA_026780765.1). Lineage (NCBI taxonomy): Eukaryota > Metazoa > Chordata > Actinopteri > Osteoglossiformes > Mormyridae > Petrocephalus > Petrocephalus schoutedeni. The sequence goes on from JAODKL010000095.1 coordinate 6,280,595, forward strand.
GGTGAGCTGGTGCCTCTGTCTCACCTCATTTATTTTCCTACCACCCCCTGCCCCCCCTAGCTGGGATGTTAAGCTTGGAGCTGTTCCCACATAGATTAGCTAGGGTGAAACCTCAGAACTGGAAATATATTTCAGACAACAGGGCCATTACTGGGGTAGCATATGAACTGGGTTTCAAGACTGCTGAACAGTCAGATTTACACCCCCCCCCCCTTTAACTTATATTTATGGGGGGGGGGGGTGAATAAATACAAATTAAGTGTTGGGGGTACCCATCCCCCTCCTGGGTTCCTACACCTCTGCTTATTTTATTTCTAGAGCAATATTGTTTGCACTGACTTTTTTCTTTTTTCTTGTGCACTTTGTACTTTGGTACATGCAAAATAAATTCCCTCTGGGATCAATAAATGTATTATTAGTATTATCATTGTTATTATTATTATCATTGTTATTATTGTTATCACCATCACCGTCATTATTATTATTATTATTATTATTATCATCATTATTATCATTATTGCCATCTTATTGATTTATGTAGTGAGAATTACCATCTCAGGTCATATGTGATCCTTGCCCCCCCAGTTCCCGGGTTCCCTTACCCCACCACCACGGCAGCTGCCTTCCGTGGTGCTCACCTGAGGGGTCGGGGGCGCCCTGTGTACGGTGCCGTCCGCGCCGCCGTCCCCCAGCCCACGATCCCCGCGTATCCGGGGTGAGTGCCTGTGTCGCTGCGGGGGGGGGGGGGGGGGGGGGGGGGGGTGTGCATGGCGGGTAGACTTTAATCTAACCCACAAACTGCGTGACAAGTCCTAAAGTGATGTGTAAGCCTGCTGTGCTCTGGAGGAACGTACCACTTCCATGCTCGACGGGGCGGGCGGTCGCCATGCGCCCCCATGCCCTTGGCGATGCTGATATTCTTTAGTGTGGACGCGGGCCCTTTGGGGCCATCTGTCACACATCTGCTGTGTAGTGGGAGATGCCCCAGGGCATTATGGGAGTTGCTGGGTGTCGTGCTTATGGAAGTTGTATCTGTTTGTGCATGCTGCATGTGTGTGAAATAACACTCTCTCTCTCTCTCTCTCTCTCTCCCCCCCCCCTCCCTGCCACCTCACTGCTGTGTTCTTTATGCACATCTTTTCCCCGCTTCTCTCGTTCTCCTACTGTCCTTTATTCTTCCGCCCAATCCTCCTCATCCTCCTTTATTTCTGCTTCATCTTATTGGCATTTTTAAATTTCCTGCCGCTTTTGTACATCCATCACTGCCACTTCTGCCACTCATTTGTTCTCTCTCTCCCCCCCCTCGCTTCCTCCTCGCCCTCCCCCTGTGCCTCTCTCGCCCGCTTCCATGCCCCCTTTCCCATCTGCGCCTGTGCCCCCCCCTCGCACTCTCAGTGTGGTGTATCAGGATGGGTTTTATGGAGCTGCAGAACTATATGTAAGTACAGTCTCACTCCCCCCCTCCCCTCCTGTGATCACACTCTCCCTCTCTGCCTCACGGTGTTCCGTGTGTGTGTGCATAAAATGCATAGAGCTGCATACTTGTGAATGATATAGCATATTTACAGGGTCTTATGCCAGTATTACTAGACGGCATTGTGACTTTTTAAAATTTAAATCTATCAAAATGACCCAGTTTCAAGAAATGTCAATTTTAATTGCTTGTAAGGGGATTTTACTTCTTCCACTGTAGTCAACTAATGTGAAACAGTATTTACCTTTCAGACGGTTTAGATTAATGTAAATTTTCTTCTCCTGATAATGTATTTAGTTGTCTAGAAATGTAAGTACTGCTGTGAGTGGGCCGCTCCCCCACGCAGGCTCCAAGTCGGGCAGCCGGCAAGTCTGTATCGGGTCTATACATTCATAACTGAGCCGCTCTATGCCCATCTATTTGTGTGTGTGCGTGTGTTTGTGCGTGCGTGTGCGCGCGTGCGTGCGTGTCCAGGTTGACAATAGCTGTTTCTGTTTTCTCTGTAGAATAGTGTTTCAGGACACTGTCATTAGTGCCAGATTGCCTCAGGTAGGGTCGGTATAAAATCCAGTATGCATTTATTACCGTTGATTATTGTTCTTTGACATTGATCATTTTAAATTGTGATGGCATTTCTGTACTAACTCACTGGAATCTGACACTGGCGGAATTGGGGAAGGGGTTATGCTATCATCACCACAATCATTTTCATCTTCATCATCATTTTATAATAAAAACACACTAGTTAATTCTTAACTAAGGTCTTATCCTATGTAACAAAAATGGTAGAGAACTGTACTTTAAAGTTAAATGCATTTCATTTGGCAAATTTGACCGTTAAGCATAAAAGTCTTATTGCTTGATGGCCTGTCTTTCTGTCTTGCTAATATGAACATATTAACTCTTTTTTTACGCAACATTAAGTGCCAGGCTTGTGGCAGTTTGCACCGATAGCATTTGAGGCGTACACCCCATAATCAGTGCTGACAGATATCTCCAAGCGCTCTGTGAGCTTTCGGGTTTGTTACTGAGAAGTGGCCGGGAAAGCTGTAATCAGTAAGAGTCAGGGCTGGGGGGCTGTGAAATTGGCTTTCAGTCCCGTTTATTCTGCTGAATAAACGTTGAGTATTTTGTGGGGGGGGGGTGACTCCTTAAGGAATCTGCTGGTATAGTCTTGTCACTGCGTCTGTGTGGCCGGGCGCAGTTTGGCCGGTCACACTGACCTGCCGGCCAGGGCGGCCGCGGACCTGGCTGCCGCGTTAGGCCGGCTTGGCCCACGGGACCGCGACAGCACAGCTAGGGCCTCATCCCTAACCCCTTCCCAATATCCCGCTCTGCTGGTTCGCTTCACCTGTGGCATGCTGAAATGAAATCAATGTGAGCATGCTGACACCGTACCCCAGCCCAATGCCCCAAGCCTTCCCCCATTTTACCCTCTTTCTTCCCGTCCTCATCACGCTTTCCCTGCATCTCTCCCTGATTCTGCAACCTTTACCTGTCTGTACCCGAATCCTCATTTCCTTCTGGTTTCTCCATGATGTTCTCCTCCTCCTCCTCCTCCTCCCCTACCCACTTCCCATCTCTTGGAAACCCACCCCCCCCCCCCCCCCCACAGGCATATGAAGGAATGCTGGGAGTTGTAGTCGATTAGGGTAGAATGCAGTGGTGTGTTTGATTGGGATTGCCTCTTTTTTTTTTTTTTTTTCTTCTCAATTTGGGATGCATGCTGTCTTTGTCGTGGCCACATACCTGTCTGTCCATGTCTGTCTCTGTCCGGTCGTCTGTCCGCGGCACAGAAAAATGTCCTGTTTAACTTACGCATTTGGGAGGATAACACTGTGGGTAATTGACACTATTGGCTTTATTTATTCATGGTCTTGTGTGTCATGGGGGCTTTTGCCATGAGGTTACTCCCGTTACATTCTCCTTATGTCACGTCTCGTCTCTTTGTGTCCCCTCTCATTTATTCCTCCCTTTTTATCGTTTTATCTCTTGCTTCGCTTGGTCTTATGGCATCTTTCCTCTTGCTGCTTAGCACCAGTCCTGGAGAGCCGCGGGCCGGACAGCGAGTCCGTGGGCTCTCACATGCGGTTCTTAATTGCTTGGCTGCATTTCTAAATGAAGTACCGCGGCTCTCCAGGACTGGCGCTAACGAGCCCGATATTGCGCGCCGAGCGCTGTCTTTGTCGTGATGGAGTCGGCCCGCCGCCCTGACTCTCGCTCTTGTTCCACCAGGGAGGCTACACGGCATATCGCTACGCCCAGCCGGCCGCCGTAGCCGGGGCAACAGCCGCTGCAGCCGCTGCTGCCGCGGCCTACAGTGACAGGTGAGGATTACTCAGTTGAAAGCTCATTGGCTGCTGGAGTGTGCCATCTCCTGTCACTCACCGATTCAAAACGTATGATTGGCTAATGAAAAGGTTGATGCCTCTGCATAAATTGTGGCCTCTCTTATGCCCCCCTTTTTTAAAAAATCCTAGAATCTCCCTTAACCTCCCGTGATGCCGTTTCCATCTTAAGACGGGCAGTAGGCGTTTATTACTGTCTCCACACTGTGTGTCTCCTTTAATTACTGTGCTCTCTAGATATGACATCATTTTAATTGAAAAGCGGGAAGCCGCAGTCAAAGCAAGTTTAATAGCTGATGTCTGCTCTGCCTTTGCTCTTGTCTGGTGTCTGACTGTGCCGTCTCTGTCTCCGTGCCCTAAGTTACGGCCGGGTGTATGCTGCAGACCCCTACCATGCCCTGGCCCCTGCCGCGGCCGCCGCCTATGGGGTGGGCGCCATGGTAAGAGTCACCCCATGGAGGCAGTTGCATGAGCCGAAAAACTCCTGCCATTAAGCTGTAGTTCTTTCCCTCCATTTTATCACTGTTAGGGATCATGGCCAAATTCTTAGACATGAATAAAATTTAAACTGTGCCATTTCCTCACTCCTCTCTCTTTCTCTTACAGGCCAGTTTATACCGGGGTGGATACAGTAGATTTGCCCCTTATTAAATGACCTCGACGTCTTTGACCCCCCCCCCATGCCCCCCCCCTCCAGTTCCAGAATCAAAGCTCCATCTGTCTCCCTAGAAGGAAGATGTCGCCTATTAGAGGCACAGCTCACACAAAAAAAAGACGTCAAACGTAATTGTCAGTTACACCTCAAAACCGCGATATTACAGAAAATCGGCCATCTGCTGGGACATACCGGGACTGGATAAGCAAAATGGCCGCCGTCAGACCCCGCAGTCATGCTGTTCAGGCGCAATAATGCCGTCCTTTAAGCGTAGAACATCTAGAATTGACCAATGCACAGCAAATATTTTTCCAATTTATCAGCTTTTTTTGTTAGCTTGGTGTCGAGTGCACACCTCTTTGGAACGTGCCACTTTGGGTGATTTTTTTTTTTTGTTAGGGGGGTACCTAAGCTAATTGGGCACAGATATTCAAGCTCATATTGACATGGAGCAACCCTAAAGAAAATTTTACAGTGGTCGACTGGGGGGGGGGGCGGGGGGTGTCCAGTAGAGAAACGTTTCTGAAACAAACGCAAAACTGACAATGGGAAAATAAAATGCAAAAATGACTTTTTTGATATGCATTACCTCACTCGGGTTTTTGTCTATGGGGAGAATTAATAGTCGAGTAATAGTCACTACAAAAGGCATTAACATAAATTAGATGCGTTGCACTGCTCGTCTTGCGTTTTAACAAGCTTATTGTTACTGGTATTCTAATGATTATTATGATTATTATTTACAGTTTTCTCCTGTGAAATATTCCTCTTTGTTGCTGAGTATCTGTACCACAGTTATGAGTATAATTGCTCTCTCCTATATTCTGTTGGCATGAGTGTTTGGTCTGTACGACGCATTACTCAGCACAGCTGTACCTGTAAATACGCGCTGTACCCTGTTACTTAAGGACACGACGACACACCTCCTGAGTGAGGATGGAAGTGCATGTGTGGGGGGGTGGGGGGAGGCCACAGAGTGACTACCTACCATGACCAGTGCTGGATTACACGGCGGCATCAGAGCAGAACAGTACCAACGTTTTGTTTTGTTTGGGAAATGTCAGGGGCGCTGAACAGCCCCGCAGAGGACTCTGTCTGGTCATGCGACATGACCTTTTTAAACACAGAGGTTATTTTTGTTAATCGAATGTTACCTCTCTCCTCTCAAAATCCAACAACCTGGTTCCCTATTCTCTAGGTTTGTGAGAGTAGTTAAACTGTTTATCTATGGAAGACACAGCCAATTACCATCATTTGTCTTTTTTTTTTTTTTTAAATGTGTGGGTAACGCGAGGACATTTGGACAGACTGACAGAAAGATGTTACAATATATAAATTCTGGTTGTAGAATCTCTGAAGTTTATTTCCATATCTTCTAAATTGTATGCTTTTTTTTTTGATTCCAAAGATTCTTCAGAAGCACATTTCTGGCCACACGTAAACGTGTTATACTGTATATTGTTGCTGTTATTATTATTATTGCTGTTATTATTATGGATGTTTTGATGTTACGTTAGTTTTATATTTTTTTCTTTTTTTTGTGTGTTGCATTTTCAAAGAGGTTAATTTAGATGCAACTTTTTAACTGTAGTCCAAGATTAATACTTTAGATGGGGTTCTCAATGCTAGCAGATGACTCAAGGCAACATCAGTTACGTACCACAATATTTAGGACAAATATTGACAATAAAAGCTCAGTTTCATTCTACATTATATTTATTGAGTTTGAAACAATGATTTCTTTTCCCCTAATTTGGGCTTCTTTCTTTTTGTTGTAATGGGGGGGTGACCTTATGAAATTGAAACATGTGTCATTATTTCACTTGGCGAATATCAAGCTAAGTGGTGAGGACGAGAGACAGTTTTTCCCTTTTTGTGGCAATGAGCCGTGTTAAAACAAGTTTAATTACCTGCCAGACAAAAGCTTGTCTGGAAAGCACAATTTTCCCTTCCTCACATTCATAATTGGCAGATAGTCTAGTCCTTTATAATACACTGATTGGGTCCTTTGTCAGGCCAAACCATTGAACATTTTTTTCTCTTTGCCATTTAT
>JAODKL010000095.1:6287224-6312772 GCA_026780765.1 Petrocephalus schoutedeni
GGGCTTTTGGAGTCCAGTGAATGCTCTCTAGTTCTATAAGTGAAAGGTCAGGAGTGAGAGTCTGAAGCAATATCGTTGGTTATTGATGTGCATGGGATCATTCCACTAATGAAGTAATGTTACCTTTTTTTAAAGTGTTTTTTAGTAAACTGTTAAGAGTTTGCATATATCAAAGTCTGGCTGGAGGTGAGGTTGTATATCAGATATGTGTAGCATGTTATAAATGTACAAAAAGAAGCATCGCACTGGGGCGCAAACGAAATAGTCATACTGCAAAAAATGGCGGGCGCAGTCCCGTCCTGTCAGTTGCATGGAGAGAGCAGCAGCATCTCACTTTGTGTGTTTGTTTATTGGTTTTGCACAGACCATGTGACACGTTCTCATATGCATTCTGCAGTCATGCCGTACTTCGGTACACAGCATGACAAACGGTCGCAAAGCCTGTGAGAAAACATGCCATGCGACCTCAGACAGATGCTGGGTTTGCTTTTATTTTTTTTAAATTCTCCATTAAGAATGTCATTGTCCTTGTTTATATTCATTGGTTTAAAGTGAGTGACATTGTGTATTTTCTCATATTTCTTTCATTGTCTCTTTTTGGTCCGTTTTCTATTAAATGTACATAAAGTTTTTTTTTTATATATCTTGTCAGCTGTTTGTATTGATAGACATCACGAAAGTGGGATGATGGTAAACGACCGTGTATGGGGTAATTTACCTGGTTGCCGTTGTGAATATGAAATGCACGCCTTTAGTGGGAAAACGGGAAAATCGTAATGATGGATCGAGTACTCGGCTGTGGGCTCGACACCCTTCTCTTTGCGACCTGAAGTTGGTTAAACCAGCAAAGAGCAGTCGCTTAATTGGTCTCCATTAAATTAATAACGAGTTTTCTGTTAAACGAGAGAGACCTTTGTAACAGCTGTCGGGTCGATTATTACAGCACGTGGATTAATTTATTACAGGTTTGCTGGAAAAATATCTGCGTAGTCGTGTCGATCTGTAAATACCGCTGCAATAAAATGAGGCGTTTTTAGGGACATTGTACCGCACGCGTGATTTACCAGGGGCTAAAGACAATTAGAGAATCTTAAATGAAAAAAGAAGCACTAAATCCAGGGATAACTGACAGCTGGGACTTCTTCAGCAGCCTTTTATAGCAAAATAATTCTAAATAACTAAATCTCCCGTAGGTGCCACCTATTTGACAGCTTGCTGTTTATAGCGGCTATAACCCAAATTACTCCTTATAAATCGCCGTTTCATAAAAAGGTCAAAATAATAGAGAGGTTGTAATAGAATTAAGATCGAGATCAGACTCAAATGCGGAGGTACATTCACAGAGCTACTGGTCTGGGCTTTTTCTTCTACAGAACTCCAGTAGCCATTTTCACTGCTTTTATATATAATGATGTAAAATGTTTCCCTGCAGTATGTATTCGTTACATAAGGCACTGTGGCGGTCTATTGGGCACATTGTGGCGCTGTTCATGCTCGGCGCGGCAGCCCGTCCTGTACGCCCCCCCTCCCCTGTGTGCCCTGGGCATGGCTACGGATATCGGCTATATGAAACGAATAGACTTATATACCGTCGCTAGACATTTTGAATATATTCGCACCATGTGCGCTTAAATGGTGTGTGAATGTGACCTGCGATGGGCTGGCGCCCCATCCTGGGCGGTTCCCTGCCTTGCACCCTTAGCCCCCTCCAGGGACAGGCTCCGTATCCCATGCGATCCTGAATAGGACAAGCGGTTACCGAAAATGGATGGATGGACATGTACATTTACCTGCAAGCAATAACCATGTCTTTCATTTTGCCTTCACTGATACCCGAGTAATAAGGGATTTGAAACGCGTCTTATTAATGTTGTAATGACACTGACAGCCACAGCGTGGCAGTATAACTACATCAATCATCGTTAACATCGGCGGCTAATTCTAAAGGAATATTATAACAACATATTTCGGGTATAGAGCTGTACGGCAGCCGCGCACCCCCTCTTTGAGCTTGGAGTTCGTGTCAGTTTCCTCCTGCAGTACAGATCTGGCCATTTTTGCAGTCTCTTTATTGGGTGGAAGGATTAGCAAGGAGGATATGAAGGTACAACTGCAAATTCAATCGTGGAATGAGAGGGATAGCTTTGTTCCCCACATTGTTAAGATGTGCTCTAGACTGTTTTTTTCCCCCCATGATCAAAAATTAAATTATGTTTATACGGCACAAAGTGTAAATTTAGTTGCAGTCGTGTTCCGAATAAGCTAATAAGATTTTTAGCGCTAACAATCTTCGCCTGTTAGTGAGAGCAGTCGTATATGTATTTGTATATTTCAATGTTTCCCTGGATATAAAACCCCTAACCCTCTCAGGTTTATTTTACCAGGACAATCCCATTGAGATTAAGTGGGGACCGGCCAAGAGTGCGGCCGTGTGGTTAGCAGGGCTATACTTAGGACAGTATAGTAAACACCAAACACAAGTTACCCAGAGGACTCTGTCTTTGCTCAGAGGTCCCGAAGCTTCAGACAGGCATGGTGTTTATTCCCCAGAACAGAAATAAGGACAAACATGCCTTCATCTGCTTGATTATGGGTTGGACCAAAGGTTTGTGTGAGCATTAAACATTTTGTTCTATCCTGAAACAATATTTCTGTCACTATGCACGGTTTCACACCCCGCTTTTCTGCAATTCGGGATGGCTGTACTCCGGGTGTCCATTGTTGGCGTAATCAGTATTTGTTGTCCAAGGACAAATTAAAATTCATCTGGATTAATTTCCTGAGGCTTGCAGAGGCCTCATTTACATAAATTGCATATGTGTATAATTTTAGCTACATATAATTATACATTTTAGCTAAAATGATGACCCTCATTTACCTCTTAAATCAAAGCCAGTGGCTTTGGCAGCATCTTTGAAATCATACATACTAAATTAATCCATATTTAAAGATGGGGAAAATATATCTAACTGTTTTATTAGTAATCAGCCTTGGGGTCTTGGTGCTCAGATTTTAAGTCAGAGACGTTGTCTTTTGCTTATTGGCATGGAATAAGTGAAGGACCAGCCTGTAGCTGATAATTATTTAAAAAAATCTTTCCTAAAAATCCTGTTGTCCATAAAATGACTTCAACATGTGGGGAGTGCTGGTCATTCCATTTGGCGACATAGGCGGCCGCCTAGGGCGTCGTGCCGGGGGGGGGGGGGGGGGGGGGGGGGGGGGGGGGGGGAGTGGTGTATGCTGATGAAGTTTGCCCAGGGCACTACACAGGCTTTGAATGGAGCAGTGTGGGAGTGTATAGTTTGAGATTATAATAGGACTGTAGCAGCTGGGTTCACCAGACATTAGTGGAGATTCAACAAGTCTTCCCAAGATACAGGGAAAAAAAATCATTGATTAAAAATTTTGATTGGACAGGAAGGGGAGGTTGCCAAGGTCACGTCTGCACACATGTGATCTCATTTTAAAGCCCCGACTGTCCTCTTTAAGAATGGGAGGAATTGACAGAGTGTCATGTGTTGTAGGACAGATGTGAGCAAAAGGATAATGCCCCCTACAGGGGACAAAAACGAAGTGCGGGATCTCAGGAGACATCATCTTGCTTACAGCTTTACATAAGGAGTGCTGTGAGTTTATCTGTCGTTGTGTTTCAGGGAATTCAGACTGGTAGGAGTATTCGATCTCTTCTTTTGCTAAAAGCATCAGGACAGAACGAAAGGCCGACTTGGCGGACATCTTTGTGTTATCGTTTACAGCCTTGGCAAACTGTCGTTCCTGTCGTTCCTGTGCGATTTGCCATCTTGAATGTAAACTGTCATTGGGTCTTTCCTTAATTATGATTGGCTAATAGTCACTGTCTGCGTGTGTGGTCTGTTTCCGTATTCTCTCCTGGTGGTCTCGCAGTTTCAATGATCTGAGCGGTTTTCCCAGTTTCTAGTTCGTAATGTGAGGAACATAACGGTCAGGTTTAAGTTTTCAGCACGCTGCTTAGTGGGCCTAATTATCATGCAGTGGGGGTTCCCTCTTGCAGGATCTGAGCCGATGCTATCCCCCATGGCAATCAGCAGACCCTCCCCTTTATAGTGCTTCTCCTCACCTCTGCATTGTTTTCCAGGTTGCATTTTATTTATTTAGCAGGCACCATTATCCAATCTAATACCTGGAGCTACTAGGGTTATGGGCCTTGCTCTGGGGCCCGACAGTGACATCACTTTGCCAACCAAGGGATTTCAGCCGGCGACCTTTCGCATTATAGGCACACATTCCTAACTCACTGAGCCACAAATCAGGCAGACTGGCATGAGGACTAAACCGCCCTCCATTGGCTTCCAGTCCCAGTCCTTCACTGGTCCTTGCTCTACACAATAAACCCAAACTGGGCTGACCTGTGACAGACCAAGCCAATTGGAAGCCAAGGCCACATTTAGAGTCTGGTTGTCTGGCTCGTTTCCCACATTCCCGGAGTAAGCAGAGATTCTGGGAGATTCTCCTACCAGCTACTCCACACAGGTCACACTAGTTAGATCCCAGTTAGTGCCCTGGCACTGGGTTCTGTGAGGTGTAAGTCTGGTCTGAGGCTGCCATAGACAGCAACACCGTATACCTCAGAGGAGGACCGGGGCTGACCTCAGGTTTGGGATTAGTAGTGAAGGTCAAGGTAGCACTGACTGAGGCTTCACTGGAAACAGAGACTGGATGGAGTCTGAACATGTGGCAGAGCGGGGAGTGACTGTCGATCCAAAAGCTGCTGAGGAATTGTGGCTCCAGGCTTCATGCGGGTCACCGAGAGAGAGACTGACACACGCGGGCAGAAGGCTCGACCTTCCTCGTCCTCACTCACCCCTCTTCCCGAGGGCATTTTTTTGGTGATCCTATGTGCATGAGTGTTGAATAAGTTTCTCTGAAATTATGAAAGCAGTTTCTAATACGGCTGAGTGGTGTAGCACAAAGAATACATTATTGCCCTATATAAATATATAATATAGCTCTTCTGGGTTAATCCAATTTTCATCAAAGAGCAATTCGGCTTAGAATATTTAAATTCATCCTGTAGGGGAATCCTATTTATTCATAGAAAATTTCCGTCCTGCTCAGTATTGTTCAAGTGCGTTCTGCAAATTACGGCCACCGGCTTCAGAGCCGCATCTGCGGGTTTCCCATGAACCTTCGGTGCCTGATGAGTTAAGAGCTGGCAGAATTGTTACAGGAAATGTATGGCGTTTCCTCCACCTAGCTGTGAGCAATGTGCTGGGAGGTGAAAAATAAGGATGGTTATTTTATTACATATTATATCATTGTGTGAGAGGTTGCATGCTCTTAGAGGCTGAGGCCATGACAAAGTAGTCGAAATAAAAACGGGGCAGAGGAGAATTATCTTCAGTCCAGATACCTGATTGTCATTTACTACAGTTCGAAGGGCTGCCCTTGTGTCAAAATAAGAGTCTATACTATTATTCAATGAGATACAAAAATCCCTCCCTATTGTCATACCACAGATAAAGTAGCACCTCCGAAGTGTGTCCTCCACCAAATGGGGGTGCCAGAGGCATCCAGATTCCTTTAATTATTGAAATAAATGCCATTTGAAATGATGATGCTTAATTGCATGTACTGTATGGTGTGAGGTCTCTGTGATCCCTTGGGCAGGACCTGGGCCCTCGGTGACCTTGTGCTGGACATCGCTGGGAATGATCAGACGTGTGAATGTCAGTGAAGATGCTGCGGAACGGCCCCGTTATCGGGGAAACGTAGCGAAACAGATGATTTTGGATTCCTCCAAAGAATAATTCACATTTAAAAACATGCAATACAACACAAGGTATCGAAATAAAAATGCATTTTTTCTAAGGAAAAAATATTTATTTGTAAAATACACATTGCAGTTCTGAGTTGCAGAGGAAAGGTAAATAAATTTCAACTTCACACTATATGTCTTTTACACACAGTCATTTCAGCCTCAGTGGCATATAAATGCAACTTGATGGTATATGTTTTTTATACACAGTAATTTCAGTCTCAGTAGCATATAAATGCACCTTCAGGCTATATGTCTTTTATACACAGTCATTTTAGTCTCAGTGGCATATAAATGCAACTTGACGCTGTCTTTTATACAGTCATTTCAGTCTCAGTGGCATATAAATGCAACTTGACGCTGTCTTTTATACAGTCATTTCAGTTTCAGTAGCATATAAATGCACCTTCACACTATATGTCTTTTATACACAGTCATTTCAGTCTCAGTGGCATTTAAACACACCATTACTTTATACACATCATTAATTGTTACAGTTTGCTCTTGATGGTAGTGTTGCCTGGGGTAATTGGAGTATGGAACATATTTAATAAGATCTTCACTGTAACCTGAGGCCCCAATGGCATGTCCATGTGGTAAGTAGAGCGGGTGTGGCCTGAGCTCCAGCTGGAGGGAATGGTGAGCGCCGATAGGAGGTGGGGGTAGAAGAAGGGGGGTCAGATGATGCCGAATTTGGCCAGGTCACTGAGCTCCATGTCACCAAAGGCTTCCCATGGACAGATGACAGTGATGTCTGAAAGAGTAAGAGAATGTCAGGGCTCTGCACTGTGCACCATGGGATAGCTATTATTATGAGTACTGTGCACCATGGGATAACCATTATTATGAGTACTATGGGTATCGTGCACCATAGGATAGCCATTATTATGAGTAATATGGGTACTGTGCACCATAGAGTACTTATTGTACTATGTTCCACAGCTTGGCACTGATAGAGAAGTTGTAGTGATAGTTACCTGTGCCAAGACCCTCCATTCCTGGGATGTCATCTCCAAATCTGAGTGGTGGCAGGGGGAATATCGCATGAGCGCAGAGAATTAAACGATAAATACTGGCCAAGTTTGCTTGTGCAGATTAATGTGATGTTTTCTGAGTGCCTGCTACCATCAGACAGCAAGTGCATGCAGCCCTGTGCAATTGTTTATGCTCATTAGTAACCCCCCAGAGACGCTGTGTACTTGCTGGTTTGTTTCCGTGAGAGTGGCTTTTGCCTGCAGTCACGCTCACCCTTTCTGCCCAGGCTTCGGGGCCTTGCTCTTAAAGGTGCGGGTGGTCCTCTGCTTGAACTTGGGCGGCCCCTTCTTGGGACTGCTCGGTCCTGCCACCGGAGCGGGGACACACAGGGTGCTTCCAGCGGGGGCCTCTCTGCTCATCTCTGGGGTTTACTGAAAAGGCTGGGGGGGGGGAGGGAGGATCTGAGTGCAGTATACACACGTGGAGGCGGTACCCTTTTAACTCAGCACCTACTTTCTTTTTTTACCCTATACTGCCCCCTACCAGTCACTCTTTTAATAATCTCATCTCTATACGCACATTGCTCCTGAGTGCTGCTAACCCTTATCAATATCTATCCATTCATTCATATTTTAACTGCTTTATCCTGGTCAGGGTTTGCTTACATGACCTGAAATTAAACCCTGTTGAGTTACATAACCCTCGACACTTTCCAGAATAATCTGCATCCTGTCTGTAATTACAGCCTATTTTTGGATCAGACACAAAAGCAGAGACACAGAAAAGGGGGCAAAAGCAGTCTGTTTCTATTCAGAGCTGTATTGTCTGAGATATGAATGATTCTGTTCCTGTACAAAATCTCTGCAACGGTAAGAATGTGTTACTGTCAGACTTCGCCTGTCCCGCATGTGGGACAGTGTATGGTGGTGCTGGTGAGATTTCCTATATCTGCGCCATCCCCGTACTCAGCAGTGCTTTTCACTCTTGGATACTTTGTAACACCAGTTCTTTTTCACTCTGACCACCCTGGGTGTTTAATGCTCTTTAGCTCACACTTGTTTCCAGAGGTGGGTAATCCCAGTCCAGAGAGTAAAAGTCCCGACCAAGATTTAGTTTCAACCATCCAGATGAGTTTAAAGAGTCACTGTCGCAGAGTGCTCAACTGGTTGGTTGGAAAAAAATCTTGGCCTGGACCTTTACTCTCGGGACCTGGATTACCCACCTTGTTTCTCTGTTTCCCTGTCTGCATCCCTCCTCGCATCATAGCTGCTTTTTCTCCACACCTAGGCAGGCAGGCAGCTGCGTGGTGGTGAGGGATGCATGTTTGTGACCTAAACCTAAAATGGTTACAGCACAAAACTGCAGGCTGTGTTAACTCTGGGAACAAGATGATATGTAAAATCTTGATCTCGGAGATGACAGCTACAGATGGAAGGGAGTAAGACACGTCTAAGAACTTATTTAACACTTCTGTGAGGGGTGATGGGCTGGCATCCTGGCTGAGTGGGCAGCACTGCAGACTCATATCTTTGGGTTCCGCAGTTGAAATCCTGCCTCTGCTGATTGCATGATCTGCCTGTGTTGTGGCCCGATGACATGCAGTTAGTCTAGCTACTGTCTTTAAATTGCCCTTCTCATAGAGAGTGTGAGTGTGAATGTGCCCAGCGATGGACTGGCATCCTGCCCAGTGCGTACTCCCTGCCCTGTGCCCCCTGGGATATGCCCCAGCCCCCCCACGCCGCGACGCTGATGATGCATAACACCTGGGGAAGAGCATCCTCTCCATAAATAACATTGTTTTTACTGCTTCATTGTCCTCCTCTGCATGATAGCATGGTTACCCAGGTGTTGCTAATGTACAGCTAATTATGACACAAAGCCTAGAAGAAAGCTTTAATTAAAATCACATTGATTAATTGCTATGTAATACCGTTTCCCCGGTCTGTTATGGCATTTGCACTATTCTCCTCCACACTCATGCCTGGTGAATCAATGCACACCAGGTAGACTGTAGAGTAAATTGCACCTAAATGAGATTAGTTAACACAGACTCATCATGTTAATGCACCATGTCTGCAGCACACCCTTTACACTGCTGATTTTCCTGGGTGTACCTCATGCTGTGATTATTAAGCTATTAAGCTATCCTAAGATGGCTGAGCTAAGAACCACACCTCTGGCCCGAGCGGCACTTGGGGTTTCCCTCTTTCACTCCTAAACGGCTGGAGTCCCCGCGTCACGCTCTCTCGCCCTCATAGCTGCTCCTCTTACCTTGTTTTCGTGGGGTCTGCGGTCTCTGGTCCCTCTCTCTCTCCGCTTTCTGGGAGCAGGTACAGTAATGGGCCTCCTTTGCCTGTGGATCCCGCTCTACCTCCTCTTCTCTCTGCTGCCTGTGTTGTCCCTCTCCGCCCCCTCTCTATCCTACCTTTTTATACCCACTCTCCTAATCCTCCGACCCCCCCCATCCCCCCCCCCCATACGCAGAGTGACAGGGATAAGATGGTGTATTTTAAGGGCTGACTTATGGGTGGGTAAGCCTGCATGTATTTGCGGTAGGTCTGCTAAAAACAGCCTCCTTGAATCGGGCTTCATCCCTATTCTCTGAATCTTGCCCTAAGTACAGCCTCATTCCAAAATAAACCCCACAATTTTTTTTCGATTGTACATTTTGTACCAGAAGGTTATATGTCTAAACACCCGGATTGGTTCTGTACCTTAGAGTTTTAGTAAACAGATCCGGTACAGTGTTACCTAAGATATAAGATCTGCCTAAGAAGTAGAGCAATGGTGGAAAATGTGTTTGTCCTGGCATATGATCACCAGGAATATTATGTAATTATGTAATTGATAATTATTTCATATTGCAGATTATAGGCTGAGCAGCCGTTGGTTTCTGACCAATCATATGCTAATTCTCTAATGGCTGTGATCCCATTTTGGTGCTCCTTTCAAGAGTTAGATACCAACTAAGGTCATTTACCATGTTATCTCCCTTACTGTTACCATAGTGGCTGTGCATGAAACTTGTGATGCTTACTCAGGCAATATTTCCTTATCTACAAAAGGACACGGTACAAAATCTACAGCTTCTTTGCTGAATATAGTACATATGTACTCAACATATTTCACGTGATCAAAATCTGATTAAAAAGTTGATGCATCAGTCATCTTCAACCAACGAAGAGTATGAGTATATAATTTAAATACATTTTTTGATGCCTGTTTAATAATGGATGACTCGGTCTGAGAGTTGTCCCTGGAGAAGGCTTCTCAGTAATGTTTGGTGGACATAGGTCCACTAATGGATGGGTGAGAGCCAAGCATTTATTTAAATTGGTTTTTATGAATTTCATACGTTAGATATGTAATCTGGACATGGCTATGCTGCATATGCTCCCAAATACATACAGCAGCACGGTTTGCCTGCTGAGGTCGGTGTTGGCTCAGAGGACGTCCCTGCGGCTTTATCCCTCTCCGCTTGTGGCTTTGAATCCTCTCCGCAGATCTATGTATATAAACGGTTTGTGATTTTCCTGTGTTTCTGTGGTTATCCCTTCAGTGCTCCAGCTTCTTCCAGTGGCCTAAAAACACTAAATTAGGTGAACTGGTGTTCCCGTATTGCCTGGTGTGTGATTGTATGTTTGTGTGTATGTGTCTGGCGTCCCAGCCCGAGTGTCCCCTGCCTTGTCCCCTGTGATGGACTGGTGTCCCATCCAGGGTGTCCCCTGCCTTGTCCCCTGTGATGGACTGGTGTCCCATCCAGGGTGTCCCCTGCCTTGTGCCCTGTGATGGACTGGTGTCCCATCCAGGGTGTCCCCTGCCTTGTCCCCTGTGATGGACTGCTGTCCCATCCAGGGTGTCCCCTGCCATGTCCCCTGTGATGGACTGGTGTAGGCTCCAGCCTCACAATGACCACAAACTGGTCAAGCAGTTATGAAATATAGATGATACTATGTATAATATATGCATGTATACAACAACAAGGATGATAATATCAGTGCTACCAAGAACTGGAGGTAGAATTGGAGGAGGTTTAAGGCCTGTGTCCTGAGAGCTTCTGATTCATGTCCCAGAAGGACCAGGGAGCACAGCTTCACCTGATCTGCTCTGATAAGGAATGCTCCTGCGTACATTGATAAAACAAAACATATAAGTGTGGTCAACTGAGGGAAGAGAATATGTTAGATGGTGAAGGTTTAAAACATACTATTCTGATAAGTAAAATCATACAAATTACATAAATTAAGTGAGTAATAATGTAAAGTGTTTTCAGTCCAAGTAAATGTAAAAAAGACCCTGAATTTAAAAATTCCCAAGAAAGTTTAATGATGACTAGGATTTAACTATGAAAGAAATGCAGTATTGAGATCACAAAAGGCAATCGGCTAACAAATTCTGAACATTATGAAAGTTTATTATATAAATGCAAGAGTGTATAAGGGGGGTGTGAACCTGCCATCTGCTTAAAACTGCTTAGTGAAGAGTGTAAGAAAGAAAATAGCGGCAAATGTTACCCTCAGCATCAAAAGTTGCGTAATCTGTCCCCTCTCTATTTTAAGCCTTGCTTTTATGCTTAATAGCAGTTACCTTAATACCCAGCGTACAACGCATAATCTCTGTTAAGACAACATCGTCACGTTTGAGCTTTGCTGCCCCTGTAAGCTACTTTGTTACCTGATGGCTTATTTTACTCAGAGCATCTTACCTAATATTTAATGAGCATCGCCAGGGATCGTAATCCATTACTGAGAGATAAGGAAGTTTTGTTGTAAATTATTACTTGGAATACAGTTCTGTGGGTGTCGGGGGACAAATTTGTGGAGGGTTTTGTAAGGGACTGTGTGCTTTCATGCTTATGCATTGTGGGCAGAGTGATTGGCTCTAGGGGGCAGTATCGGCCACCTAGATTAAGTTTGTTTGTTTATTATTTATGGAAGACACAGGGAAAATAATAACAAGCCATGTGAACAATTGGCACGCCAGCCGTCCATTATTTTCTGGGACCCTGGATTTTGGTCATCTGTCCTGGAAAAGAAGAATTTCATTCCGGGACATGGAATGTCCCTATCAACTGCCCCGTAAAACAGACCTTAACACACCTTCGGAATGGTGTCGCTATGTGCAGTTACTGGGTGTTCAGGATTTTACAGGACTGAGGTAGCATCCCTAGTGTACAAAATTATTGTGAGGTCTGTACACCGTTAAACGGATTCCTTCTAATTCTTCAAAAGAATAAAATATCCAAAGACAAACATTATTAACGTCTATTTTGGGGCATTAAAATAACCTTTTCTGGATTCATTAATTCATGACTGTAGACTAAACAATGTCTATAAATGTAGGCAGCAAGCCCCATGTGTCTTTTTTCCCTGTTCTGTTTGTCCTGCTGTGATTGGCCGAGGCTGTGCCATGTGTCACACCCAAACGGTTTCTCACACTCACCATCATGGAAGCTCCCTACTCTGCCCCAAAATTTCACCCTCAGCCTCACCTTGCAACTTCCAGTGTTTTAATAACCTGTTTATTGTTATGCCTGCTTCTTTGTCTATTCATGTTTGTCTTCCCATATTGTTTGTCTAAGTCTGTGTTTTAAAATGCCATGGCGTGTGAGTGTGCCATGGTGTGTGAGTGTGCCATGATGGGTTGGTGCCCTATCCTGGGTTGTTCCCCGCCTTCCGCCCGTGCCCTCTGGGACAGGCTCTGGATGACCCACGACCCTGAATCGGACACGTTTGCTTGGGAAAATGTATGAATGGATGGATAGTGGTTTGGTCTAAGTATTTAAAAACGTCTTCGCACAGGATTTTGGTTCAGATTGGAGATCTTAGCTTGTAAGTGTTCTGCGGGGCTCGATTTACATGCCGGAAGCGTAACGCCGAACGGTTTGATGAGGAAGGAGAGAGCAGTAGAGGAGCTGGCACACAGCATGAGCATGATCCTGTGAGTGACACCCCCCGTGACTGGGAGGAGGAGAGGTGGCGGGGCAGTGCAGAGAGGGATTAAGCTGCGGGGGTCAGGTGACGGGCTGAGGCGAGACAGCCCCCAGTTTGGGCTCTTCGTGGGGTTTAAGGGGCCCAGATGGATTCAGCGAAAGGTTCAGGTGGGAAGCAAACAGAGAGGAAAATCACCGACCCCCCCCCCCCCCAGGCCAGCGTATCCGCCTGGCTGGCTACCAGGCAAGCAGGGATGGAGCCAGAATTGATACACATCAGATGTTAGCTGTCAGGGACACCTAAATGACTCCTTCCTTTCATCATTTCCAGCAGCGTCTCCAAAATGCTGCACTTGGCATGAAAACAGTCCCTCTGAGTCCCATGCTACTTCAAGTACATGGTACATGTTTCCCTTTGTTTTTTTTAAATTAGAGAGGGTGCGGGAAATAAACGCAGTCTAACTGGAATGATCCTGCTGTCCCAGGTGTTATTTTTGAAATATTTATAACATAACGGGGGGTGAGGGGGTGGAGCAGATGGAGAGCGGGAATGAGAAATGGGACAGACCGGGGGAGGTGGCTGCCCGGTGTGAACACCCTAAGCATTGCAGGGCTCTTGCAGCTGAGTATAACATCTCCAAACAAACCACCCCCCCCCCAGTTAATACCCATCATCTGCTGGTGTTTATTGGCAGAATGATGCTGTGCACTTTGATGATCCAGCAGCTGGACTCAAGACCTGCAAGTCACTGATTTTTAATGATCCATCTGTTCACACGCTGGATTGGGATTATTTATTGCGGTGGCAGATGTCACGCGCTTGGGACGAGCGCTTCGAGTGGCATGGCACAGGCAGGACACACTGGCGTGTTCGGCAGCAGGTCTGTACGTGGCCACGGTGCCTCCTGGTCCCATGCCTGGCGAGCAGCCTATATCAGGACCAGCAGTGATTCACGGGCCTCACCAAAGGGTTCCTGGGATACTAGGAGGGAACCTGTACTTCTCTGGTGATTTTATTACACCCGGCTGTGTATCTTTAAGACGGGGTGTTAGGGACATGTTAGAGATGGAGAGGACCCAGCGGCAGCCTCTGGGTCTATGTCTAGCCCTAGTCTGCAAGAACCATGCTGGGAAGCGAAAGAGCTCAGGCTGCCTGGTGTGTACTCACCTGACCTCACCTGACCTCCGAGCACCATGCTGCTTGGCGTCAATTTCCTTTGTTTCCGATGCTCACTTAAATTATAAACGAGCCTTATTTTTATTTAGATTCAACCAGCTTTCATCATACATTTATATACTCCAGCACATACAGTCCTAGCATTCTGGTCCAATTTAGAAGTCAATTTGGTGACTGCACACACTGCTGGATGGCATTTGCTATCTTTACAAGCTTAAGTTTTAGCCTTCTTATGCAGGCTCAATATAGTATCCGGTTTTCAGTTAAACTGCACCTAAAATAACATTGCTGTCTTCCATTATTTCATTATTTTAGCTTCTTGGCTCCCGGCTGATCCATGTTGCTCAGGAGGCCAAGGGGATATACTGTATCATCTCAGATATTGCTCAAGACGTCTGACACTGCGCATTTCAAGGCGGGCTGCCGCAGTGTAATTCATATGGCATTTCCTTCTTATTGAAGTTAATCATCTAAAATAGCTATCGCAATTACAGGATTTGGATCTTCAGTTCACATCTATTTCTCCAGAAATATAGGCCATTAAACTAATGGCTTTAAATGAGTCACAAGCTGTGTGACCTAATACAATCATCTCTAATTTCGAACCACTGAGTAGTTCATTTAATTCCATCTATACAATTTCCTAAAAAAAAGAAAAAGAGTGGATGTTTGTCCAAGTTCCAGCAGAGGGAAGGAGGTCATATCTCGAGGTCTCCTTAGAATCACTTAATGGCCTGAATAATGATGCTACCTAACCTTAAATATGTATGATCTAGAACTTTCTATTTTTACCCACCTAGTTTTTCTAAGGTGTATAATGTCAGTGCCACTGGAGAGACACGATGCCCTCTCCCTGTAGTCAGGACAGAAACCATTAGTTGAGATGAAGATTTAAGATTGATTCAATAACTGTTATACACATGTAGATTTCACACGTTGTACATCGTATATAAAAAGCTTAAGTTTGTTTCAAAGTATAAACTTATAGGTCTTCTTTGAATATTTTTTATGGTTTTTGGCATGGGTGGGCACAAAGGACTATTGTTTATGCGGATTTACGCTGCAACTCCGTAATTAGGTTACTAATTGGTGGACTGATTGGCCAAAGAGTCCTCACACCTGAGTTTGCACAGCTGATCTAAAGGTTATCCCGAAAGCCTGCATATACACTGGCCCTTTGCGGGTAAGATTGCCCCCCCCCCTGCTTTGTGGGATGCCATTGGTAAGGTATGTGTTCCGTGTGCTTGCTTACATATTTAAGTCGAGTAAACAGTGCCCTCTGGTGGTGAGATTAGCGTCTACCTTTCCCCTAAGATCCTGCTTCAAGAGGACTGGTGTGTAAACAGATTTGCTATCAATCTTGAAACCTGTCACAGTTTGATACTGGAGGGAGACTAATAGTAAGAGCAATGAGGCAAACAGGTGGAATGTAGCCTGAATATGCTCTTCATACACTTTCATAGGATCTCATCGCCTGGGCTGGATTTGTGTACATAATGAAATTAAAGATTGTTGAAGAACGGCTGAAAAATGTTAGAAGACTGTTGAGTCTCAATTTATTGTTTCACTAGTTTCATCCATTAAGTTCATGTTTAGGTTAAGGTGGAGGTGTGGGGCAGGTATGCTCCTGGAAATGAAATGCAAACCACTCAGAAGAGCATCTGAACTGGCGATGACGGTGTATTACCCATCCCCCTATCCCACACTAACGGGGGGACACGTACTCCAACATGCGCTGACCTCACCCCACCAGGAACACCTGCTGGCTTCACACACACAGGCACCAATCAGAATCGCACAAGAGGTCATGTGACGTGGACAAGTGAAATGCAGTGAGATGGACAGATATCCATGCATTGCCACGATCGCGCAGAGAAGGAGATACGCTGTTCATTACTGTTTCTGTCCTCCGGGTTTCTAAAGTCATCTTAAGTTTTCTAAGGTTATTTAAAAGCTGAGATGCTGTTCAGGCTACTGCTTGCCTTACTCATTGTTTCAGTCACTGCAGAAGAGAAAGGTAAGGTGTGTGCAGGTGTTTTTACTGTCATATCTGTATTGGCCTCCTTCCCCTATATTGATTTCTTCAATTATTATATATAGTTAGTTTCTTATGTCTAAGGTGGCCTTTAGTTTAAAATGGGACAATTCAAGCTTAGTATCTTATTGAAGAAAGCAACAGGTGACCCCACGTGGGATTTGAACTGACGACCTTCAGGTTACAGGTCCCTGTCTTTACACTGAAGGCCACCTTCTACCTGGGCATATAGATTTCTAAGAACCCTGATATATTTAAATTACATTTGTTCTCTAAATTTGCAGCTATCTGTATGTTATTTAGGACTGTTAGCTGTGGTACAGTAATATTATTTGCACTGCATTTGGCGGGGTATGGATGAGTGGGTTAGGATGCCCTGTCTGTGATCAGAAGGTCTCTGTTTCAAGTCCCGTGGCTGGCAGAGTGATTTAACTTGCTGGGCCCTTGAGCAAGGCCCTTAACGCCGATTGCTCCAGTGACCGGCTGACCCTGTCCTCTGAACTGTATATCACTTTGCATCAAACTGTCTGCTAAATAAATAAATGTGGTCGCCCCCTCGTTTTAGAATTGTGAGGGGAAAGGTATGTGCCACTGTGCTGATGGGGCCGAGGAGTGGTGCTCACTGCCTGTCACCACCACTGACCCTCGGTGTGTCTTTCTGCAGAGGGCGCCCTCCACAGGCTCGGTGATGTCAGCGCAGCCGAGTCCTTCATCGACTCCTCTGAAGTGGTGGTCGTCGGGTTTTTCGAGGTCTGAGGAGACATGGGGGGGGGGGGGGCGCACTGGGGCGGGTGCACCAGAGGACCGGATCTATCACAGAGACACCCACGTGCAAATAACAGCTGGGACACCGGCACTGAAATTAAAAGTGCAGCGAAAAGTTTGGCATTGAGAAAGAGGGACACTGGGCAGTTTCACGTTTATGGGCTGAACCGTAATGATGTTGTCCACTCTCCCTTGATCTTTCTCAAAACCGCAGATTTGGCAGAAAAGCCGTCTGCCGCTGTGGTTAGGGAGAGTGGGCAACAGTCCCAGAATTCCGCGCCTCTTGGCCAAACTTCCTGTGCGGGGGCTGAGGGTCGGTTGGACAGGAAATGAGGCCGCAGCTGCGGGGCTGTGGGATTGGCTGGCCCTCCAGGTCTCCCAAACCACAGTAAACATGAGAGGTACAGCAGAAGAATGGAAGAGGCAGGGTAATGGATGGAGGTTTTCAAGAAAGAGGTTGCAGGGTGCATTGCCGTAGACAGGGAGGAGATATATAATTTGCACATAAATAAATCGCATCTCTGAGCGTAACCAAAATCCTTGCATAATCCTGTTTATTCAGTTTCTCCACGTGTCTTTTTCACTCTCCTCCTGCGGCCCATACCTTGCCATTGCCCCAGGGCGAGGACAGTTTCGGCTATAAGGAATTTGTTACGGCGGTGTCCGAGCTGAGAGACGTCCCCGTAGCTATGTGCCATGAGAAGGAGGTGTGGCCCCGTTACAGCATCACCTCTGACACCATCTCCATCTTCAGGAAGGTAGCCGTCGTCCTGACAACGACACCCTCACCCGCACTGCCCTTGCTCTCTTTTACGCTGCCTGCAGTACCTCTCTGTGATCTAGTTAACAAACAAGATTCGTCCCCATCTATCTGCAACAAAGCCTCTAACGTCCCTCGGCACCTCCCCGTCTGATAGGCCGATCTGCACCAGGAGGACCTGCTCCTGTCCAAGACCCCGACGCTGGACGTCGACGGACTGACCCGCTTCTTCAGCATCAACCAGCTGCATTACGTCACCGAGTACAACCAAGTGGTAGGTCTGTGGCATCCCACAATGCCCTGCTCTAGTGTTCTCCAATCCTATCCCACTGGGGCTGCACCCATCCACCTGCATGCAGGCGCTGCTCAGCAAACCTGTACCTGTAAAGGTGTGTAAGGGGGGAGGGGGTGTGTAAGGACAGGAAATGTGCTCCAATCTCTGACCCCAATAAGCTTACAGCCTAAATGCATTGTTTTCCTCACTTTTTCATCTGTTCCAATGTAAGTCCATTAAGAATTCGCTCCCCCCACCCCCACTGAAAATGGAGCTGAAAGGGGGGCTACAGCTGGCTGCAGTCGCTCCACAAAGCCGGAAAATGCTCACACCGCATCTGTCCTGTATATTTCTTTGGCCAAACAGGTAGAAAAACCCACTAGGCTTTTCTAATCTTTTCTTACCCCTTTTTGTCCCCTCCCGCCCCGCCCCCCAAACCTCAGACAGCAGTGGGCCTCTTTAAGTCGAAGGTGAAAACGCACCTTCTGCTGCTCGCCAACAGAGGGAGCCATGATTTTGATGACCTTAAAAACACAATGGTGGCTCTGGCCCCTGAGTACAGCGGCAAGGTCAGTGCTGGGTTACGTGCCGGCCAGCGATCCGTCCCCACTTGAACCCGGCCACCTGACGGCCCTCCCCACTTCCACTTACAGTTCTTGTTCGTGCTGGTGGACGGGGCCGTGAAATCCAATGCCCACTCCCTGGAGTACTTCGGACTAAAGCCGAAGCAGCTTCCCAGGGTCGGGATCTACGACCAGACCTTGGACAGGAGCTGGCTGCTGCCTCCCGGGGAGATCACCTCAGAGCGCGTGAAGGGCTTTTGCAATTCCTTCCTGCAGGGGGCGCTCCAGGTGAGAAGCTGAGCTTCATCCAGTGAATGAGCCATCATAGGGTCACACCAGCTGTTCACTGTTTGCTGTCTGGTCTGTTTTCTTGATCCTTTCCCTCTTCTGTCCAGCCACTACACACCAGTTACGCTCTTTGTCTCTTTCCCTCAAATCTGGCGTGCTCCACTCGCCAAGTAAATCAGTCGCATGATCGGCACACTTTCATATACACTGCATGTAAGCAAACTGATTCGGATTACGTAATTATATAATAAGATTATATTTGCTTACTCGTATGTAATCTTACTTTGGAGCTTGAAGCTTTTTGTTTTTAATTTTTATTAAATTTTTTTGTTTATTGATTCTCTTTGGGAAGTCTACTGTGAAGTGCTAATTCACAATTTGTTTGCGAAACTGCTCCATTAACGGAGAATTCAAGCGTAAATCAGTCACAACCCCTTTTCAGACCTGGACAGCATATTAAAATCTTGCAGACCCGCATGGTCACAGCTTACAAGAGCACACCTTTCACTCCTCCTCTGCGTACTAAACCTTGGGAAATTATGCCTGTTTTCACCGACTTCCATTAGTCTCTCCATCTTCCATAACCTCTGGTCTAGTACAGGATCAAGGTCGCCTAGTCGCATTGAACTGTGGGAGGAAACCAGGTTGCCCAGAAGGAACACGGGCATCACGGGGAAAACATGTACACACACACACACTCGTGTGCACGTACACACATACACATGCTGAAGTGCCCATGCACACACATTCACACACACACACGCACGCACACACATGCACAAGCGCGTGTACACACACACACACACACGCACGCACACACATGCACAAGCGCGTGTACACACACATGCACGCATGTGCACATGCACACACACACACATACACACACACGTGCAACTTTACTGTACTGTAAAAAACACTAGAATAAACTGAAAAGATGTAACATGCTATGTAAAATTATGTAAACTGTTTATTTTGATATTTAATTACAGTTAGAATTTGTGACTGAGGGTGCCTAGATACTTTCAGAGATATTTTCAGAGAAATTTGATGTTTATGTGTTGTTCTGCCCCGGCAACCCTGTAATGAAGTGATAGGAAGATGGATGGATGGATGGATGGATGTATTGTTTGTTTCTATCAGACATAAATATATCAGCACACTGTGGCATATTACAAATGTAATATTAGGTTGCGGAAGTAATTCAAAAGGAACAACATGCAAATCAATTTCACGACAATACTGTTCTGACCCTGAAGGGTAAGTGCAGAGGAGGACACTAGTTGGATCTCTGCCAGTTCTATTGCACTTGGCAGGATTCTCACTTGAAGTTCCAGCCCTGTTCCCCATGCTGCCCCCCAGTGGATGGGCGGTGTTTAAACAGCAACCCGCGCTCCTATCGATACTCAGACAGCGGGCAGTGTGGCCGTCTGCCTTCCCCTTCTGTGGCATTCCCATTTCCCAGACTGCTGGTTCTGCTTTGTGACTCACGTACGCAACTAAGTGTACATTTATCACATAATTGCTCTTATGGCCAACCCTCCCTGCCGACCTCTCCTCAGAGAGTCCAGGCGACGCTTTTACACTTCCTGTCTCCCCCGGTGCTAATTTTCTGCTCCTTGG
Organism: Petrocephalus schoutedeni; assembly: GCA_026780765.1. Classification (NCBI taxonomy): domain Eukaryota; kingdom Metazoa; phylum Chordata; class Actinopteri; order Osteoglossiformes; family Mormyridae; genus Petrocephalus; species Petrocephalus schoutedeni. The sequence goes on from JAODKL010000095.1 coordinate 6,307,408, forward strand.
CTTGGTTCCCTCCCTCGCCACTGGATCCTTCCCTTCTGCCCTGCTGATCCCTCGTTACTGACGTGACGTGAAAGTCCCCTCTACTGTAAAAAAACAGCAGAACTCTGATCTGTGATTCTCACTGACCTGGCAGACTAAGTCATACTTTGGCCTGTAAACTGGCATGTAAACAGTGTGTACAGTTTGTTAAATGTTTGGACAGGGAATCGATCATGGTGTTTATGCTTGGTGTGAGACTTGCAGTGCAATATTCAGAGATGATGCTGAAATATTGTCCTTATTTTTGCAGAAGCAGTCGGATGATGAAAAAAAACGAGACTCAAGAACTGAGCTCTGATGACACCGAACCCTGATTTGAAGCAACTATCAAACTTTTATTTTGCTTTTGTTCCTTTGCATACATTCTGTCAGCACTTTGTTTAGCTGCCCCTACATAGCACCAGAACCAGAACCACTTCTGAATCCAGGGAGGATCTCTGCGCAATACAGCTGCACTGATCTGTAGCTGTATCTGATCTGTATCAAGTCTGCTGGTTCTCCTGTGAGCTCTCTCATCCACAAAATGTTATTCAGCCACAGAAATGTCACCGATTGGATGTTTTTTATTATTATTATTATTTATCTCACTGCTCTCTGTAAATTCTACACACCGCAGTTTGTGAGATGCTGGAGCCCTCATGTCCAGCACCGGCTATCGCAATCACGGCACATTCAAAACTGCTTAGCCGTTCTCGTGTTTAGTCTAACAGTGAGTGAACCCCGTAACCCTGTCTGCATGCTGTTTACGCTCATTTTCAGCCAAATGTTTTGCTGTTTGGAGGAGCTGGCTATTCATGTTACAGCGCAGGTGTAACTAATAAAGTGGCTCCTGAATGTATGTGAAGCAAAGCTCTGTGCGTGTGTGTGTGTGTGTATATGTGTGCGTGTGTGTGCGTGTGTGTGCGTGTGTATATGTGTGCGTGTGCGTGTGTGTGTATATGTGTGCGTGTGTGTGTGTGTGTGTGTATATGTGTGCGTGTGTGTGTGCGTCTGTGTGTGTATGTGTGTGCGTGTGTGTGTGCGTCTGTGTGTGTGTGTGTGTGCGTCTGTGTGTGTGTGTGCGTCTGTGTGTGTGCGTCTGTGTGTGTGCGTCTGTGTGTGTGTGTGTGCGTGTGCGTGCGTGCAGTTCATTTAGTGGCTGTGTATAATGTCTTATTGGCAGCCTTTTATATTCATGGTGTTTTCAAACTGCGCCTTCCTGCCACTGAACGTGTCCAAGCTTTAGAGCAGTGAGTGGCTATGATGGAGGAAGATCAAATCTGTGGAGAACCAGAGTTAGCGAAGAGGGGGAAGCTTTTAAATGTATGGAAACACACCTTCGCTCTCAATTTTTACATGCCCCACAAAAAGAGTAGGTAGATCTTTAGAGATGCCGGGAGTCTTTCAGCCAGTGCTAATTTAGATAATTAGCAGGATTCTTAACCGCAAAGACCCAGCCATCTGTGTAGAGGAAGAGCCCGATGGCAAATGATAGTAAGGCTTCAGAGACGTGTATTTATAGAGAGTGGGCTGTTGCATATCTGTGCATCGACCAAGGAATGCATCTAGACAAGGGCAGCCTATGGGGGGGCATAAGGTCATATCCACGTGTCTGTTTGCCTTTGGGAAAACTCACATATAACCTTCCAAACTGTCAAAAGCTGATCACCTCATGATGCTTCTTAGACTTCCTAGCCTTGTGATGCTGAGACACGGCTAATGCTGCCCATAAGAAAAATCCAGTCTCATTTCTAGAAATTAAATAACAACCAATATTATTTGCCATGTCTGAAAATCACACCTTTGTTAAAAACAGATATAAATTCGGGGTTTTATTAGTGAAATTTCATTGGCTTGCATTAGCATTCCCCCCCACCCCCCGCCTCTTATGTATGTCTGTGGCATCACAGAAATTGTAGGGACCAACCTGAACCCTAACAAATTGCACTTGTTGATCTCTCTCTCTGCCTGTGAATTATCTATTTCATTTAAACTTAAAAGAGGCAGTACAGCTTTGAAATGTTATATAAAAGGAAATTCAAATGGAGATCAACGGTTATGTGTGTGTGTGTGTGTGTGTGTGTGTGCACGCGCTGTTTTTTTCCCTATAAAACCACAGTACTTTACAGAAAGAAAATGAAATTACACGAATGAAAAAATGTGAAATTGTATAATAATAGTAGAGTATTCCAAAGTTATATTCCATGAAAGTATAATGGCACGGTGGCAGCTGTGAGGTCATAACAATACTAGTTCCAGTCCTGTTAAACTTCCCATTAAAAATACCAGTGACATCTCTTCTGTTTTGGGTGGAGTGCTTCAGGGTCTGAGATCTGCCTGTGTGGGTTTGTTATGCAGAACAGAGACAGCAAAATGTTCTCAGCTTCAGGGAAATGGTCAATTAGAAATACTGATGCTTTTTCCAGACTATTTAGGGATCTGCTCACCCATCCATCCATCCATCAACCACCCATCTTCCGCAGCTTGTATCCATTAGAGGGTTGCTGTGAGCCTGGAGCCCATCCCACACAAGCCAGGGCCCCACTGGATTCACAGGCATCTCACTCAGTCATGTAGCTGGTAATTCACTGAAGCTATTGTCCCAACCTCTTGGGATGCAACCCAACAATCACCTGGGCAGGACAGCAGGGGCATCTTCCTGAAATGCCTTCAGAAGTACAATTTACAAGGCATAAGAGAACCAAAGCCCGTGGACCTGCTTGTGACATGATGTTTTTGTAATCAGGCCATCAGATAACCCGGCCCAGCGGTGCCACGGGCAGCACATTCCTCTGAGATTGCCCCCAGAAGGCTGGGCTGAGACCAATATGGAAAATCTCTGTCCCCAAATAACCCCTCACCCTTCAATAACAGGGCATATGCACACTCTTTCTGAGTATGAGCAATAATCTGCAAGGGACCCATAGGCACAGATTCCCCGAGCAAAACACGCAGCTAATTGGAGACATTAGCATCTTAAAAACCACTGAACAGAATTACGAGAATGCAATTATAACTACAACAAAGACAGATGAACTGGGCTGCTGCCACCAAAGCTAACGAGGCTGCCCGTTTCTTGTTTATAAAACGTCCCGATAAGGCAAAATCGCGCCAGCGTCGTGTAGCGTGACAGATAGCCGCAGGTCCCCTATGAAGGGCTGAGCGACGTTCCGATACGTTAGCATTTTAGCATACATTCCTTAAAAATCACAGTGTGGGAGATTGTTTATGGCATAGATTTATATCGTCAAAAACACCATATGGACCTAGAACGACAGAAGGAGTGGGTGGCTAGAAAGAAGGGGTGAAAAGCCATCCGCTGCAGACATTATACGCTACAAACAGCCGCTTGCTATAAATACTTTGCACACACACACACAGGCGCAAACACACACTTCTCCTGCTGCTCAGTGTACATTATTCTTGCTTTGTACCATTAACTGTCAGAGTTTATGTTTAAAAACAGTTGTGGGACCATCAGTGTGAAGCATTTAGCATGTTTGTATTATTAGAGCCGTCGTAGAGGACGCATACACCCTACCCTGCGGTTTCTCTCAGACCCTGTGGTGTGGTTAGTCTCCCGGTTTGCATTCTCCAGCTTCAGCTCCACGTCTCCTTAGATGTTGTTCCTTTCCTCCAGCTGCTCTGGGCCTGAGTCCACGACCCCAGGCTGTCAACGACTGACGGCTGTGGGCCTGTGTAAGTGGAGTGGGGCGCAGAATGTACCCTCCTGGTTACTGCGCGAGTGCCACGGTGATGGTGGAGGGTACTTTCTGGTGTTACTTATTGGACCGGAATGTTCCACCTCTGCAATTTCTCTGCATCAGTGTTTTTTGTTTTATTTTTTGTAAACAGGTATAGTATAAGCAGCATTTCTGACTAGTTGATCCCATTCTGTCATGTTACTTTTTTATGAACTGAGAAGAAAAAGCTAGATTATGTTTAAATGTACGTGAATGAAGAAAAAATCCATTTAGCCCGGACCACTTCAAATTCAACAAGTTACCCAGCTAAATGAGAAATCCTGCTTTGTGAAATAGGCCTCTGGTCTGCCGATCTTGGATCCTTCTGTCCAAACACCCTAAAAGTCTGGCTCCACACCCAGTCAGGCTCCTAATCTCAGCAGCTGATTTTCATAATTTCCCGGACATTTGTGTTTTCTTTTACTATTTATAAAATTCAGCTGAATGTTATCCAAATATCTGCCTGCGGTCCACATTGTGGAGTATTTGCTTATCCAAGGAGTCCAAGATGGAGTTATCTTATTATATCTTTGGTAAGGTATGTGTCCCAGGATTCAAATTTCGGTTCGTCCCCGGAGAAAGATGCTTATTGGCTTCAGTTAATATCCAGATGTACAATTGAGGTTAATTACGAAATATGCAGCTTGCCCACTTTCCGTGCTGGACTGTTTGCTGAGCATAATAAGGGCTTGCCTAATAAAACCCAGCTTGTCTTTGTAAGACATACAATAGATTTTTTGTGTTATGGGAGCTGGCAGACGGCTAAACTTGGATGAAGGAAGGAAAGGAGGAGGAAAGGAAAGGTGGTGGAGGGGGATGTAAGCAGTAGATGTAGTTATGAGTAACAGAGGCACAAGCTCCACAAACCACCCGAAAACTGACTCTGAGATAACTTCACACTCTAAATCAATCAGTAATTCATGCAAAGTGTGGAAACATCATTGTGGGCATTGTGGCCCATTAAAGCCAGCATCACTCCTACTTACCTCCTGGGCTGGGGGTTTGAATGTCAGCTCTGCTGTGACTGTGGAGTTCTTTAGTCCTCCCTGTGTCTACCTCCTAGAGTTAGGCTAATTGGCATCTGTTGCCTGTATTGTGATAAAGTGTGCCCTGTGATTCGGGGCATACCCCAGGCTTCTGCCATATGCTGGCCAAGCCCAGGCCCACTGCCCTGACTGGGATTAGTGGTCGGAAGATTGGTGGGTGAGTGAATCGGATAAGTCAGACTGGGAAAGTTTCACACGCTCTTGTAACTTTTTATTCATGTTGCAAGCAATTTGTGTCAACCTTCTTACATGTTATTTCTTGCATGCATCTTTTTTATGTGGTCATGTAGATGATTGCAAACATCCTCCTTAGGTAAGACTGGAGAGATATACAGGAAACAAATGATTGAGAGAGATTAAATATGATTGAAATGATTACAATTATGTAATGAGGCAACAGTTGGAAAAATGATATCAATATCTCTCTGCCTTCGTCCTGCTTTGGATCGAACCCCCTTCCTCTGTGCGTTCCTTCGGACTTTGAAAAATGGGTGGCTCTACTGATTGAAGTCGGCTGACTTTTCTCTGTCTGTCCGTCCATGTGCATCTCTGTCTGTC
>JAODKL010000095.1:6322359-6333803 GCA_026780765.1 Petrocephalus schoutedeni
TTGGTGTATCACCATCTTTCATTCATGACGTATGTGAATGTGCTGTTGAACACAACTATGTAGTAGCAGACAAAAAGTGGAGGAAGACCTTAACCACCTCACACAGTGTGAATGCTACCTACTGCAGGACACACACACACACACAGTCCACATATTGATATCATTATGGGGACTCTCCAGTAATTTCCAGGGGCCAAATCCCAGCTATGACATCCTTAACCACTACCCAGCCTTAACCTTAACCATGAGTAACCAAATAAAACCAAATAAAAACACTTTTAGTTTTTTTATTGCATTCACATTCTTTTTAATTGAGTTTTCCCTTCTGGGGACCGAAAAAATGTCCTCAAAAAGTAACATTAGAAAAGATTCAGAAAACACACTGAAATGTACAAATACTGACCTTTATCACATTCAAAGAAAATGATTTGCCACATTTGCATGTACATGTTGCCTATATTTTCCTTATTATTATACAAACAAGGGCTCTGTAACTTTGTCATAACTTTCGGTACAAGGTACTCAACTCCCGCGCTCCCCCGATACCTAAATACTCTGCAAATGAACGGAAGTGACGTCTGAAATGACGAGATGTCCGTTTGTCTATTTCCGGATATGACGCCGCAAAATGGCGGACTTTGCGTTTAGCTAACACGTTAGCGCGGCGCCCAAAATACTAAGCTGAATCTCTGTTCTTTTCAATTTATATAAAAAGAAAAGAGGGGGAACTTTCTGGAATTGAGGGCTGTGCACCCTCCAATTTGTATAGAGAAAGGTGCGTAGCTATTTAACACCCGGGATTTCTTGGCCCGTATTGATTATTGAGCAAATAACGCATTGCATCTTTTTTATTCCAGTATTCCGTGCACAGTCAGAAATTGCTACGTGAATAGAAAAATGGAAAATCGCATTTAATCCTTTTTTATTTAATGTAGAATTGTGATAACTGTAACCCTCTAGAGAGCAGATTGATTGGGTCTTACGTTAGCAACCTAATCACGACAGTTGGATCTGCATATGGTACCTTTATAGGCAGCTTTTATTTGTTTATATCTGGTTTGTCCCTTGTTCGTTTCAGGGCGACAGAAACCGTGCAACCATGGGGAGACGCTCAACTTCCTCCACCAAGAGTGGGAAGTTCATGAACCCCACTGACCAAGCAAGTAAGTATTAAGTAATGTGTTAGTGTTATATCTGTGTAGACAAGGCTACTGTGTTTGGTGTGATGGACAGTTGTATGTAGTTGACTAAATCGTTATGATCAACTCGGATGCAAACCCCATACATATATCATATTACTGTATACACTAGGATTGTTTGGCATGTCTTGTCATGTGCTCTGGACCAAACTGAGTTCTTTGCTCTCTTTCCCAGGGAAGGAGGCCCGGAAGCGGGAACTGAAGAAGGTAATATCGCCTTTGAAAGTCAGAATTAACTTGAGCTCTTCCCATTTTGGATGGAAGATTTTGCACAGGTGTCCTCTAGTTCTTTACTGTGTGAAATTAATGCTGGCCTCACCTCTCAGAATAAGAAACAGCGCATGATGGTGAGAGCAGCTGTGTTGAAGATGAAGGACCCCAGGCAGATCATCCGAGACATGGAGAAGCTGGATGAGATGGGTAAGTGCTCCCACTGCATCGATATTGGGTTTTTGGTCCACATAATCAACAAAGAAAACTCAGAGAACTTCATGGTTAGTAGCACCAGCAACAAAACTTTGAATTTGGAGTTTTGACTGCGAGTTAAAAGTGCAGCAAGTGAACCTGAAATTGTCCAAAGACAGTCCACACGCATTTATGTGGATGCCCCCGTGGTCCTGTCAGAGTTTAACCCAGTGCAGATGCCTCAGCTGAACGAGAAGGTGCTCAGGGACAAGAGGAAGAAGCTGCGGGAGACTTTCGAGCGCATAGTCCGCCTGTACGAGCGGGAGAACCCCGAGACGTACAAGGAGCTGCGCAAGCTGGAGATGGAGTACGAGACCAAGCGGGGGCAGCTCTCGCTCTACTTCGACTCTGTGAAGGTGTGTGTCTGTGGATTCAAAGAGCCTTATTATTTAAAGGGTCCGGCGCACCACCTAGTCTCATTTATTATTGTGCCAGTTTTACACACTTGCTCATTCGTGCAGTGTTACAGTTCAACTGTTCACGTCTACAGTGGCAGCCTGCTGTGCCGGTTTAGTTCCAGATTCATTCCTTATGTTCCATTCCGTTTGACAGGGATTTGTAGTGATGTAATTAGTAATGTCTTACAAATATTTTGCCTCGTGATTTATTTGAATTATTTTTTTCCATCACAAACTGAAATTAAAATGACGTTTACTTTTTGTAAGTTTAGGCACATAGATTTTGCATATCCCATCCCACTCTCCTTTGTGCAAGCTTTGGGTCTAAGCACAGGATCAGCCTTTCATCCAACTCCTCTGGAGCATTTTTGGGGGTACATGACCTTGCTCAAGGACCCAACGGAGATGTGGTTACTCTGCTGAGCACAGGATTCGAACCAGCAACCTTCCGATCACAGGCCTAACCCTCTGAGCTACACGCCTCCCCCACTGCAATATTCACTGAAATACAACTGGAAATATATTGTCAATCTTAAATGGATGTGATTTTTTTTTCTCGCTTGGAGATTCTTCAGGCTGCATTTTCTTCAAATGGAAAACCTTAGCTAGGCTTAATTGAGATTCAGCATGTCCTTCCTCCAGAAAGGACCGGGGCAACGTACCCCTGCTGGAGGATAGTGATCTGGTGCTTTAACATTTTTTTATGATGGATTGAAATTAGGATTAATGTTCAAATGACATCCAGTTTCCTCTCCTTTGTATTCTTGCCCCTGAGTGTTAATTTGTCCTTTGCTGTGTTGATAGGCCTGTCTGATGCTTGACTTTTTTAACAGAATGCGGAACTGGTCGAGGTGGACAGCATCCCCTTACCAGAAATGCCACATGCCCCCTCGAGTATCCTGATCCAGGATATCCCCCTTCCCGGAGCACAGCCCCCATCCATCCTGAAGAAGGGCTCCTCGTTTGGGTCTGTACTCCGCCACGATCCTCCAGTTTTCTCATGGTTTCCTCTAGTGCAATGTTTTCCAATCCGGTCCTCAGGGAGCCATAGACAGTGCATGTTTTTGCTTCCTACCTACTGGGAACTGGGAGGGAGCAAAATTGTGGACCGTCTGTGGGTCCCCAGGACCGGGTTGGGAAAGGCTGCTATTGAGATCATCGTTGTGTGTCATCGTTCTTACTGTTTGTGTTTGTGTTCCATGTCGTCTGTTCTGTCTCCCCTCTGCAGTAAGGGGCCGTTCGTGTCTGTGTCTGCCCCCACGGCTGCCTCGCTGGCGGGGGTCCCCCGACTGCCCCCAGGAAGGAAACCCCCCGGCCCGCCCCCTGGGCCTCCTCCTCCCCAAGTGCTGCAGCTGTACTCCGCTCGCAGAAGCCAGCATTTCAGGAGAGATGCAGAGTACGGTGCCGACACAGGTATGCTTCTCTCCTCTCTGTCTAGTGCAGTAAACCCATCGACCCCCAGCTGGTGAAGCTAATATCTTACCATAGCAAATGTACCTTGTTTATGAATGCACATTTGGTAACTGCTGTCTCCGGGCAGCCCGTTTTATCTGCTGATTGTACATAATGAAGGCCAAGTCATATTTCTGAAGGCTGAATGGGTTTCGAGATTCTGTCGACCCTGACGGGATAGATGGTTCTCATTTGATGCCGACTGCTGTAAAGCGCATCCACCCAGGGGAACAGGAAAAATCTGAGGAGAGCTTTGGCCCTTAGCACAACATTTCCCAATCCGGTCTTCGGGGATCCCCAGACAGTCCACATTTTTGCTCCCTTCCTAAGCAAAAATGTGGACAGTCTGGGAGGGAGCAAAAATGTGTAGAGTCACAGGATGGATGCGAGATCTGTGTTAAACCTGACCATGCTTTATCTTGCAGACATAGCGGACCCCCTCTCGGACAGTGAGGCGGCGATGGACGCCTCGCACATGGGGGGGCGGGACAGCGGGAGCGATAGCGGCGATGGGGACATCGGCGACGACAGTGACTCAGACGACGGTGACGGGGACAGAGACGACGGGGGCGAGGAGGAGAGGACCCTGGCCATGATGATGGGGGAGCGATTGGAGATGGAGAGGGAGAGGGGGGGCGAGAGGGAGACGGCCCCTGAGAAGCCGGCGGGTGAGGGACGCGCCGGCTCGCGGTGTTCCCGCTTCAGCGAATCTACCTGGCGGCGGGGCTGGTGCAGTTTGAGTCGAGTCTGTGCGCGCGCTTTCCTGACGTTGTCGCATGCCACACAGGACGCAGCGTGAGGTTTGCGGACATGCCACCGCCCACTTCTAAGGAGAAGAGGAGGAGGAAGACCGTGAAGAAGAGCAAAACCATCACCCCCCTGCAGGCCATGATGCTGCGGATGGCGGGTAGGGCCCCCCGCCCCCCCCAGCACCGCACCTCCTCCCCACAGCACTGGCCTCTGTGCAGAAAATTCTAGGTTGATGGAACTTCTAAATTGTAAGGATTTACTCTTCCCGTTTAGGTCAGTCCGTTCCCGATGAAGAGGAGGAAGAGGAAGACGATGACGATGGATATACTGACCCGTCAGATGATTCGGATTCTGATGAAAGGCCAGTGTCCGACAGCCAATCCGCGGCCTCCATTGGCGCACCCCAAGTGCCACCGCCATCTGCACCAGTCGGCGCGCAGCAGCCTGTTCCCCACATGCAGGCTCCACCTATTGCAGGCCCTCCTCCGCTGGGTCCACCCCCTGTTCCACCAATGAGGCCGCCCGGGCCGCCGACAGGCCTGCCTCCGGGACCCCCTCCAGGCGAGTGACTGGGTGGCGCGGATGTCAGTCGAGTAGATTGGTTGTCTTGCTAATTTCATGTTTTTCAAAGCTGTGATCTCTGCTCTATAGTTCTAACATTGAGTGATGCATTGAGTGGTGTAACGTATTTAATCTGCTCTTCCGTCTCTAGGGGCCCCACCATTCCTGAGACCCCCAGGAATGCCTGGCACAATCAGGGGGCCCATGCCTCGGGTGTTACCCCCTGGGCCTCCACCAGGTCGACCACCTGGCCCCCCACCTGGTCCCCCCCCTGGGTTGCCTCCCGGCCCGCCACCCAGAGGCCCGCCTCCCCGACTACCGCCCCCAGCCCCTCCAGGTAAGTTTCTTCACCTGTCCCTCAATCCCAACCTTACAGTCATAGTTTGCGGGCAGTAGCTGGGAAAATGGCACATTCCCTTTTTCTTACTCCTTCATTTTTTGCCCCCCTCCCCCTTAGGACTTCCTCCGCCACCGCCCCGGACGGGACCCCCGAGACCCATGGCCCCTCCCCTCTCACTCTTCCCTCCGCCGCTCAACCCAAATGTACTGAGTGCCCCACCCAGCATCGTCCACCGGCAGAAACCCGCCGGGACGCCCGAGGGCTCCCAGACCAACCCCAGCAACCCCTCTCTGCCTCCGCCCCCCTCTCTGCCCCTCAACATGCGCTCGGGGGTAATGCAGTTGCCCCCTCCTCCGGGAACCAGTGCCCCTCCCTCGGGCCCCAACCCGGCCGGTCATCATCACGCGCCAACCATCGAGAAGCGGGCTAACATCACGTCGCTGTCTGCCGCCGGGGGGCCCGCGGGCTTGGGCGGGGGGCCGGCCACAGGGGGCGCCACCATCTCAGCCAAGCCGCAGATCATCAACCCCAAGGCGGAGGTGACGCGCTTCGTCCCCACGGCGCTGAGGGTGCGGCGGGAGAGGGGCGGGGCCGTGGACAAAGGTGGCAGGAAGCCCGGGGAGGAGGGGCATGGCGGCCAAAAGCAGCAGCAAGTCCTAGGGGGGTCCATGGGCTCTGGGAACCCCGGACAGATGGGCTCCCTGGTTGGGGCTGGATCGGTGTCTCAGCCCAGCATGCAGACCAAGGACCAGGTGTACGAGGCCTTCATGAGGGAGATGGAGGGTCTTCTCTGAGCCACGTGTGCACCAAAACGGTGGGGTGACATGCATGGCAGCATGAGAGTGGCTAGCCCTTTCTGGTGGGAATCTTTGAGAATCTCACTCCCTGAAAGACTTGGCAACCTGCAAGCTGTAGATCTCCCATGTTAGCATCCTACTTAGAGCTTATTTCAGTTTCCCATATAGACCCTGGAACACGTTGAGATGCCCTGGTTTGAAGGAGGTGTGGTCACCTCAACTAGCAGCATCATTACCCTTGAATGCCAGTTTGCAGAACTGAAGTAGTTCTTTGAAGAGGCACCCAATGGTAACACTGGGTGAGAGTGAGAGTTGGTCTGGGGGGTGGGGGGTGTTTTTATATGTTCATGTTCACATTGTGATGTGACAGCAAATATGATTGGATTTGGGTCAGAAGGGGGCCTGTAAGTCGGCTGTGTTTATACAAAATTTACATACAAAAGGCTTACAGAAACATTGCTTCTGTATTGAGATGTCAGATGAGAAATAAACACTTTAAATCTGGCCTGGTGTCATTTCAAGCTTCAGTGGCTTATAATATAGCCTATATCTAAAGTTCGTTACGGTAATGCTTTTTTTTCATTAAGCACAATAGTCTTACGCAAGAAAGTCTAAGTTACAAGAGAAATACTTGACTGCAGAGAGCACATGGGGTTATTGATGGTTGTTGACGGTGACTGCTGGCCAACTTTAAAACGACTTTAAAATTTGGAGACCTCGGAAACGGAGCTAGCGCGGCTTTGCCGACGCCCCTACGAAACTGGGCAAGGTTCGCGAGAACTTTCAGAACCTAAATACGGAGGGTGCATTGTCTGGCTGGTGCATGACGTTATTAAACTAAAAATAAATGCACGAATAAGCTGAACAGTTGGCTAAATTGGTGCAATAACATTTCAGTAAAATTAAATTAGTATTCACTGGCACCGCTCAGTCCCCTATTAATAATACAATGCAACTACAGTTGAAGAGTTCAAGCGGGCTATATCAAGACTGAACCCAAAATCTCCCCTCCGACACAAAATTTCCCCTTACAACGAAAACCCCCGCACGTAACCAGCAAGACCAGCTGTTAGGCACCGTGGGGAAATACAGCGAGTCGCTTTTAGGGGGTCCGTACGCGCCCGTGTTCCGCTCCAGCGCCTCTCTCTCGCTCTCGGCTTTCACGTGACCGCGCGTGCACGGGTCCGTGCGCGCTCCCGACGCCGAGCGGATCCCGGGGGGTTCGGCGACTCGCCGAGGAGTGGCCTGCCGGAGAGCAGCGGGGCAGCCTCAACTGCGCGGAGTGCACGCCAGGAGCAGGATGGACTTTCTCATAGGGAACCCGTTTTCTACGCCGGTCGGCCAGCGGATCGGTAAATATTACACTGGGATCTCGGTCGAAGCTCGTCCTTACGCGTCGGCAGTGCACGTTAACGCCAACGACCGAAAGTAAAGTCGGCACGCCAAAGACGGATACTATGTCTTTCATAACGGATACAAAGTTACTTCACTGTCATATACTCTTTTTCTGATCCTGATCGGTCAGTAATACATGTCTAAGACCCCTCCGATCCCCGTGTCATTTGTCCACTTGTTTGGGGGTCTTCGAGATTGTTTTAATTATAAAATTATATGAAGGCGGCTCAGTCGTACGCCGTGGTTTGATGGGCGCCTCGATCTCACGGTGTACAGGCACCAAGGACAGTTTGCGCATTTCCTGGGACCCGCACGCACGTCCGAAAACGCGTGACTGGTTTTGCCCTCTTTGCGGTGGGGCTGGTTTTCTGTTCAGGCGCACTGAGGGCCGACGTGATACCGACAACCGGCATAAAACATACCGAAGTTCTACGGCCCCAGCCTAACTGCGGCGCATGCCTGTTTTATCTGACTAGGGCTAAAGTCACAGAAGTGTGATTGTCCCGATAATCAGTTAAAGGGAAATAACAAGAAGCATGTAGTCTTTGATTTTCCTGTCGAAGAATTAGCTTCGGGAAGCCGTGTAGCCCTCGGTCTTTTGTAATCAGGATTTGCACGTATTCATTCCCCTTTATTTTCAGCATCCTCTGAAGTTACCCCCCCCCCCCCGTCTACAGTCTCTGAACGGCTGGCACTTTTTCTGTCCCCCGCCGGCCAAATGTGTGTATCAAAGCAGCTGACAGTCACATGAAGTAGTGGGAGAGGGAGCGATCCAGCCAAGCAGGGCTGGAGGCAGCAAGATCTGCTACTCGGAGTGCGAAAAAGCGGAATAGATGTGCCTTGTTAACAGGAAGTGCTGCTACAGATCTAGCAGTGCATAACCGTTGTCATTTCCAGTGCGCGGTACTGTAATGCATGTAAAAATAACCTTTAGTAAGTCATTCTCCCTCCTTATGCCATTACGTCAGTCTTCGGTTGTATTTTGCTCCATGTATATTTTGCAGGTGGCAATGTTTGTCTTGCGGCCATAAAATATAGCACTAGAAATGGTAGGAAATTATCTTTACAAGTCGCATTTGTAATAGTTTTTAGAGTATTTCTCATAATTTTCTACCCCCCTGCTGATCGTCCTAGTCCTATCCTAGTTAATGTTCTAATCCATCCATTCATGATCCACGATAGCAGAGTCCCTGGAAGCACAAGGCTTGAGGCAGGAGTACACTGTGGAATGGATCCCGATCCAGCACAGGGTGTTCATTCACACTCTGTGGCCGATATAGATATAATGGCGTTTGTGTGGGCGGAGACTCCTGAACCATATGGAAAACATGCAAGGCCTGCAGAGACGGACACACTGTGGGAGGCTGAATCATTTTGACTGCCTTCCCAGAGCCTGTGTTTAGGTGTAGTTGAGTGCTGCCTCTAACCTTGTGTTCTTGTTGCTAGAGCAGGCCACCAGCCCCTCTCTGCCGGCTGAAGACTGGGGCCTCAACATTGAGATCTGTGACATCGTCAACGAAACAGACGAGGGGTAGGCGCTCGCTTAGGGAGAACGGGGCCGGATCTGCTGTCCCGATTCTCAGTGTTTTTCTGTTTGTGGTTTCGGTTTCGCTGCGGTGGTCCACATAAGCCGTCTTATGTCTGTCATAAGCTATCGGTGTGTTGTGTTGTGTTGTGTTGTTGTCTGTTGTTGTCAATGCTGTTGGCCCTTCTTGTCCATGTTCCATTGTTGCCAACCTTTGTTTTCGTAATCTGCCTTTCAGGCCAAGAGATGCAGTGAGAGCGATAAAAAAGAGGATTGTGGGTAATAAGAATTTCAGAGAAGTCATGCTAGCCCTAACAGTGAGTGTCTGTTCCCTCCCTGTCCTTATGCTGCCCTCACCTCTTCCTCCATGACTTCTTGATGTATGAATATTCTCTGGCCTGATTGTGCCCCTCTAGGTTCTGGAGGCCTGTGTGAAGAACTGTGGACACCGTTTCCATGTGTTGGTGTCGACCCGGGAGTTTGTGGAGGGGGTTCTGGTCCGGACCATCCTGCCTAAGAACAACCCGCCGATGATCCTGCATGACCGGGTGTTGAGCCTCATACAGGTGTGTCATGCTGTGCCCAGTCTGTGAGCGTCTTTGCTTCTCAAGTGCGTGTGGTAAGACTGAGAGAATGAAACGTGGCCATTTTGTTGGGTAGAAGCCTGGTGGGTGTGCGGTTCTGCCTTAGTGAACAATAAGTGATTCACAAGGCTGCCTGAGTCAGAGGGAAGGCCTGAAACACCGTCAGGAAATACAGCATGCAAATCAAGATGGCATCATTTTTTGTAGTCCTACCTCAGCTCTATGTGGGGTAACAGTCATGCAGAATCCATGCAGAAAGACAGCAAGAAATTTCAATATTAGTTGCAATTAAATTATTGTGTACTTTAAAATTTTTTTTTAAGTTGTCCTGCCTGTCTATTAGTGTCTCTCCCACCTCTTTTTGTCTGAGTAGTGTTGCCTAATCAGTGTTGGGAAAACTGCTGTTATAACTGGGCTTGTGCTCTCCTCCGCCCCCCCTTCCCCTGCCACAGGCCTGGGCAGATGCCTTCCGCAGCTCCCCGTCACTGACGGGTGTGGTCTCTGTGTATGAGGACCTGAAGAAGAGGGGGCTGGAGTTCCCCATGACCGACTTGGACGCCCTGTCCCCCATCCACACTCCGCACAGGGTGCGTACATGTGGAGACATCGTAACGCCGCCCTCCAGGAACCCCCTATCATCAAGTTCTCTTTCTCCAGAGTGTGCCAGAGAATGAGTCATCCACCACGCCCCCTACTGGACCCTCCGGCCCGAGACCACCCCAGAATCTTCCACCCGTGCGGAACACTGGACCAATCGTCATCACACCTGAACAGGTAACCAGGTAACACCATGGGGGTGGAGCACCCTGCTTTAGGAGCTGCTTCGTCGTTTCCTACATTCGTAACACAGATGGAAGAAGGTACCAGACGCAGGTTCTTACTCGCACAGGTGAGCAAGCTGAGAGCCGACCTGGAAGTGGTTCGGGGGAACCAGAAGGTCATGTCAGAGATGTTGGGCCAGCTGACCCCCAGCAACGCACAGCCGTCAGACGTGGAGCTGCTGCAGGTTCGAGCCAGTCTCTTTGCTGCTAGTCGTCTCCTGGCCGGATGCTGGCCCTGTGTGACTCTCTGCTGCCCCCTGTGTGTCAGTAGCAGCTGTACACAGTGTGCAGAGACATGCAGAGCAGGGTGCTGGAGCTGATCCCCAGGATGGCAAACGAGGGCCTGATAGAGGAGCTGCTAGCTGTGAACGATGACCTGAACAACGCCTTCATCAGCTACCACAGGTGCGGAGCCACGAACTGCGATTCTGCTCAGGCCCCATGCACACAGCAGGCTGGATGTTCGCACCAAGTACACATCTTCACAGTGTCCTTTGAATCATTCCAGTAACCAGCCTTATTCCCTGTTTGCCCATAGGTTTGAGAGGCTTAGCAGTTCACAACATGCTGCAGAGCGGGTAAGATTGCTATGAAAACGATTGTTGCTGTACTCTGTCAGGATAACTGCAGTGTTGATGGTCTCTTTTTTTTTTTTTTTTCTTCTTCTCCTTCCCCCTGCTCCCAAGCGACCTGACACAGTCTCCACAGACCTGATTGACCTCAGTCTTGCTCCGCCCACCTCTCTTGCCAATCAACCCGGCAGCAAATCGGATGCCAGCGCTTCACCCAATCAGATGGCTGCGCACAGTAAGCGGCACAGTGAGTCATTTTTCAGGGATGTTTCTCATTCAGTCGGGGTGAATTTGTGAAACCACCTTGTTGCTGATTTAGCTTCCCTGACCCCACCCTCAGGCACAGAGATGGAGGATGAGTTTGACATGTTTGCTCAGACCCGGAGCAGCTCGCTGGCAGAGCAGAGGAAGAGGTAAGGGTACTCAAAAAATCCCCCCTAACTCCTCCATGCCAAGTAGATTTTTTTGGTGTTCGTAATACATGCTACCAATAGGAGATGTTTAAAATGTCTTGTTTCAGAATAACATGTTCTGTATTTGTTGTAAAGAAGAACAATAATAGAATATTTATCACAGTATGCAACC
>JAODKL010000095.1:6367250-6377977 GCA_026780765.1 Petrocephalus schoutedeni
GCCTGTGCTCTGTTTGACAGGGTAGGTTAAGCTGCTAGGTGCCTGTGCTCTGTTTGACAGGGTAGGTTAAGCTGCTAGGCGCCTGTGCTCTGTTTGACAGGGTAGGTTAAGCTGCTAGGTGCCTGTGCTCTGTTTGACAGGGTAGGTTAAGCTGCTATGCATTTCCATGAAGACAGGAGCACATTATTGCAGTTGTATATAGGACTGTCTTGAACGGGACACATTTTCAAACTGACCTGTATGTATACGGTCTGCACAGGGCTAAGTCACTGGTGCTTATGTAGAGGCAGGCTTGCTTCTGCGGCGCTGTGTGTGTGTGTGTGTGTCAGGAAAGAATGCTGTAAAACAGGCCGCTTCAGGTGTGGCACAGCTGTGTTAGGAGATGGTTACACTGGAAAAGACAAAAAAGAAGAGTCATGCCACAAGAATCACAGCCTGAGGAACTGGAAACGCCGGCCGCCCTCGCACCCCGTTCCCTGAACACAGCGTGTCCACCCGAGACTCTGCCCAGACGCATTCCATGGGCTCTTTGGCCCAGAGCCGGTAGTAGTGCTGCTCGTTCTCACAGCAGGACTGCGGGCCCGGCTTCTCCTCTCCAGGCCCCTAGCCCAAGGACTGCGGGCCCGGCTTCTCCTCTCCAGGCCCCTAGCCCAAGGGCTGCGGGACATATCTGAAAGCTGACATCAATTATATGTAAGACATGAAATCCTAACACTCAATTAAAAACCAATATTACTTGCCTTGCCTAAAAATGATTTTTTTATTCTAAAAACAGGGATACCATCCAGGCTTTCATTAATCCAGTCCAATCAGTTTGCATTTAATTATTTGCAGTTTTTATGATCATCACTGAACTATTAATGACGCTCCCTAAGCCCCCTCCCCTGCCCCCCGCCCATTTCCGGTGGGCACATTTTAAAAGACACTGCACATTTCGAGACGGGGTGGGGGGGGGGGTGCGGTGACAGTCTCCGCATGCAGCGTGCCTGGCTGTCTGTCCCGTCTGTCCCTGCAGGCGTTCATTTGTCACGGCGTGTCCACCCGAGACTCGACCCAGACGCATTCCAGGCACAGCCGACAGAACGGCACGGTCCCTTAAGGTGTCATTCTGCCTAAAAATGTGTCTCCTATGAGCTCACATTCTTCGCCCTTTAAGAACAAGAAAGGCGTCAATCATCATCGCAGCAAGTAGAAGACAATTCTGGCAGAAGACGATACGTTTTAAAGCTTGAGCTGAATCTGCCTGGCCTGTGTCTCCTCTCTAAGCTCAGAAGGATGAATGAAAATGGGAGGGCTCCCCCTGCTGGCAACCCAGAGCTACGACTGGTCCTCCTAGGGACCATAGGCTGCGGCAAGACCCACTCCGTAGACACCATCCTGGGAACGCCCCCTCCGGGCTCCGGCTACACGGCCCCCAGGATCTGCCAAACCAGGCACGGCATGTCGGAAGGACGTATGCTGACCCTGGTGGAGGCCCCGCGCTGGTACTGGTCGGGAGGGCGGGTGGAGGCCACCGTCAGGCAGGAGACGGCACGGGCCCTCAGCCTGACGGCCCCGGGGCCCCATGCCTTCCTTCTCCTCATTCCTGTGGGGCAGTTCACCGAGGTGGAGAAGCGGGTTCCCAGCCAGATGGAGGAGATGTTCGGGCACGGCGTGCTCGGCCACACACTGGTACTGTTCACCTGTGGGGACTACCTGATGGGGAAGAGGGTGGAGGAGTACCTGGCGGGAGAGGAGCCAGGCCTGAGAGAGGTGCTGGACAGGTGTGGGGGGCGGTACCATGTCATTAACAACCGCAGCCCCCACGACAGGGCCCAGGTCCGGGGCCTTCTGGAAAAGGTGAGGACACATGCCGTTATCCCCCTTACCCCATTATCACACAAACAAAATGCTGCTTCCTTATGCAATTCATGTATGCTATGAATTTGCTGACAACCTGATTTTGTTTACTCAGTTAGCTTTGGAATTCATGTCAGTGGTTGTATGATGGTAAGGCAATAATGCACAGCAAAACTGACACCACTATAACTTAAAAATGAAAACAGCACCATTCAAACTCTAGGAACCATGGATTAAATACTATTTAATAGCAAGAGCCATATCCGCTCATTATAAGCAAAGTTGTCTCTTACATCGGAACATTCTTCCATTGGAATGCTTTTATCGGAAGTTTTACCGGTTTCTACCACACTTTTATCGTATATTTTTACCTTTAGCACACATCTGATTCCGCGTAATGAAACGTGCTACTCAGCTTTGAAACAAACGATATATCTTATTTAGATGTGAAATCCATTTAGTTCAAAAGTTTTTCTCTGGTTGTGTTTGACTTAATCTGCTGAGAAACATTTACCATGTTTTATCTCCACTGACTGCTTTCCGAGAATCGTATCTGCGTATGCATTAGAGGAGGCGACGATTAAAATAAAACGAGTTGTGGTTCCATCCATTGAATATTTAATCTTTGGCTGAATCCAGGCATCCGTGTTTCGCTTTTCAACACTGATTCCTACACATGGCAGGGATCCCGACGAGGCCACCTCCGCATTATATGATATGACACGATATAGGAGTGTGATGTGATATGAATTTCTTTCAATTAACTGCTGATACTTTATAATATAACTGCATTTGTGGCCAGTTTCACTCTTAATCTTTGGCGTGATCATTTCCCCCACATGGACAGTGCTGCCCAGTGCACTCCTGTAATTTGCTCAGATGCCAGGTGAGCACATGCACGCCTGTATAGGAGTCACGGCCCCGCTTTCTGCGCCCGCCAGGTGGAGGACATGGTGCGACTGAGCGGGGGCTGTTACGCGCAGCACACGGCCGCACCGGCGGAGGCAGAGCGCAGACCCGCGTACAGGACGTGGAGCTCCAGCCCGAAGGCGATAAAGGCGGAGAATCGGAGAGAGTCGTGGGACGGCTCGTCCCTCACCGGGAAGGATGAGAGGGACGGGGTGGTGGAGGAGACGGCCACCGCGAAGCAGCTGCCCAACGGACTGCATGCAGCGCCGCCGCCGCACCGAGCGTCGTACTCCGGCAGCCCGCTGGAGAGGACACCCAGCTTCCGTCTCTCTGCCGGTAACGTGCACTTTTTCTATACTCGTGGACTTTTTCTATACGCCTGGACTGCCCGCATATCTGTTACTTTAACCTTTATCTTGCGGCGTCTGCGTTTCTTTGTTCGGTGTACTTGGTGACATTAGATACTTGCATATGAGTCACTGCCTGCGCCGCCGGTGCGCGTTTCATTACCCGCTACAAAAACGCTTCGCCTACTTCCCCCACTAGACGGCGCCGTGCTCTCACAGCTCATCGATGACAAGCCGAGCCCCAGCTATGTCAATAGCCGTAAGTACTGTCAGCGGTTTGGTTTTCACTTTTTAACCTCTTATTTGTTCTTAAAAATATTTGTTTCTTTTAGACTAGATCATGTAGTCTTCAAGTATTTATTTTAATATGTCTTCTAAAAAATGTGTTTTTTAAAGCTATGGCTGTTGGTTAACTGAAATAAACCTTCAAACTGTGGGCAAACGAGACAAAAACATGACGTGAAGTATAATTATTATGTTAAACATTGTTTTTATTGAGAATAAATCGAGCACTAATTTTAAGCAACCTATTTCTGTGATATCTGCACGTATCATAAAAACGTAATTTCCCATGCCTGCAAAATTCTGTGTATTACAGCATGGAAAGGCGGTATTATGCTAATAATAACTGGGCTGATGGTATCATTATTTTAGGGATACGTCAGTATTCGCTTGTTGTGAATGAAGCTCACTTTCCCCTACCCACCTTTCACCCACCCTTCCAGTCTTCCACCGTATATCTTCCACCTCGGAGGAGCCTCCGCCTGTCATTTCCCCTCCTCCCAGCTCCGTGGAAGACGATGTCTTCCCTTCCCCTGTTCCCATCCTCTCCAGCACTCTCCCGGAGCTGAGGCTCCTCGTCCTTGGCCAAAAGGGCACGGGAAAGAGAGACGTGGGGAATTGCGTTCTGGGAAGGGAGGCGTTCCTGCCTAGGGACAGCGCTGATCAGAAGTGCGAGAGGAAGACCGCCACTGTGGCGGGGAAGCAGGTGGGTGCCTTCCCATTACCCCAAACACAACAGCAAACAGCCCATTGGCATGACAACGCCAGTCATGAATCAGCCATGATATTATCAACAAATATCACAAAACACTGAGCCCTGATTAGCTGACTGATACAGAGATTCAGAAACAATGCAGGGTCAGTTCTTATATAGGAAATTGGAAGTACAGCTTAGTGCCCTTGTCTCCCTGCTCTGGAACAGGGTTCGAATCTCCACCCCAGCTATATGTAGGTAGAGTTTGCATGTTATCTGTGAAGTTTCCCCTCACAGTCCAAAAACATGCTAAGCTGAATTAGAGCTGCCAGATTGTCTGTGGGTGTCATTGGTGTGTGCCCTGCGATGGGCCGGCGCCCCCTCCTGGGCTGTTCCCTGCCTTCCATCTCCAGCTTCCGGGATAGGCTCCGGATCCCCTGACCCTAAATAGGACAGGTGGGTACGAAAAATGGACGGATGGTTCCAGTAGACCCTCTCCAATTGAAACATTGTCTGTAGACATTTTATCAGGTCTGGTGTATTTTGCTGTTCTTATTAACAGTATTTATAGTGTGTCAAAGTTCTTTGTAACTGGTTTAGGTTTTCGCTTATGTTCCTTCCCACTGCACAGGTATCTGTGGTTGACACCCCTGACTGGCTGGACACAGACCACCTTCTGGAGGATGTGGAGAAGGGTCTCTCCGCAGGTCTGTCTCTCTCCTCCCCGGGGCCCCACGCCTTCCTCCTCTGCGTCTCCATGGACCAGCCGGCCACCGTGGAGCTGCGGGCCCTGAGGGCCGCCGAGGGAATCCTGGGCCCTGATGCACTTAGGAGCCACAGCCTGGTACTCTTCACCCGCGGCAAGCAGCTGGGCACCAGCATTGCTGAGTTGGAGGAATACATCACCAGCCAGCGTAAGGACCTGATGCAGCTGGTGGAGAAGTGTGGCGATCGCTACCACGTGATGGAGCCGGGCAGCGTGGACGAGCTGCTGGAGAAGGTGTTGCAGGCTGTGAAAGAGAGCGAGGGGAGGTGCTACAGCCACGAGCCCAACCACAGAGGGACAGAGACCGAGGAGGTGGTCCAGCAGCTGCTCTCCTCTCTTCTGCAGCCGGTAAAGGAGGTGGAGGAGGAAGCAACTGAGCAAAGAGAGGACATGACAGAGAGGCACATCGACCATCCAGATAGCCCTGCATCAGTCTCCTCTTCCTCCTCATCTCCCTCGCTCCTTCACTCCTTGAGTGATCGGGTGATAGAGGCGCTGAAGGGCATCCCAAAGTTGCTGGCTGGTGGGGCCCTTCTGGGTGGGATCTTGGGAATATATCTGGGTGGGCCGCTAGGGGGCGCCGTGGGGGCGACGGTGGGCACGGTGGCCACGGAGGTGGGGAGGCGAAAGTACAGCAACAAACTGAAGACGCAGTGATGGAGGGAGATAAAGGCGAGGATTGGAGCATGAGTGTTTGGAAAAGCACATTTTACACCAGCATATTTTTTGGACGCATCAGAAGATAAGGGAAGAGTTTTTTGTATTTGTGTGTATTTTGAGTAGTTCTGTAATAATTCGGGGGGAATAGACAAAGAGACTGGATTGGATGACAAACCTCTTCGGAACATGCTTACCGTAGATTCAGTTTTATGTAAATACCACGAGCCGAAGCATTAATATCTGCAAAAAGGGCGCTCTCTAGCTAATCATGGAAATCCTAATATTTATTAAATAATACCAGCGGGTTCTCCCTTTGGTAAATTTTGGCCTCAGTTCAAGGGTTGGTGCTAAATCACATGTTACACAAGAGTTACGTTAAGGATTAATAAAGAGTAATTTATTTCAAAACTATCATAAGCGGAACTGTTCCATTAAACTGTAACTGTGGTCGGAAGCGGGGGTCGAAGGTCAGCATTTTTTTTCATTGGGCGTTGGCATCAGGGTCCCTTTGTGCTCGTGATTTTCCTTAAGGCGGGCTCCTCCAGGACAGCTCGGGTCTCTGGTCAGGGTTCTAGCGAAGACCCTGAGGAGCGCCCCAGGGGACAGCCGCCCCCCGACGGCAGAGACATGGGCGCGGTGGAGATTAAGGCCCCACCCTCACATTTATCTGCGGCTCCCAGGCCTGGGGCCTCTTTATCGGGCCCGAGGGGGAGAGTGATGCTGGGGTCCTTTCCAAGGGTGAAGCCACTCGTGAGGCCTACTGGGGTATGACTTTGGCCTGGTTTCCCAAAATAAGTTCTGTACGAAACTGTTGACCGACACCACCTGTCTCTCGGACAGATTAGTCATATGACCATGTCTGTAGTGCCTGCAGGAAGAGCGGTAACTGTGTTATAATCCTCGTGCCATTTTCTGTCCGGGGACCGGATGGGGTTAGGTCACCTTCAGCACTCCCCACCCCGCCCTTCCCAACCCCTCTGACACATTTTAGCTTGGAGCCCCCCCCCCAACAAAGTGGCACCCACTGTTGTGTTTGAGAGTGATGGTGGAACTCCCAGCCTGGGAGCCGGTTTCTGTGGGTTACGCAAACTTCCTTTCCTGTGGTGCAGGCCTTGGTTGGGAGGGGAAAGGAGAAAGCAAAGTGAGAACCCCCCCCCCCGCCACACACACACACACACATAGTGCACCACAATTTGTGTTCTGTATGGCAGTTACCGCTAGCGAGCGTCAGGAAACTCACTGGCTGCCGATGAGACAGCACTAACTGTAAGCATTTCCCGGCCACCTGATGGAGCAGGGCACAGTCAGGATGCTCACACACCCCCCAACGCCCCTGGTGTCCTAACCGCCACAAACACACACCCTTTGCACTTGACCCCCTCGCTTGGCTGCACAGCTGCAGCTGGGAAACTGACGCCGTCGCCCATGTACGTGAAAACCGCCACAAATCTTTCCGTGGCTCCCGTTCTCACTGCGCTGGATACGTCTGCAATGTCCGGCTACAGGATGCCCTTTTTTCGAAGGGATATTGTAATGTTGTTTTTTTTTCTCTTCTTAAAAAAATCATATTAGTGTTTCTAACCTCTTATATTTTTTTAAATGGGCTTTTTCAAACCTCTTATTTTTGAAAAAATGAAGGCCCGCGACACAGGTCGGTGCGAGCGTGGAATGTGACGACACCCTATTGTGTTCCCTGGTAGTTCCGTATCTCGGGGTTAGAAGTCTGATCACCCCCTCCCCCCCATCATCAGGAAGCTCCTCCGCGCTATTTCAGACACCATAAGTGCTGATCAAGCAATGGTAGAGGGCATTGTGATCATTGCTGCTAGGCCCCTGGCTGAATAGATCAGCAAATGTACTAGATGGGCAAGGACTCTCTCAGCTGATCTTACATGGCAATCTAGTACAGTTCAAAAATCTGAAATAGCAGATGACCGCAGTACTAACCAAAAAGAAAGGAGCCAGAGAAATTAAATTTGAAAGGCATAAGTTTAATACTGTTAATTTAATGTATACATGTAATATTCACTTATATGAATATTTAATCACCTAAAGCCTCTCATTTTTTTCTCACAATGTTAGTTTTATAATTACAGTATTTCTAAAACAAAATACCAAACAAGGTAGAGTTACTTAATAAAACAATCTGGTCACATGAGGGATGAATTATTGAAATATTTGATTTAATAATAGCTAAAATATACACTTTCCAAACTACATTATGTACTTCATATTTAATCAATTGGAGTAAAAAATATTAAACCAAATACTCTCCAGTGTGGTGACAAACTGCCACCACTTTAATGGATACTGCATCCTTATGCACTTCATAACGGAATCCTGAAAGAACACAAACCAAGTAGCTGAGTGTGCTAGTATGCCAATTGGGACACTCCTATGCCCTCTGCTCCAGTCCCAATGCATGTATTCTGAGGGAGCATGCAAAAAATGCAGCAGAAGGAGTCAATTTCTGCAGCCATTCTTGTGCTCCACACTTAGAACTGCGATCCAAACAGTGGGCTAAGCGCTATCATTTACAGCTAGGGCTGAATTTTCAGTTTCACCCTTAGGAAAAAAAATGGATGCCTGAGAGGCAGGTTTACCCGCCTAAAGTGAGAAGAATATATCAAAAATACAAAAACCAAGCCGATCTCTACTACTCTCAATGAAAATACTTAAATCTCTGGGTCTATGCATCCATGAGATGTTCAACATTGTCCGTCATGTAACGGCAGGAAGTGATATGAGAGAACTGCAGGAAGCTGGAAGCCAACAAACTCGAGCTCGAACTGCCTTCCTGGCTGGCCTGTCACACAGATCAGAATATTCACTGCACGCTGTCAGTCTGAGAGTTACAAACCACACTCGCTAATTCATAAGCAATTCAGACTGCGATTTCACTAAGATCGGGGCAGGGGCGACGGTAATAACAGTGTGAACATGCGGACATGACTGGCGCTGTACCGCGCAGGCCTGCTCTTTAAATGGAGCAGAATTGGCATCTCTGAAGAAGCTGCTTCTCTGTGAGATGAGGATGTGGAACAGGGAACTGCCGCCGTCCACGTCCGCCTGCCGCCGCATAGGCCGCCACGTCTGCCCGGAGGCCGCAGAAGAGGAAGGCGTGCGTGTGTGTGTGTGTTTCTAAGGCTCCCAGTTTGCCAACTGGAACGCCAGCATCCGTTACTGTATAGGGATTTGGACCTGTCAGCCTTCGAGACTCAGGAGATCACACTGTAGATTGCGCTCAACGGGGTGGTAACGGCTACAGTAACCGCTCAGAAAAACAACAGGCACCCATGAGAGAAGAAACAGCTGTATTTACAGGCACAGAGGCTTCACAGTCATTACGGTAAAACAAAAGGGCGGCGTGCGCTTTGGCTGCCAGTCCGGATGCCGCCTTCGGTACATTTCCGGCCGTAACCACGGCGTCACCGCTGCTCGCTGGTGAGCACCGTCCGTATCCGCTCTGTGACCTGCTCCAGCCCACACACTCGGGGGTTCACTACTGAGTTCTTGGAGCTCAGGCTCTCCTCGCTGTCTGTGTCACCATAGCAGCTGGAGGCGGGGGAGATTACCAGGGTACTCATCGATTCTGAGTCCCGGTCTGGAGGGGCTGGGCCCAGCGCCGTCTGATTGGTCAGCTGGCAGCCACCGGGGGAGGTGTCACATTGCAAGCTCGGGTTCGGATCCCACGAATTGGCTGCCCTCAGCCGCTCGTCCTCCATAGCCTCTCCTCCCTCTCCCTCCTCCCGGGGCTCCCTGTCCTCGGCAGTCCGGCTCCCCCGTTCGCCGGCCTGGTCGTGGAGCAGCTGGACCAGGAAGTTGATGTACTTCATAGCCAGTCGTAGGATCTCGTTCTTGCTGAGCTTCTTGTCAGGCGGGTGCGTGGGGATGAGCTTGCGTAGCTCCGAGAAGGCCCCATTCACGTTCTGCTGCCGCCAGCGCTCCCGGCTGTTGGTGAAGACCCTTCGCGCTAGCTTCTGGGGTGGACCTGTGACACGCATAGGGGCCCGAGTGAGCACAGGCCCGAAGCGGAAAGAGCATGTGCTACCAGCTAGCATTAGCCCAAGGCTTCTTGTGAGAGTTTTAATGAATGAAAAATGATTCATTCAGAGATAACCAATCAGATTTTAGAGGAGGTGGGTTCAAGCAACTAGAGGAGGCGGGACCAAGAAATCTGATTGGTTGGTCTGACATCTGACACAACATCTGATTGGTTATTTCCCTGAACCAATCATATTCAGTAAAGTAAAGTGACACTCTCATGAGCTCCAAGGCTATACCGCCCGGCACGTAGGAGGGCTCACCTTCTGATAGGCCCAGCTCAAAGTGCGAGGAGGGCCTCCTCTTCATGCGGCTGCTGGCAAAGAGGCCGTAATTCCCTGAGGGACCAAGGTAAGCACTACGAGGGGGCAAAAGAAAGAATGAGGACAAGGAGGAAACCGTGGACGAGTAATGCAGACCAAACAGACATCCGAATTAGCCTCTCCCCTGCAGCCGTGCCAGGCCCACACTAGACAGGTCCCCAACTCATGGAGATCGATCTCTATGCCAAGGGTTCTCCAACCCCTAAGTGTTTCCCAATCAGGCCCTCAGGGACCCGCAGAGAGTCCACATATTTCTGCAACAAGTCAGGTGGCCTGGAGATGAACTGGCTGCAACCTGCAGATGTGTCATAAATCTGGATGCATCTATCCAGAAAGCGGGATAATAATTCTGAATCCTCAGTGTCTACCATCAATTGTATAGACAATGGCTTATATTTCCACACACTGCTTTTTGTGTATGCTGTGATAATGAGTGATGAAGGTGTTATGTGCCTCAGCATGTTTCAGATCAGGGCCCATGTCTGGAAGGCTGTGAGCTCAAATCCTCTGCTTGGTGACGTAACCGTATTACTGCTGGGCCCTTTAGCGAGGCCCTCTTCTGACCCTGCGCTCTGATCCTCACCTGTGTATCACCTTGGACCAAAATGTCTGCTAAATACATATAAAACAGAGGAGGTATCTTTGTCAGACTAGTGACTCAGTCTGGGATTCATGATCCCCAGACAACCCCATCCTCAGAACTGTTTCTGTTACAGAAAAACGGCCATCTGACTCACTAGCGTGTTTTTACAGGGTCAGTGCCGAATGCAAGAACGATGCAGGGGGCGGAGCCTCACCTGCTGAAGAAGGGGTGGCCGGGCAGGTAGGATGGGGGCAACAGGGGGCCGGGGGGGGCCACGGGG
>JAODKL010000095.1:6400823-6420006 GCA_026780765.1 Petrocephalus schoutedeni
TGCTGGTGGCTTTTCCTGAACAAAGCCAGAAATGGGGGCGGGGGGCGGGGGGCGGGGGGGGCGTGTGCTGCCGGGACAAAGGAACGCTCAGATCAGGGCCGCATCAAAACAAATTAAAACAAACGCTTTGTTTCATTTACTTAAAAACGCATGTTCAGAATTATTTTATTGAAGTAAAAAGCCATTGCTACATGGAGATATAAATATGACTCAAATAAATTCCTACTGGGCATAAAAAAATTTATGTCAGAAATGTCTAAATCCAAATAAAATCACGCCCGACTATTTCTCCCACAATATGTTTAATTCTGTTCTTTAAGTTTCAAATTTTTGCAATTATTTATCTTTAGTTTTTTTATTATTACACACGGCAGGATAAAGGAAAGAGTGACACAGAATCAGCAGGTAAGATTAATGTGAAGATTAAGAAGAGGGATGTAAGGTAAGTGTGTGTGAGAGCGTGGGGGTGGGGTGGGGTGCAGAGAGTGTCTGTCCACCACCGGGTCGGTGCACGTAAGTGTCAGCTTGTAACTCACAGAGAACTGGGCGCAAAGGCCACCAGACATCCGGCAGGCCTGCCGGGGCGCGGCACTTTGCACAGACGGCCAGGCCAGGCAGACGGGCCTGCCGCAATGTCATTTTAGTCGCCACGTATTTATTCCTCCAAAAATGAAGAAGAAAGGTCATTTTTGTGCGAACAGAACTACGCTACGGATCTGGCCGCCATATGCCTGGCTCTCGGGCCAGGGGGGTGGGGGGGGTGCTCTCCGTCTTTGAGCGAATTAGACGCCGCAGATGTTTATCGATTTTTTTCTTATTAAATTCCCAGTTTGCTAAACGAATTCTGGTCGTATTTAAACGCAGGCAGATCCTGGCTGGCTATGGACCCTCTGATGTGTGTAAATGACACGTCTTGTGTTGAAATAATGGAGCCAGGGGTCCTGACTGCACTGGGCCCATACAGGCATTTTTATTTGTGTTCAATTGCTTTTGATTCATGATGTTAGGGCAGTTTCTGCAATGGGCAGGGCCACTAATGTTGCCTTTTTTCAGTTTGCTCTTCCTTGCTTTTATTGACTTTGACTGAAGAGAACAGCAAAAAGTGATGGACTGGAGAAAATAAGGTATTCATGGCTGACAGGCGGGATGGTGACTGGGGGCATGACCACCCCCTCAACCCCCCCATATATATGTCAGCTCCTAGCATTATGCTAAAAATGATTGTAACATTTATGAATGACTTCCTGTGCCTGCTGACAAATCCATATGGAAGTTATTGAAATTGCTGAACTTATTGAAAGTTTCTTCCCTGGAATAGGATAAAACATGACTGCTTCAGACTTTAATGACATTTTTTAATCCAGTTCATGTCGGGTTACTGTTGCTGTTATTATAATGACTCTGTGGCTACAATTATCATTAATACAGAGAAAGAGTTCTGACCATCCTCAGTATCCTCTTGGAAAACACATGGATTCGGGTACCGCCAACGTGGAGCCCACTGAGTCGCTAAGACCGACCCACCAGAACCAGCGTCACCGCTTTCAATTGGGTGCAGGCCAGTCAACGAGATGCCCAAGTCAAGCAGCATCACAGAGCTGGAAAAGGCGAGAGGGAGAGACAGGGGGAGAGAGGAAGACAAAGGGAGATAGGGGGGAAGAGAGGGATGGAGAGCAAGAGAGACAGACAGAGGGAGAGAGAGAAAGAGTGGGGGAGAGAGGGAGAAAAGGGAGATAGAGGGGAAGAGAGATGAGAGTGAGAGAGAGAGGAAGACAGAGGAAGAAAAGGGGAGACAGAGGGGAAGAGAGGGATGGAGAGCAAGAGAGACAGAGGGAGAGAGAGAGTGGGGGAAAGAGAGAGAAAAAGGGAGATAGAGGGGAAGAGAGGGAGAGAGACGGAGAGAGAGAGAGAGTGGGAGAGAGGGAGAGAGTGGGAGAGAGGAGACGACAAACAGAGCTGCCACCAGGGTGGTCCTCCACGTGCTCTGCTGTGTGGGATCGCTGACATGACCCCTAAAATCTGGGAAGAAACTCTCCCATCCCATCTGCAGGGTGGGACCCGCGGGGCAGCAGGAGCGAGCGGGCGCTCTCCCGAAACAACAAAGGCGGCTTTAACTGGGACCCCCGGCTCCCGCCCGGCCTCCTCCCGGCCCAGGAATGCGGTTCAGGTGCGGAGGTGCACTGTTTCCAATTAGCAACGTACACATCGGCACTGCCTGCTTTATCTCCCGCCTCTCTCCGGCTTTCTCTGGGGCATGCTGCCTCCCCCCATTCTGTCAGCAGCTGTCTATAGCCAGGATGGAGTGCCTTTCATGGTGAGAAGCCCATTAACACACAACACGACAGACAATGAAATCTAAGCAAACAGCCAAAGCAGACTCTCGTCATCCTGCTCCAGAATTGTGTCCGCTGCTGTTGGGTTTCACATACCTCTTATTAAATTAGACTTCAGTAATTAGGGAATACCCATCAAAGTGTCATTGGTACTGCAAAACTGATATATTCCTAAGGAAAGAATCTGTAGGTCCAAGATATTTTGATTCAATAAGGCTTATTTCAACCAAACATAATTATCACTGAAAAATGCACCTAAAAATGTATCACCAAGGTCAACATCAAAGTCAAGGTATATCAGTTTCCAGTCAGAATATAATAAACTGCCCAGTCAAAACCAACTGATGAAAAGCTCAGTTGGAATAAAAACCAGCAGAGGATAGCAACAGGTCTCCATAACACGTAAGTAAAAGACACATGCCCCTTTAAACTAAGGAATAAGGTACAATTAAGCTCCTTCACCTTGCAATTACCTGTGGCCTAAACATCAGAAATTTCGGCAGTTCAGGAACCATGCCTAAAATTCCAGCACAAATATTCTCAGCCCCGAGTATTGCAAGGTTTGGGGACCTAATACAGTGGTTATTTATTTATAATTTACAAATTCATTGTTCTGGATTTTCACATTGTCTGTGTTCTTATCCAAAATGTAATATGTAATGTATGAAACCGAAAGTAAACATGTATGTATGTATGTCTGCGAATTGGTATTTTATTTAATGTCTATTTAATGTTTATTTAATATGTTTTAAATGAAATTAATATAGGAGATTAAGTAATCATTAAATCTCATAATTTATCATTTCGTAAACAAATTAACCATATTTTTGAGTTGTATTTATAGAAAATGTAAATATTAAGTAGTTCAATCCAGATTTCTATAAATGGAATATTGTGTTCAGTAATAAGACTGACACAATAATTTGGATGCCTAATGTTTATACTTTTGCACCACAGAAGCTATTAATTCCCAGCAGCTATTAATTATTATTATTATTATTATTATTATTATTATTATTATTATTATTATTATTATTATATTACTATAGCAATGTTTCACAGCTAATGTGCTACACAACTAACTTGGAGAGAGTGGGACTGAAAATTACTGAGGCAAGAGCAGAGAGCACAGAGCCATAGGCTGCTGGTGAGAAAAACCATCACAGAACACCACATCCCACCTTTTTTCACCATTGGGTTTTCATGAGACAAACAGCACTATACAAACAGTATTTTATAATTTTGACCAATTAGAGGAAAAAATGCTTTAAAACCTTCTGTTTAGTTAATTGCAAAACTGGTTCATATTTTATAATAGAGCAATTTGTTTAGCTTTATGTAAGTCATAAAAGCATGGTAGCTGTTAGCACAAGAGTGTGTTTGGGGCAGGCTGTCATATTTAAATAGGCTACCCAGTGCATTGTTTCATTGGCACTCAATCTGAGGATATGAAATGCATTATTTCTAACTTGATATTGCCAATCAGTTTCAAACATACCATGTATATTATTGCCATTTTGACCAGTTGCCTTTTTAATTGACACAAAACCTTAAATTGAAACAGGTTTAAGAATATTTCCTTCTTTAATTAAATAATTATATACATATATGTATGTAAGTATGTATGTATGTATATGACGTTAAATGTCATTTTTTTTAATGTTCTCTAATGTTACTTTTCCATAAGTTTAAAATATTCAATGAATTAATAGTTTTATTGTTTATATACGCTGATCTTCTAGGATAGCCTAAGCAGAGCTTAACAGTAAGCTTAATGCGTACCCCTTAAATGCTGGATAGTAAGTTGTTAGTAAAAATGTCAATTAATTACACTGACAACTTGCCCTTCACGTGACAGCGTGCCCCATTATGGGACACATTGTCATAAAATATATACAAACATATAGTTATTGTACAATCAATATGAAATTAGGAATGAATATAAAACTGGGCATTGAACCTTCTGTTCATTACATGGTTATGACCATGTATTTTTTACCTGCATTTTTTACCAACTGGAAAATTAAATGTGCATTTCTACTGTCAAACAGCCTAATGACATGTAACTTGTCATTATTTGAACTTGAAGACTAATAACATTATTATTATTGTTATTATTATTATTAATATCATTATTTGAGCTTGGAGACTAATAGTGTTCCAGGACCAGGTGGGTGTTCCATGAAGCGGTGTTCCATTTCTTGCTTAGCCGGATAACTTGTTGGACTTAAGGTAGTCTGAACTAAATGGACTGTGTCTTCGTTCACTTACATTTAGCTCAGACTACCTTAAATCCCGCGAGTTGTCTGGCTAAGCAAGAAATCCTGTTTTGTGGAACACCCCCCAGGCCCACCTGATCAACTGTATATAAGTAACAATACGCCCGTCATGCACAATGTTTGTCTGTAAACCATGGAGTTTAAGAACCTCGGACCCCGTCGGACTTTCCCCTATTGGTCCAGCTTGAGGACTCTTACTCAAATGCCCCCCCCCCCCCCCCCCCCCGCTCAGCATGCCGCGTGTTTGTATACGTGAAGCTCTGCGGTCTGACTATGCTGGGAAGGGAACGGCGTAAAAATAAAACTGATCGAATATTTATCTCCCCTGTTGATCAGGCTTCTGTCTGACCTTTATTTTTCCACCAGCCTGACATTCTTTGATCACAGCGTGACCGTCACTGGGGAAGAGGGGGCTGGCTTCCACATCCCATAATTGCTGACCAGGGGTCGCCGCCGGGCGCCCGGGGCCCCCATCTGTTAAAATAAATCGTGCAACGTCATGCAGCGACTTGTTTTTTTTGTATCTCTGTCGCGTCACATTCGCTCGGCCTTCCAGCACCTGTCCGGTCTGTTTTTACAAGGCAATTTTTTTTTTTAATCGGGGGGATGGGGGGATGGAAGGAGAGATTAATGAAGCGAGTACTCCCAGACTACACATACAGACCAGAAAAAAAAGAAAGATACTGAAATAGGGAGAGAAAGAGTCAGGGATCTTACTGCGTATAGCTAATTCCTCTCACTGCCCCCCCCCACCCTGGGGCTGCCCTCCTGAGGAGTTTTATGAGCTCCAGCAGGAAAAACACGCCGACGTCAGGCTTTTACGGCCCTCATCGGGACTCGCTCCACTTCGGCAAATGGGCCGGAGAAAAAGGTGCTGTGCCAGGGGCTGCGGCAGAAGGGTTACGGGCTGGGGGGGGGAGCGGGAGAGAATGAACGGGAGGGGTAACGAAGCTCTCGCAGGGTCCGGGAGGCAGCATGGCCCGCCTTCAGGAGAACACCCCTCCATGAGCGTCACCTGACCTCCTCTTGACCTTTGACCTGACTGCGCCATGTCAGGCTTCTGGGATCGCCAATGAAATCCGTGCAAGGAGACGGCCAAGCTCTGTTCTGGGCTTTAGGCGGACGGAATCCCCTCCCCTTTCATGGCGGCACCCCCTCCTCCACCCAAATCCCTTGTTTTGTCTGTCAGCTGGGTTTGCCGACTGTATTGTTTGGCTTACTTGCTGAGGTAATGAGTTAGCTCTTTAACATTAGATTCGTTTTACCGAACAAATTACCATAATACTTCTTTTATACGATACTTTGTTTTTTAGAGCTGATGTATCTTTTTAAAAAATTCCAAAACGCTCGTTGATTCCCTTAATATTCCCCATGCCACAGCACAGCAATCTCGGCTGTGCTGTAAAAAAAAAAAAAAAAAAAAACCTTAATTTGAAGGTTACTTGAACTTTTACGCACAAGTGTTCAACAGCGATGACAAACCAAGATCGCCCTGTCATGTGCGCTGCGGAGGTAATTATTCTCAGCTGCATGACGCTGTGGAAATTTCATTGGAACATGACCTTAATTAAAGGGCCCAGGCGACGCGGCGCGCTTTGAGATGTAGCTACGTCCGCCGGGGAGTGAACAGCGGTGGTACCGCGCTGGTGCCCACCAGTACCTGGCTCGCCCTCCGTCTCCATTGGTCGCCACAGAGACACTTCCAAGGCCTCCAGACGGAATCTGTCAGGGCACAAGGAGGACCACAGACAAACACAGACCCGTAAACGTGAGGGGGTCCATGTCGGGTCTGGACCGCAGGGACTGAGGTCGTGACCACCCAGCACTGTCATTAGACAAAAGCCATTGGCATTGTTTTTGCATCAGAAATGACGCCTGTGATTGTGTAGTCTGCATGTCTGTGATACACACGCCGGGGGTGGGGCTCCCCGCTAGACACACAGACATTCACACTCACGTATGTTAGTGCTGTAAACGCCCCTCCTAGCCCATGTGGCCGACGCCACCCCCCCCCCCACCCCAGCTGTCTGAATCCCTGACAGTCTTGATGTTGTTTCACTGCCCAGTTTAGCATGTAGGTTGTGAGTGTGGGGGGATTATTACTTTTTTCCTTCAACTTCATTAAAATGTACAAATATGTTTGAGCTGCGGGCTAATTATGGAAGGAAAAGCAAACGAGACGTGCCGAAGGCCAGTGGGCGGGTGGGCGTGGAGCGGTGACCAGCAAAACAGGAAGTGGATTTACATCCACACAGGGGCAGGGAAGGGGAATCACACCTCCACAATACAAACAATTCATGCTCGCTCAACTTGACCCTCTAACAATCCTGCACACACCACTGGTGCAGACTGACCATCAGCTGGAGCAGGATTTCGTAAACCCGTCCTTTTTAACCTTGCTGGACTCTCTGAATGAAACCCATCCTACTAATCTTGTGAACTCATTGTGGCCAGAACCGTCAGAAACAAACAAACAAACAAACAGCCACAACAAGCAAACGGGAGATTCTTGGCTGCCTGGCCTGTGCTCTGTGGCGTTTGGATGCCGTCAAACCACAGCCGACGCAGGCCGGGGATATTTTAAGCGTGCAGAGGGATAATGTTTTTGTAGGCATCCCCTACGATTTCTAAATATTTGTTTATTTGCAGTGCAGTGGACTGGACCCAGCTATGGGCTGCCTGTTTAACAGGGAGTCCAACTTTCTTGGCATAAACGGGCTATAGGAACAAATTATCCCTTGTTAGTTAGGTGATGAATCCTATAGACTATACGGAAACGCCATAAAAATGCACTTTCAAACCGCAGGGAGATACTGTCATCTGAAGGTCTGCTTTTGAAAAGCCATATGGTACTTTCTTTATATAACCCCTCAATCTATTTTCACCAACCGCTTTTCCATTTAGGATCATGAACGTTGGAGCCGATTCTTGAGAAGCAGAGGGGGGGACACTTGCAGACAGAAGGAGTGGCGCCACCCTGGGGAAATAAAGGGGACTGCAGAAAACTCTGTGAACACGGAGCGGGGACCGAAGTCACGCTGGGAGCATCGCTACCTGCCGTCGTTCTGTTCAGGATACGTCTGACACTTTAACGGCCGTTCTTCCGCCTGGTACGCGGGCAGAGCCTCTTTCCTTCCGCAGTTTGGATCTCTTGGGGGGGGGGTGTGGTTAAAAAAAAAAAAAAAGAGACAAAAAGAAACCGAAATCTCCAGCGCAGCTTTTTCAAATTAAGAGCTTGCAGCACTCGGCCAAAAGCCACAAATTACCCCCCTCTAGCAGTGGAGAATTAGGAACAATTTTGTGTTTGCTATAAAAAAAGAAAGAGAAATGAGGGGAAAAAATATAGCCTGCACCGGGGGACCACCAAGGACGGGCCGGGTAAACAGCGCACTCCCCAGCAGTTTGGGTGGCAGGCAGGCAGGCGGACGGGCGGAAGGGCGGGCAGGCGGGCTGGAGGCTCATCCACCGGGGAGCAAGCGACACGCCTTCCCCAACCACAGCCCCGGAAGACCTGCTGCACTGGCAATAAACACAGGGGGGCAGAACAAAATGTAAAGCACGGGGCAAAACGCACATGCCGGGACTTTAACAGCAGGCCAGGGCAGCATGCTAAATGACAGGCAGAATAAAACGTGGAACATGGGGAAAATGTGACATTATGGGGGGGGGGTTAAATTGAGGGAGATGCACTGTCAGGAAAATGTGTACAATACAGTGGGGATAATGCAATACAATACGATGGGTAGAGTTTTGTTCCCCAGGGTACAAACAACCCCCAATGGTACAAAAATGTTCCCCATCCACTCATGTACTTTCAACGGTACATTTATCTACAGCTAGGGTACAACTGGCAGACCCTCGAGGGACCAGTGGTACTTCTGCAAGTGCAAAATAGCGAGGGGAGAGGAGAAAGTGAAAAGAGGGAAAGTGAAAAACACAGAGAACACGGATTAAAGGATAGAAAATGGATTTAAAAGGAGAGTAAAACCTGAAGCAAAACAGGGTAAAAAGACAGCAAGACACTAAATGACATGTATTTTTATGATGAATGAGCTGGTGTGCCCTGTGCCACATTGGACCTCCCAAGTAGAGGTCTGTGACGGTGCTTTTCACGCACATTTCCTTCATGTTTTTACTAGTTTCTCTACAAGCCAAAGTATTTCACAGTCACTGGCAGATTTATGGCATGTGGGAAAATGCAGTCAGTCAGCTCCGCGCGCTCAGTCAGCTCCGCGCGCTCAGTCAGCTCCGCGCGCTCAGTCACCTCCGTGCGCTCAGTCACCTCCGGGCACTGTCAGCTCCGCGCGCTCAGTCACCTCCGCGCGCTCAGTCACCTCCGCACGCTCAGTCACCTCCGCACGCTCAGTCACCTCCGCACGCTCAGTCACCTCCGCGGACTGTCAGCTCCGCGCGCTCAATCAGCTCGCGCGCTGAGTCAGTTCCGCGTATCTGCTGGGAAGCGGCTCTGTTGTCGTCATTATTACCACATTGTGCAGCCCGATGACCAGATGGTCCAGCCGGACTTTCAAAGAAGCCGGAGGCCGCAGGTTGCGCGGCGCTCATATTTTCTCGGATAGGTCATTCCTGCCTTGGTTTTATCTGGAGACCGTGGCAGTATGACACCCCTCACCACCCCCCCAGCTCAACCTTCCTTCCCCGTTAAACCCAACCACCGGCACCCGTTGGCTCCTCCTCCCTTCAGTCGGAGAGCGCCGGCTTGTGTGGCCATGGTGGGTGTCAGCGGAAGGGACCGGGCCATCGACAGAATGAGGTGCTGCAGGGCTAGGGGGGGCGGGGGGGGGGGGGGCATTACAAAGCAATGATCAGAACCAAATGCGACCTATAAAGTGTCGTACAGTGCCTGGGAAGTATCAAAGTCCTGCTATTTCGGGTCCTCTACAGTTTCAGTAATAAAGCTGGTTCCTCACCCCCCCCCACACACACCCAACACTACCTTTAATCTCTGCAACAGAACTTTCCTCTCTGGAAACCATTGTCCACAGTGAGTCCCTCATTAACCTGGAGTGGAGACATTCCTCTGATCCAGGACAAAATCAAAAATTAAAAACAAATAAAACAAATTCGTCCGGATTTCACTTGCACGGCTTATATTACTTCTAAATTAGGTGTGCTATACTGAACACGCCATGACACCATTCCATGATGGACGCCCTGGGATTTACCTTATGGGTACAGTGATAATGTTAGGGTCACATAATATTTGGGCTTGTTTCATTTCTACATTTACACCATTAAATGCAGAAACCATACAGACTTCAGGTCCTGATTAGCCGCCGTGATGCTTGATCTGCGAGACGCAGAGGTGGACCGGGAAGTCCTCCATACTTCACCCTATTCCCAATCCTGTTTTTTCTAACCACTTCTTTCCCCAACAGCTTAAGCCTCGTGCTGAAGCCCTTTCCACTGCCCGCTTCCCCCCCTGGCCTGTGCCCTGCTCTCCTCCCTTTGCCCCCCCCCCTCCATTTTTCGCTCCTGCCCGGTGTCTGTCTTCCTCATCCTCCTCACCCTTGGTGCGTGGCAAGAGGGTGAGCTCATTCCCCTTCTGGGTGGCTTTCCTGTGATATGTCACTGTCATCTGCCTGCTCCAGTGGGGGTCTCCTTTCTAAACACAGACACTCACAACCAACCACCCCCATCCCCGCCCCCC
Organism: Petrocephalus schoutedeni; assembly: GCA_026780765.1. Classification (NCBI taxonomy): domain Eukaryota; kingdom Metazoa; phylum Chordata; class Actinopteri; order Osteoglossiformes; family Mormyridae; genus Petrocephalus; species Petrocephalus schoutedeni. Next base: position 6,411,104 of record JAODKL010000095.1, read on the forward strand.
CCACAAGCGCCACGTCGCCTCGCGCTCCCAGAAAGTCACGCGCTCAGGGACGTGAAAGCAGCGGACACGCATGCCGGTGTATGGGAGGGAATTAAAAGCAAATAACTTTCTAGGAGGATTACCGGAGGTCTGCCAAAAAATGCGGAGTCTAACCGCTAACTGCGGACACAAGCGACTGCGCTCCGTGATTCCCAGCACTGTAGCGATTACCTGAGAGAAAAGCTTCGTAATTCACTCTATTTTCTGCAAGTAAAAACACAATGTCCGAAGCGTGGTGTGCAGATACACTCCTGTCACTCCAAACAGGGTGCGCGTTTGTCATGCCAAAAGGCCCAGACTAGTGCCGCGTGGGAGCATTTGTGTGTATTAATGGATAAATGACGTCCAAACAAAATAACTCCGGTTTAATCAAAACGGCAAAACAGTCGTGATTGAATTATAGACTAAGGAAAGGCATATCATTCACTGATGCACTTAAAGATACAAACAAAAACCCTTTCGGACAGAATTATTTCTCCCCTTTCTCGAAGACCTGCCAAAAGCTGGGTTTCCCATAATGCATCTCAGGCTTTGAACCATGCTCGGGCTCTTGGCTATGAGCAGAAAAGGGGGATTTGAGGAATGAGTGCGGGATAATGCACGACTTGCTCATTCCCTTTGCCTATTTAGCTTGGCATGTGAACTGGAGATTAAAATGGCTCATAAGTCATTTACAGTAAAAAAAATAAACTATACTGAGAAAAGTACTTTCACGGCTGAGACAAGGAACGAATAAATGCGACCGGTCACTTTTTAACAGTTAGGTACCTGATTTGGAAACAAATTCTTAATCGTATTACTTAGCAAAAAGGAGGAATGTGTTCACAGAGCAGCAACTGTTACCATATGTACGCATAGAGAAAACCAAAAAGAAATGAGAAGCAGAGCAGAGGAGCGACAGTTTGTGTGAATACAGCAAAGCGGAATTGTTCGGAGAATACTCTCCTAAGACGAGGAACGTTATTACATACGCAATATTCTACGTTTATCTGCGCAGGAGAGGCCGATCAATCAGTGTCAGAGCACGCCGGTCCCCGTGCGCGCACACGCGGCGTCGGAGGAGCGCGGACGCCGCCAGAGCGCACGCTTCTCCCATCCCGCTCCCGAATCCCCATCGTCCGCGTTTTCTCACTCTACGACTCATCGATTTTCTTGTATCACAGCATCCGTTCCAGTGCAGAGGCGTCGCACGCTGGAGCCCGGATCCTTCCATCCGTAATGAGAACAGCTGGGAGTAGACACAGGCCTAAACCACTCTCGGGGTCTCAAAAAGAAAAATGACTAAGCATAAAATCCAGCATAGGAAGCAGTAATAAAATACAGATTCATTTTTATAATGGAATGGGGCAGGCTCATGTGGTGGTGAGGGAGTTAAATCTTTTAAGTCTCCATGGCAAAATCGCCCTTTCCGTGCATGTCGGAAAGGTATTCCTATTTGCCTTGGTCAAACCAAACTCATTTTGCTAAATGTTCAGGACTCTGTCGCTTAACTAGACCTCACACATTTATCACACATTTGATTCAGCAGCATGTTTGAGTGAGGCCGGATGGAGAAGCACCATCTACCCCTGCGGGATACCTTCTGGATTTCGAACCAACGTCCTTCAGGTAAGAAGACCACATGATCCCGGGAGATTTTCGCACAGCTACACAGAGTGGAGTTTGCATCCGTCACTTAATGGCAAGCAGCCGTGAAACGCACAGAAGCTAAGCGAGTAGAATGTGGAGCATTATCATAATAATAATGTTATGGTAATGGGTCATGACAAATAGATTGTTTATTAAATATTATAGTATATGACGGTTCTATTTCATTTGAGCTTAAGCTTTTAAAACAACTGCTTGGATATGGTCCTGTAAGTGAGTTACTGGACGATCTAAAAGTAGCTCATGACTCACGGTTGATGTCTGGCAATCCTGGCAGAATTGAGACTGCAACTTCTCAGTCAATGACACAAATTTCCATTTACCTAGATGATGGGGCGAGGGGGCGGAGGGGGGGGGGTCTGCTCTTTGGAAATACAGTTCAAGGGCTATTGAACACATCCCTGTACATGTACAATGAAGAAAAAAACAGCATTTTCAGCTGTTAAAGTCATTCCCAACAGGAGACCCTGTAGCTCCCACAGAAGGCACTATCCACACATCACTGTGCACGTTACTGCCTGCTATGTCCATTTTGCTCTGAACAAGCCTTCAGTGCCGCAGAGGAGCCGGTGACAGGTGAGACTCCTCCTACCTCAGAAAGCAGAGCCGTATTAGTAGTGCTTTAGTCTGAGGTACGGTGTCCCAGACCTTTGCTTCCCCCTTTTACTTACTGAGCTTCCCGCACTCCCAGATGGGAAGATAGTCTAGCAGTAAATATCAACCTCCACATCAGGTCCACAGGTCCTCCTTGCATCAAAAAAATAAATAAATCAAAGATTTGGGAGTGCTCTGTTCACTTCTTTTTTTAAATAAACACACAGCAACATTTTGTTACAATAACCCTTTCCTTGTCCTCTGGTGAATTTTACTGGAGCTTCATCACATTTATGTACACCTTCGTACAACATCTCTTGGCCCTGAAAGCCTATTTATTAGTTACTAATTGGAGAATATTTTTGTGATTGGATTGAACCAGGTGTTTAGTGTCCTCCTTATAAACTACGTGGTCTGCTAATATTATTCAGATATTATGGTAATAGGCTGCTTTATTACCACGAGAAACATGTCCACCTTTAGAAAGATAATCCTCCGTGCCAGTGTAGCTGCACACAAATTAATAAAAAAAAATATAAATATATACTGAAGTTTCAATATCCACAAGAGTCGCTTAGCTAAATTGGGATTTCCAGATTAAGTCAGGAAAATGTATCTGAGTGATTGATTACCTAAGTGGAATTGCTATCAGGTAGTGTACATTTTTATGGGTCGGTGCCAAAATCCAACCGTGAAGCAAACTGGAAAGGTCCTTTAAACCGCCATCCTCGTCCAAAATAACTTAAAGAGTAATCCATCAAATTTAGACAGCGAAATAAAAACAAGTACTGTGCTACCAGTGCATTAAAAATTACTTCATTGTTATTCATATCCCTAGGTTGCCAATTTATTTTATTAATGAATTTGTACGTGAAAAATTATAATTAGTTCAGCTATTAAAAAGCGGACGCAGTACGGTGAAATATATACTTTGGCACGAGCACTTTGCACCGTGTCAAATCTCCTTAACGCACTGGGGTATGGGCTGCGCGCAGCTAACAGCCTATGCCCCACGGTTTGCTATTGAACCACATCTGTTTCTTGTTAGTTTATTATTCGACGGCAATTTTTAAAGAAAGACTATCTTAAAGTATATGCAGGACGTACTAACCGTAAAGAAGAATTTCAACGGACTTTACTAAATAAACGTCATTATAAAACAAACCAGCTTCAGGCTTCTGTAGGCTACAAATACGCCCGCAAAGGGAAATGAAAGTTCATTTAGCGCCTGTAGAGTTTTCATTTAAAGTACAGAGCATTTACCGAAGATGCGGTGAAGTAAGGCCGACACACGACGGGGCAGTTGGACGGCTAATTGCACGCTCGGTTTTCCGGCTTCCCAAAACGTTTTCTTTCATAGCGTGCCAAACACGGGGTTGCTGGCTACAGGTAGCCGGCTGGAAATCAGCCCAAAGCGTAGCACTGTAAACCCAGCAAATATTAAATTCTCCTACATTAAGCGTGTTTCGTTTATTGATTTGAGAGTGGTTAAACTGTGTGTGGTCTATATAATATAGCACGCCAAAACGAACACTGATAGGCCTATAGTAATGCTGTTTAATTATCTAAAGATTTTGCCAAGCAAATCGTGAACTATTGAGACAATGTCAATTAAAGCAGAATTTTAACAGTACGTGTTCTGTTTGGGGGGTAACTTCTATTAGCGATTTGACAGTTTAGCTTTCATTGGTAAATTATTCAACCTCGGTGAAAGCTTTAGTTATGTTGTCCGACTACATTAATCGAATGAATCTTAATAACCAGTTTACTATAATTGTTTCCATGACAATCTGCAGGAAAAGATAACTATTTTAAAATCTGAAAATATAACCGTTAGCTTCCCGTTATACTTTAATGTTTGATTTCCAAAAATCTAAATAATTGTTTGTTACATTATTAAAATCGTATAAATTATTGCGCAAATTCAGAGACATGTAGCAATCGACTGTACGTGACTTAACATTTTCCTGGTAGACTTCATCCATATTTACGAATCGTAATTAAGGCGAGTCTATTTGCAAAAAAAAAAACAAATAAAGAGTAACAATGGGCATTTTATATCGCAATTCTCAGCATCGGTTTAAATATTTTTCAATTATATTTGCAGATAATTATAAACTAAAATCTGAGTTAATATATATTCTACATACCGAGGTCATATGAACAGACTCCGAGTACAATATTGACGATTTTTAAATATTACAATAAGTGTCATACAAGATAAGTGCTGACTCTCATTTGTTAACCACTTTAAATGCGTCTTGAATAGAAACCTCAAAAGGACCCCAAAAACCTGCGTCCAGCTTTGCAATAATTACTGTCAAACATGACAAAACTCTGATGTCAGTTTCAGTGGCTGTTAGTACCAGCGGTTTCATATTATTTGCTTTTTTAGGGACGTCACTTCACCTGTCAAACTGCAACGCCATCCACGCCCATTGCAGGATCTATAGCCTAGTGATTTAGCGTTGCTTCGACTTTTTTTTAAGAAAACGCTCATATCTCAAAAACAAAATTTTATTCTCCTGCTTGATATTAGATACGTTAAAACTTTACAGTTCATTTAGAAAGGGCGGAGCGAATCTTAAATTGTTAACAGCACTGAAGCACAATAAAATTAAAATTAAAAACAACTGTACAATTACAAAAAAAAAAAAACTCTTCAAAACGATTAACTTGTGCACGTGCTTCAAGAAATTGAAGTCGGAGCAGTATCCCCAATAGAATATATAGCCCACAAGCACAGCTATAAGTTACTTCCATCTCCGATCTGCTGGAGCAGTTTATTAGACAGAAGGGAGCTGCTGTGCAGTGTGTGCATTTTATGATATTCTTGCTGTAGACTGAGGAGATGAGGAGAAGCCATGGGCTGCAGTAGCCCGGTGGGAAAATGTCGGTATTCAGGTAGTAAAGCTGAGGAGACGGGAGTACAGCGAGCCGTACTGAGGGACTCGTACGGGAGAGACGGTGATGGGAAAAAAGTCTTTGTCCCGGCGTGGGAGGTCCTGGAAAACAGGGTGGAAAGCGCCGGTAAGATGCTGCTCACAGGTGGGATGGTGGCAGCGCAGGGCGAGCCCGAGGGGTGATCGGTGCCCATGGGGGGTAACTCCAAAGGGGCCATCTGCAGGCAGGTCGCCCCGATCCCGTACGCGCCGTACGTGAAGCTGGGCAGCGCGCCGGACTCGATCTGCGGCTCCTTCAGCATGCCGAACCTGAAGTGCTGCCGCTTGAAGCGTTTCCTCCGCCGCAAAAAGCTCCCGTTCTCAAACATGTCAGAAGACATGGGATCTAATGTCCAGTAGTTCCCCTTGCCCGGGTTACCGGGCTCCCGGGGCATTTTGACAAAGCAGTCGTTCAGTGACAGATTATGTCTGATTGAATTCTGCCAGGCCGGGAATTTCTCCCGGTAGTAAGCGAAACGGTGACTGATGAAGTCGCAGATCTCGCTCAGCGTGAGCCGCTTCTTCGGGCTCTGGAGAATGGCCATGGTGATCAAAGCGATATACGAATAAGGTGGCTTTACCGAAACGCTGCTTTTCCCCGCGGTGGGACCCGCTTTTGGCGGAGAGTCGTATTCCTCTCTCGCCTCGTCCTGCGTTTTCGGAGAAGAGGCTGCGCTGCTCGCTTCGGGCTCTGAATCGTCTTTCGCTTTCTCCGAAAGTTGTGTCAAGCAGGTCTTCTTTCTGGGATCCTTATTACCGTCTCCCACTACGTCGATGTCGGCCTCTTCCATGGGTTCTGCGTCTAAAGTCATAATCCAAAGTCAGACCCAACGCCACCTGCACCACTGGCAGGATATGCGGCACAGATCTGAAAACAGGGGATTATTATTTATTTTCCCTGCCAGAACGGGGCTATCTTTTCGTTTCCCATTCACAAATATATCGAATTATTTACATACATACAAATACCAGCTGCTCCGTTTGCTGTAAGATCCCCACCCAGCAAAAAGTCGTTAAAATGCAACTCGGACCCTCCTACATGTGTCCCACAAATAAAAGTTTACCTTTTAAATACTCGGTATCTTGTTGTCGGGGAAGGGTGGACGAAGTGAAATAAAACGATATGCCGTCCAAAGACTCCGGCGTTGTCCGTCAGAGAACTTTTTTCCTCGTTAACTGTAACCGTAATGAGATCAGGTGACCGTGATGTCATTGTGGAGCTCTTAAGATGTAGAGTACTGCTCTCCAATGAAATCCGCGAAAAACACCAAAACACGAGGCGTCCTCCTACCGATGTCCTAGAAAAGCCGTCCAGAATAGTCCACCTTAACATGAAGCTTCCTGTTTCGATCTGATTATTTGTTTGAAGCAATACTTTACAGAAACGCATTTGTTATTAATTGAAGACACTTCATGAATTCGCGATGGCTCAATTTGATTACAAACAATGAAATTTACTGCAGATATCATGCACACTGTACAGTCATATGATTCTATAAAGTAGCGTATTAAATATAGCCTATTTCAAAATAATATACCCATAATAAAATTGAAATGTTCTGGATATAGGCTAATAATTTTAACACGCATTGTCTAAACGTCCACGCAGTAAGCAATAAGCAAAAACCACCACAATTTGAAACAAAGCACGCAGAAGTAAAAATGAGTTCAAGTGCAGCTCGGATCTGCATGCCACAACCTGAGAAATAGCAGTCAAACGAAAAATGTATCTGATCTGGTAGATCTGGAAGATCTGGAAGATGTACATATGGTGATTATGATGGTGGTTTATTATGGGCAGTTTGGCCGTTTTCGAGTTTCGATATAAACGTCATTTTTTTACCCTGTCCCCCGAATATCAACAGACATCGATGTTTACTTGCTGAAGCCGAACCCTTTTGCCAACAGTATGATTTTAAAGCTGTGTAAAATGAAGTTCTTGCAAGAAATATGTAAACAAACTTTCGATCAGACAGATTATCGCCTGTAGATTTTCCGTTTACGTTGTATATCTAATAATTTATATTAATGAGAATATAGTAAATAAAATAGACAAGAGTCAAATGTCTTTGTTAATGTAAAACAAGAAAAGCAATGCATTTACACACAAACGCACGAATTAAAGTGCACGCCGATAATGTATACATTTTACATCCCATATAAGAGGCTTGAAATAAGTGCTGTTTTTAAATAACGCCAAAAGGGATTTGTTACGAATTGAAATAGGCTAATAGATGTAAGTTTGTTATGAAAATGTTTGTTAGTGAAAGTTTTTCCCCCCAATGATTATAAGCGTTTTGATTAATTCACGTCCTAAATTATTCCAATCAGGGAAGTTCATGGTCGGGCAGACTTCATAAAAACGACGCACTTCACGTTTCTTCATAGCCGCAGTCAGTAAAGTTCAGCGTTGTCGCGCTTTTGAATTGTGCTCAGCTATGATCCCAACAGAAATTCCTTCACTTGCAGTCATATGTTTAAGTTTAGCGGGACTTCATTTCTGGCGCTCGGAGTGTTTTACCTCCGAACTCCGATCCACGGATCACCCACGCAGTCGGTGCGTACGGGCTACTGCGGCATAGATAGGCGCACAGATTTCATCAAATGAACAGTCCGAGGGGAATGACGTTTATGGTTGAAATGTGTCAGTAAGTTTATGATATTGCTGTTACAGCAGTTACTGACAACATATGGCTAACACATCCGCGTAGCGCAACGCTGCAATAATACTGACTAGCCTATACAGCTTTGCGCACAGAAATTATAAACGCAGAAAAACGCAGACCATATTTACTTACATAACGCAAAATTGTAATGCAAAATAATGTAAAAGATTCCTGAATTGTTAATGTAGAAGTGTAAATTACATATATTCCATATGGAAATTTGATATAGGCCTATGACATACATATAAGGAATACAGTCTCTGACCAAAACAAATATAGGTACATTAAGAGACAGGGTTACTGTATGTGATTACTATGTCGCCTAAAAAATTAACTGACTTATAAGTAGTAAATAAATTGCACGTCAGCACAATGAGTTAGGACTAATGCGGATAGGTTGCGAAAAAGTAAGCCGATACATGTGATACTTTTAAGACAAAAATACGCTGGTGTTTTCAAAGCGATTCAGTTCTGCCGTAATACTTATATATGTTCCCTGACGCCAACCTGCAGAATAAATCAGGAAAACGGCGTTTTAACGAGGGTCCGCCGTTGTTTATATTAAGTGCCAGAGTTCGTCTTTAGGGATTCACACATTTCCTGTCTGTGATGCATTTGAAACCCCGGGTGTAGATGCGGAGAGTTCATTACAATGGCGGCGAACCTGCAGGTGATTTCGTGAATTTGTCACGCATGTTGTTTGATTGATTGAAAACAGTCTGACTAGATGATAAAACCGCATTGTATGGTTTCAATCGTAATAAATATGTATTTTTAAAAAGAATCTGGAGTGAGTGTTTCGTTGGCAGTGGAACATCCTTAATCATACATTAATTTGTATTTTTTTAAAAGACCATGCTACATAAAAAATAGCTTCTGTATGAATGATAAATATATTTTAATTCATTAGGATATCTATAAACGATTATGAGAAAAGCATATATACAGTGGCGTGCACAGACATTTTGGGGGGCAAGTGCTACAGGGGGAAAAAGGGCACTTTTTGCATATGTGG
>JAODKL010000095.1:6424540-6444419 GCA_026780765.1 Petrocephalus schoutedeni
GATTGGTTGATTAGATAATTGCATTAATGAGAGATTGAACAGGTGTTCCTAATAATCCTTTAGGTGAGTGTATATGTATATATTATGTGCACTGTCACTGCCAAGCAACACCACTGGCGCAGAACTATTCAAATGATTACATATCAGGAAAACTGGATTGGTCCTTTTGTGTCAACATATGCACAGACGGAGCTGCTGCCATGACTGGGCGGATTTCTGGTTTAATTGCTCGGGTTAAGGAGGTTGCACCTGAATGTGAGACTATGCACTGTGTCATTCCCAGGGAAATGTTGGCTTGCCGAAAAATGTTACCTGAACTTAACAGCATATTGAACGATGTCATTAAAGTCATTAACTACATCAAAGCAAATGCCCTAAACTCATGTCTGTTGGAACAGCTTTGTTATGAGATGGATGCAGAGCACAAACGCCTTCTCTTACACACAGAAGTAAGATGGCTATCTAAAGGGAGACGTTGGCCAGAGTTCTTGAGTTACAAGGGGCACTGTGGAGATTTCGTTCAGAAAAAAAGCCGCAACTGACAGAACATTTCAGTGACATGAACTGGGTCGCAAAACTCGCTTACTTGTGCAACATATTCAATCTGTCACTTCAGGGCACAAAAGCACTGCAAAAGCACTGCAAGCCTTGCTTCCGTTTCCAACAACCTATCTTTGTGAAGAGGGATTTTCTGCAGTGACGGAGACCTGGACCAAATTACGGAGTGTAACACTTCGGGTGACATTGTGCCCCATTACCCCCAAATGGGACCGGCTCATAAGAGGGGAACAAGCTCAGGGCTCGCACTAATTCTGCAGGATGGTGAGTTGTATTTTTACGCACTTTGTTATTAGTTGTTTCTATACCGGTCTGTGAAAATATTGTTTTACATGAAACTGGTTCACGGCGCAAAAAAGGTTGGGGACCGCTGCACCACAGCACACACTTCAGTGCGTTTTGTTACACATATATCATCCATCCCCCCCAGATCAGTCCGGTCCGCGGAACTGTGTACGGAATGTAACTGGTCCATGGTCGCGAAAAGGTTGGGGACCACTGCAGTACAGGATTACGGAGAGCCTGGGGCCCATTACAGGAAGCACAGGACACAAGGCAGGGAAACACCCTGGTCAGTATGCCGGTCCACCACAGAGCACACACAAGCACATTAATAGCATACTGTAGTTCTATTCTATTTTAAGATAATACTTTTAACTATGCCTATGAATTCTCGTATGTTTATTCGTGCCTAGAACATTAGCTGAAATTATTCTGTTATATAGAGCTTAAGCATCGCAATGTTCTGTTATATAGTGGCTCCCAATCCAACAGGCTTCATTCCAAAACCCCAAAAGATCTCCCAACCCCATCCAACCAGAGGCCAGTGGTACTCACTAGAGAGGCTTATAGGGTCGATCTCCTCCTCCGAGCTGCTGGTTTTCAGGGAGTTTATCAGAGATCGCATTCGGCTGCCTCTCCCCCTGCGTCCACTCTTCCAAAACTCTGCACTAGAGACAGACATTTGTGGAAGCAACGATAAGACAAAACAATTAGCTAAAGGTGGTTAAAGGCAATATGACTGGGTGCACTTTGTGGGGACTGCACACTTGCATGCTGCCACTTTAGGGACCTTGCTAAGTGATGTTAGTAAATAGTGAAATTATCTGAAAGAGTGGAACTGGAGTTAAGATTATAGCAGCATGCATTACCTGTACTTTGATGTGATGAGAAGCCGACACTGATCCCTGTTGTCACTGAACTCGGTATGCATGCGGAAGGAGACCCCTTGGAAGTCTGGGTCACAGAGATCTGCACTCCGGGTCGGATGCCGCTGCTTTCGAGGGGTTCTGCCTCGCCAGTTGGGGCTGGGAGCCACCTTGGCCATCTGAGGGTCCAGAGGCTCTATGCCAGCATCATCCCTATTGCTCCTATGGGAGTTCCGAGGGGAGGATGACGTATCCTTAACAGGAGTTGACTTCCAATTCTCAGTGTGAAAGTCCCTGCTTAATTCTTCTGGGGAGCTCTGAGGTCTCTGCTCATGAATATGTGATTCTAAAGGGAGAATCAAATTAGAGTTACAGTCCACTTTCATGCTGGGGTCATCCAGGCCGGCTGCTGGAATGGATGAACATACGGCAGCATCTGGGACCCGAAAACCTTCCGGTTTAGTGAAGAAATTCTGCCCCTGCTTTTGACAGTTCTGATAGACAATGGATGCCAGCAAGCTCAAGCTTTCTACTGGAGGGCTGCATTTATCCAAGAAGCAAGTTTCTGTTCTCTCAAGGTCAGGTACCTTGGATAGACTCCCAATAAGAGAACATTCCTCCTGACTTTCATTGCATAAATGATACCTGCGTGTAAGATTGTATGTTGCACCTGTATCATTGGTTGAAAAATGTGTTTTGCCAGCTTTCTGGATATCTTCTGGGGAAATGATTGGGCACTGCTCATATTCACCTTCTAAAACTGAACTCTGTACCGAAGTGGAACTATGAGTGACTATGCTGGATCTCTCACTGTAAAATGAAACATCAGGATTGCTTTCCCCTGTGGATATAATTTCTTCTTCCCTGGTTCTGAAGCACCATAGTTCAGTTTTCACAGTTGTGTCCCTGACACTCTGTGGATACATGCATTTGTCTACCTCTTGAAATTCTGACTGATCTCTGGTGCTGTCAGCAATTGTGCTCCCCCTAAGATAGCCAACAGAACTCTTGTGGGCGGAATTGGGCAATAATGGTGTGTCCCTTCCCTCTTCTCCATCCTCGCTTACAGGATGCAGAAGCCGTTCACACTGCAGATTGATCAGACTCATTACCTCCCAAGGGCTACTGCCCTGCTGACTTTGTAAAAGGGAGAAAGATCCAGAGTATTTCGGTTGTGATTTAGGAACAGTTTCTACATATTTACAGAGCTGTGCAGATGGTACAGGAGGATGATAGGCAGAAGCTACTGGGTAAGAAGGATACTGTTGGTTTTGTTCCTTGGAATATGTCCCACTTGTCAGTCTCCATTCCAGTGTGTCTTGTTTTGCAGGGGAGGCAAGCTTGGTAGCTTCCTGGAGAAGGTAGAGTATGGTGGACTGAGGAACTTGCCCATCCTGGACATCCAGGTCATCTTTGGTTCCTTCACTTATGGTGGCTGGGGTATCAGAGCCTGTGCTCATTCTTCTGTTTTCATTGAGAAAATAATTAAACAACCCTTTAACTCCCATTCTGGATATTACTTGGGGCGACTAAGCATAAATCTTAGATAAATGTTATACAGTACTGTAAGTGTATTATGCTAAGAAAAAGAATTTAACAATAGAGGATATGCAAATTAACAGTGACACGATAAAAAGATTTTATTCTATTCTTCAAAAAGTTATCTAGCTGATGAATACTAAGTTGGTTCCCAAAGCTCTCTTTAGGGGAATCAAAGTCATTCCTATATTTGTTAAATTTCACCACCAGTACACATTAATTGATCAAATAACTCAATGGGGTATTGATTATCCGAATAAAATGGGGTAGTGATCGAGTCAAGAATACACTGGTGCATTGGACGGTTGCTACAAATGAGATGGCTAAGCTGAGACACTTTGACAGTTACAGCCTAAATACACCAAAATGAAGATCATTTAAACATTTTCTTCGACTCCCTAAGACGTTTTGCTTAGTACTGTATGTTCTGGGTAAAATATTTCAAAATAAATTTCGCCGGTATATATTACCACGACATACACACACAGAGCTAATGACATTCTCTATTTTAATACAAGCACCCGTGTGATGATTGTTGTTTTATGCAAAAACAGAAAAATGTGTGAGTTATTCATGAATTATAAATACACATCTTTATAATTCGAGTTTCTTTATAATTCGAATTTGAGTTCAAATAAAATCTCGAGAATGGTGATTTAAAATACAACAGTTTTAAAAATTAAGCCTACCTGAGGGAAAATGTATTGGGAACAAGCAATCTAAAATTTTCTGTAATCTGGCGATATCACTAAATGTTACAGCAATTAGTTTCACTTAAATAATTTGACTGAATTATTTTACAGGCATCACGAAATTTGTTTATATACTCACGCCAGTGGTTCAATCGCCAAATCACGAAATAGCGTCGGATTTCAGTTACAGGAGAATATGCCTACGCACTATGAGTGATATGTATGAGCAACGCGCAAAAATTCGGGTTTGGGGGTTTATTTCAAGGGCCGTTTTTGTGGACTATCATCTCCCCTCAGCCGCGGTGACATTCACGGCTCTGGGAGGCTGCAGGCAGCGGCACGCGAGGGCCTCCTGCGCGCGTCCACGCCAAGGCGCGTGCGTCTCGGCCCCGTTTTGGCGACCAAAAGGGGAAGGCATGCAAATCGGACACGGCTTAAATCGTCCACCCACTGGCCGCTCCATATCAGTGGATGTCAGATTGGATCTCTGGGACAATCAACCATTAAAATCTTTATTAACATCACAGTACTGATTCACTATCATGACATGATACCATTTTATCATTCGTAATGTTTTTTTGCTGGTGACTACTTATAACAGTCGATATCAAATACTTTTATGTGAGGTGGGTAATAACTAAAACGAACACAAAATCTGATTTCTGAAACGCCATGACAAATACTAAGGATGAGAAATGAAATCTCAGATGTAGCACAGAATTCTTTGCTTTTCACCGTTGATTACTTTTATAGGCAATGTGAATTTCAGTGCATTTTCGATTGTTTGCTATATCATTTCACTGTTTTCGTTCACATCGTGGAAACTATATGTAAACAGAAACAAGTCCAACGCAATCAAACTTAATACTTACTAAAATCGGATGCGCTGGTAGTGATCCTGCCAACTGTAACTCCCAGTTAACATTTTTTTTTAAATTAAGCTTCGAATGAACTGTTTCAGAAAATCACGTGTAAAAGTAACGCTACAATATACTTCGCCATCAGAACTGACGGCACGTGAGTTTCTCCAGGTGTTTCTCGTTGAAGCTGATGGTCTGTGACGCTCATAAAACATTTGTTTGGGAGCCTCACCTGTTTCTCGTATTTTAAAAGGGCACATACAAATGCTTCTTAAATTCTACCTAGATGACTAGTTCTGGGGTATTGTAATATCTTACAATAATCATGGCCCAGTCGATGCAGGTGGGAGTACGTTAAGGTGGCTGTACGGTCAAATTACAGATTCAGCTTAGTTTTTAATTATAAAACACTAGTGTAGTGGTTTTCCTTTTAGGGAGAAATTACGTAGCCGTGCATGTAGTTTCACCCAAGATGCAAGCCGGTTTCTATAGCTTTTGTGCTCCGAGACGGCATTTTCACTAGCCTCCACAGAAACCTGCTATAATTTTGGCAAACGCTGTGGCTTTTACCAGGTGAGATGTGTACTGCTGTATTGGGCCTCTTGGAGGTCATGTGACGTGTGCCGTGTTAAGCAGGCACATAGGGCGGCTTAAACAAATGTCCCTTACGGCCAAACGATTTAAAGCACCCCCCCGCAAATGTAAGCCACGCCCCCCGCTCATGCTTACCTTTACTGCAAAGGGGTGAGGCACCTTGTATAAAAACGGGATGGCTACTATTGGTGTGAGAATGTTGCTCTTTATTGCAAAAAACAATGTCATAGTCTGTAAGTCATTAAATATATTACACATTTGTGCGTATGTTGACATTTACAGTACACTAAAAAAAATCTGAGGAGGTGGGTGAGTCAGCTTGGACAACACAAGTCATAAACATCAGGATTCTTTCCTGTAGAAGTGCAAAGGCATTTACATGACCCTGAACTGCAAAAGCTGGAAATGACACTATTGCATTCTGCAGTTGTTAGAATGGCTGATTAATTGGTGTGATCTTCTAATTTGCCCATTTTCACAATGAACTGGTACCTAATCACACCCTTTGACACACATAGATGAAACTTGCACACGTCTAAGTTTTGATTGGTGTAGGCCAGGGCTCCCCAACTCCAGTCCTGGAGGGCCAGAATTCCAAGTTTGTGGAATTCCCTGCCCAATACACACCTTAATCAGCTAATTAACTGAGTTAGCTGGTGTATTTGAAAAAGGTAATCTGCAAACTGTTGGATTCTGGCCTTCCACAACCAGAACTGGGGAGCCCTGGTTTAAGCCATATGAAGAGAAATGCCCTCCCATGATGCTCTGAGGGACTTCTCTATTAAAATTGCCTCGTTTCTGGCATTTTGCTAGAAGCTTGTGATGTAACATTGAGCCAAAACCAACCTCCTCCTCCAGAGTCCCAATGAACTTGGTTGCAACCAACCAAAATGAATCCAAAATTATCCATATTAAAGGCACATATCCTATGACTGTATTCTGTTTGTTGTTGGACTGCAGCTCAGGTAAAATACCAACTGGCATTTAAGAGAAAGCAAAGTAAACATGGTAGAACCTTTGTAAGCGTGAAGATTATACGACTGTGGATGAAGCCGCTCATCACAGTGAAACACATAAATAGTGTTGCCTTCTTGTATCGTTCGCATGACATACTGCAAGTGCTCATTTTGTGCGTTTGACTTGTCATGCCTGACCACTGTACTGTGGAATGTGCTGTTCAAGGCTGGTGGTGAAGTGGGTGGTGAGAAGCTGAAGCTGTTAAAGCTTCGTCTTTTGTCCTTGATTGCGAGTGGAATGTTAAGGTGGCCATCGGCTTAAACAAGCACCCATCCCACCTAGAGCTAAATTCACATGTTGTCCAGCCTTCCAAATACTGATCAGCCATGGTGACCGGGATCTTAGTTCCGCTTCACATTTTTATGAATTTTAGCCAACTGGTGAGCTCACCCCAGGACCGAATTTTGCCACCTGACTTTTATGAAGAGCTTATATGCTTCGGTTGAGATTGTAAAATAATTTTGCAGCCTTGAACAATTTGTATACACACATTTGTACAGTCATCCACATACAAACTCTTACTTTTAAGCATCTTATGTACAGAGATGTCTTTCACTTTGGCATCCAAGGATCAGGAGAACTGTCAAGATTGAATCTAAATTCATCCATCCACTGTGCTTTCCTGCCCAGCACTGAGTTTCTCTCCTGAAGGTCTGTGGGAGCTGCAAGGCCGCCATCTCTGGCCTGGCCCCTCCTACACGTCCAGAACAACATGCCTGAAATAACGAGGCTCAGCCAGCCTCTCAGTGGGGCTTGGGTACGTGACCGTCGACATAGAAGTTGCGGGTGACCCTGGGAAGTGTCAGCTCAATGCCGTCGAGTTGTGGAGTCAGGATGATCTGGCAGCCCAGCCGAGAGTTCTCCTGCAGCGCGGGGGCCATGTCCAGCATGTCATCCTCCCTGTGTATCAAGGCCATTAGATTTGATTGGGTGTCAAGCTAAATAGCTAAGATATCATACCGGTATTTACAAACATACCCACTGAAACACTGACCACTTTTACCATTTGACAATAAGGTTATCAGGCAGCATTTGCACACGATACCTTTCATGGGGTTGTGGAAGTTTGTCGTAATATTCCGCCTTCACGTAGACATGGCATGTGGAACAGGCTAGTGAGGCGTCACAGGCTCCTGAAAGGCATTGTGGGCAATGAAACTGGCATCAGCAGAAGGGAGAATAAGCTGGGTACAGAGCCAGGAAAGGCGGATTATCTAATAGGAGAAGTATCATGTGAAGATGACAAATGCAGTAAAATCCATTTATGTGAATACAATTTCAGCGTGTAAGCGCTATTGGCTAGCTGCACCGATGTTATGAAAACATGCAAAAGCAGCAATGTATCAGTCCCTAGATGGTTTTGTTGGCAACTACAGCTAATCTTTCCCTGACAACACACAGCAAAATGCAGGTATAGCTTATTTCATACACAGACTTGTCCAGACAGGCCAGAACTCACCTTCCAGATCAATGCCATGCTGGTGAGCCAGGTACAAGACATTATCGCCAGCCTTGGCCTTCACGGGCACCCTTTCCCCTGATCGGTCTATAAACACCACATTAATCCTAAAGAACAAAGATAACATTGTATTACAATAATCCAGGCTCTTCCAGGTGGTTTCAGAAAAAAACGAAACATCACTATAGTTTCATTTAATGCATTTTGAATGCAAAGTAAAGCCTTATTGTTACTAGCACACGAGAGGGCAGATCTTTAAAATGGAATGTAGCCGGTGCTGAAAAGTAGTGACATTAAAAAGGTTTGGTACTGATTCCAATTCTGGAAACAGTTGTTTCCATACTTATATATGGTGATACCACTTTGGTGATCATACTTCACTCAGATGTTCAACATAGCACGCGCAATAATGTACTTGTTACTTTATAACTTTCTTTTTAGAAAAGGAGGCGTAAAACTTCTTGGTGAAGTTACCACGCGACCTTGTCGTTTATACAAAGTGCATCGCAGACAGCGCGCCAGTTTGTACCCACACATCCCTGGGATCATCGTCTTGTGCGTCTTCCCCTTCAGAGTGACAGAGACCTGTTGATATTTTTAAAATTACAGCATGCCAAAAAGAATTGCCACTTCAACGAAAGCCACCGACCGCAAGTGCTGAACGCAGTTACATAATCACGTGCACTGCAAGTCGGTCTCGCGTAGTTTCGATTTGGAGAAAATTTTAAACTCCGGAGTGAGCTGCTCAACTAGGATAATAATATTATAATTTTAACCCATCAGTAGTAACTGTTCTCTTGAATTAACAGGTTACATACACATATAACACATATAACATTATGAATCATCATATAAATACAAATGACCGTAAATTTACTGTTAGAGACTATAGCACAATATGCTGAATGTATAAATAAATTATAATTTCGAATGACCGCCATAGTCGAGGAAGATTGCGAAACCCACTTTTAGACGTTTGCAGGCTCCTATGCGGGATCCGAAAACGGCAAATTGAGCTTCCCGTCGCCGACCCATAGACAACGTGAATGCAGCTGTTTGCCTTGTGAAAATTACAATTACCAAGCCCGAAAAGCCTCAAAGTCAGCCCCATGCTCTTTCGGGCTACTGCGGAGGCCGCCATGACAGTGTTTGTGTCACGTGATTCAAAGCTACCAATGGGAATGATGAACTGCAAAATGGGGCGTTCCTTATGTTCCACATTTTCAATTCGGTAACTATATTTTCAGTAGCCGTGAAACAAGGAAAAAGCATTGTGTCTGCCCCGCAGAATAATTCTAATTTATTTTATTTTACAATTTTCAACAAGTTGCAGTTATATATTTTTAAAATGTCATGAATGTATTGGTAAATTGAGGTGCCGTTACACAATCGTACCAGCAGAGAGAGATGTTGCAATAAAAACAAACAGTGCATAGCTTGCATTGACAGTGCATAGCAAGCGACATTTAGATTTATATTTGTTTTGGATAAATAAAGAAGTATTAAGTACAGGAACGGAAAGATACACAACAAAAAAACGGCAGAAATTGTAATATGCCATATGTCATTTCTGTCAAGGGAATATAGGGAGTATTATATCCCGTATAATTTAAACAATTATTATTATTATTATTATTATTATCATTAGTAGTAGTAGTAGTAGTAGTAGTAGTATTAGTATTGCCGCCTAACCATTATGAAGGGCAAAACAGCTTTTTTGACGGCTGATGGTGAGTGTGTTTGGCAGAATACCATCCATCCTATCCATTTTCCAGCTTCTTATCCATTGCAGAGTGTTCCAGGCGGGACTGAACACAGCAGGGTATCACCCTGGATGGGGTGCTAATTCTTCACAAATCACACGCACAATGGGAAATTTAGGGACACCTACTGTATGTTTTTTTTTTAGTTTGCTGCCATGCGAACTCCAGCAACAGTACTACCCATTGAGACTACCCAAGACACCGTCTTTGACTCCTGAAATGCTTTCGTTCGCGCGAGCAAAAGTTTCAAATATATATTTATCACCCCACCTGTTGTAGCTGATGCAATTGTCAGCAGAGGGCTCTATCAGTACTGAAGTTAACATTTTAGTTTCCGACGCCGGTTTTCACAGCGACCAGTAACCGTATATGAGAGCAGTGTTTTAAAAGGCAAGCGTGCGCTGTGGCTTTAGAGAAAACCTTTTCACTCTTACTCATTAAAGGTTGCTAATGAGTCACTACTCACCCTGTTGATGGCTACAAAGAATATAGAAAATAGTTTATGTCACATTAAGAGTTGCTAGGACGCTGTGCGGTGACATGGGCACGTGCCATTTGGTAATGACAAGTTGCCATCAGTGCTAATAAATTGTCAGATGTTTGGTTGGTAGCACTGTGGGTTCACACCTCCAGGGCTGGGGGTTTTCCTCCGGCAGCCTGCTCTGTGTGGGCGGAGTTTGCATGCGCTTGCTATGATTGCCCAGGGCTCCTCCAGTACTTTGTTTTCCCCCCCACCTGATAGGGGAATTCCCCATAGTGTGTGTGTGTGTGTGTGTGTCCGTGTGTTTGCCATGGGACGGACTAGCATCCCTTCCTGAGGTTTCCTTTGCCTTTTGTCCTGTGCAAGGGCATGGGGGGGTGCATGGATGTCCTGGCAGATTCAGGAGGCCCAGAACTTGACGTGGCCATTGAAGTGGGCAGCGGGGCCCAAGGTGGCATTTTATGCACCCCGTTGGTCCTGTGTTTCCAGGCATACAATCCAGGCTCATCCCCACCCTGCACTGGATAAGTGATTATGGCAGATTAAAGACAACTTTTAAAAATAATTTACACCAAGCTGAAGGTAATAACCTAATGTAGGCTGGCCAGATACCAGGTAGGACACTAGGAGCTAGGCCAGGATTTGTAAACCACCATTTCGATTAAAAAGACCTGGATTTTAAACAGTTTCAATGTGTGTGCTGATTGGTCAGTCTCTGGTAATTATCCAGGTGTCACTAATGTTAATGTGAAACAGAAGAATGAGTCTTTCGATAAAGGAAACAAACCAGTCAGAGCACAAGAAGAACTGAACTCTTTAGCCGAACACAGGAGCCTTTCAGTTTTAAAGTAATTTGTAAAACCTGAATTAGCCCAAAGTGTCCCCCCTGACATGGGTTGTCTGGCTACCCTGCCTTATGTACAAAATGCTCACATTCAGGTATTTGTACCTGTTGCTCTGTGGTCCGCCTGCCCTCCTCCCTGAGGCTTGTGCCACCTGCTGGCATGAGTCATTGTGAAATCCCTGTGCTCACTGCAGTAATCTATCAAGCAACCCTGGGCCTCGGGCCTCAGGCAACCGAGTGAGCTGTCCGCTGCAGGTGTGCCAACGAGTTTTCAGACGCTAAGTCACTGTTTGTCTATTAACCTGTCCGACATCCATAAAACCTAACAGCCTTTAATTGTGATGTTTGGATGTACTTTCTGTCCTACTCACCTGCTCACCGAGACGTTTGCTCAGGATATGATAGTCACGCGGGTTATAACCATAGTCATGGCAGCCATCACGTCATTTTGCCCAACGGCCACAGTTCAAGAAACTTCCCAGTTTAGTAGAAGAGTCGTTCCTGCACGGCACTGTATGGTTGCACGTGACGAGCCTAATCCCTGAACAACACAGGGGTCCCACAACTACATGCAGGTTTCAAAACCTAAATCCCTTGGTTGTAAACTCAGCCTTGAGATACCGTGCCTTCGGTCAAACTCGATCCACACACAGATGGACGCAGGATTCAAGCACTCACCTCTGCAGGTGCACCACTACAATGCTACCAACTGAGCCACCCTGAAACGCAATGCCAAAGGTGCAAAGTTCCGGTTTGGGAAGTACAGACCAAGGTTTTGTTTCAATCAACCAGTTGAGCGCAAATAGTCACATTCACAGGGTACTCAAATAGTTGGTTAAAACAAAATCTTGGTCTGGATTTATACTTTCTTGACCTGAACCTTCCACCTCTGCACATCACCTCATTCAGTCCAGTTTGTAAATGGCGACATGACTTTATTTCAGTTTAGATAATCTCACCTTAATCTATCCCAGGTGGCATTGAAAACCAAGCGTGTAGGTTTTCAGCAATGGTAGGGACCAAGTCAGCCCAGATACCAACGCAGATACCAACACACACAGCACTCCAACAATATTGGTAGGCACTCTACCGTCTGTACCGAAATTTCTGCCTTTGTTGAAAACTATTCTGTTTCCTAGTTAGGGGTCCCGCCACATGAAATGGAAGGTGTTTTACAGTTAATGGCTGTAGGTGACACCGAGTTCGCCCAGAGCTAGTGGAGGATTCTGTGTTTATGGATGTTATGACTGGGGGTCTGTCTGAGTGTCCTCTCCTGCAGGTTTTGCACATGCACCCAAACATTCAAGGGGCAGGGTGGGGGCCATGCAGATCTGATCTCAAGATGACTGTTAGCACACGCGGCGTCCGTCTTGCGTGACTTTCCAGCCAAATCTACAGTTCTGTCTAGGAAACGGTCCCTGGCTCTAAATCTTGTGTGTCGGTTTGGGGTGGTAGTTGGGGTGGGTGTGTCTCCCTTACTGTTGACAGGCTAATATATAGCAAACACAGGGGGGCGAAGCTTAAACAGTACAGTCTTCCCCCGGCATTCACACAATACCTGTGTGTATAGTCTGGAATAAAGCCCAGAGAGGTTATCTGCATCATCTTTGAAATGTGTGGGAGAACCCAAAGCAGGAAGCTCCTCGAGCTATAGGCTTAAGCTCAGAGAAACCATGTTAATTAGTATGCACAATATTACACAAATATAATTAGCATGCACAAAGCTCTAGTGTACTCACAGCCCTGAAAGAATACTCAATACCTCATACCTAATATGACGCTGCCATTCCCATGGTGCATCTTCATTTAGCTGGGATGTGCTAATTAAGAGCCAGGGCACCTTTCAGCTATGCGGGGAGACAGGGCCAGTCCCCAGCAGTGCCAGGGTCACAGCCCCACATGGCTGAGGCCAGACCTTGCTCAGCCAGCACGCTGTTTCCAGACGAGCCCCCCCAGCCCTGAGTTCTCATAGCTGTGTCTCTACACACTCCCAGGGTCGTCCTCATGCTTAAACGAGCCCCCCCACCCAGACAGTTGTGCATGACAGGCCCTTCCTGTGTGCCACACTCCTGCCCCTGGAATACTTGGCCTAGGTGCCATGACATGTAGCAGACTTGGGCTTCAGGCCACTCGACTGGGAATAATCTGTATCCATGGAAACCAAGCCTCCTCGGTCTACTGCCGCCAGCTGGACAAAATAGTACAGTACAGCCTAAAACCAGTACAACCTAACAAAAACATTAGGAATATATTGGGGTTCATTATGCATGCTTTCCAAATTATATATAACTAAATAAATTCGGAATAAGGACATCACATTATATGATTTATTGATTTGATGTATCATTTTATATCCTTTAATAAAAACCTACTGACCAAAAATATTGTCAGTAAAAAACTGCCCTGTTGTCAGTAAGTTGGACATTTTTAACCCAAGGATTGCGTGTACCTCCCAACTTTGCTATCACCACGCTGCCTGCCGGCTTTGTATTGTACAGTAGGTTCTGAAAGGTCGACGTGTCAGCACATGGAGATTATTATGAAAACTGGAGGTGTTTATGGGACCCCACTGTAGGAGCAGCAAGACGCTGCGATATTATTCGCTCAGGGGATATTGAGCTTCCAGGTTTGATCTGTGGACAAGCTCAGTCCACGGATACTCTAACCTCTTATGATGTTATATCCTGTGTAGCAGCTAGGTGTCATCGTAAAAAATGAACATCATAAAATACGGTATTTATTTTGTTGCTTCTGGCAGAGGCCTGCAGTGCTGGGGAGGTGGGGGTGAATGCTTCCTGTCCAACCCCCTGGTGGCATTTCTGCACTCCTGGACACCCTATGCAATCAGTGATGCATTTACCAGGTGAGCCCCCATAACCAGGCCAAGAAACTCCTGTACCTCTGTGGGCAATGACAAATATCAGCTGCAGGCCACACCCAGCTCCCCACCCCTGAACCTGGAGGTGGGAATCGGAAACCTTGGAGAGGAAATGCCTGCAGGGAGAACGAGGCTTCCGCCGCGCTGAAAATCCCCCGCTGCTCGCTCATGAGGGCTTGCCGTTTCTGAGCTGCTCAACTTGTGTGACCGTTATGGATGAGGGATGGATGTTTTTTTTCTGCATACTTTCATCCTCGAGAAAATGCAGGTTTTAAGTTTCTTTATGCATGGAAAGTGACATTTGCACACCTCCATCTTTCAACTCCCGGGTACTCAGCACGTTTGCAGGATCGCCCTCCTGACCTCTGACCCCTGACCCTGCCAACACACTCCTGTGACAACCTTCCTGCACACAAAACTCAACTAGCACGGAAGTACTAAACAGAGTATAATGCACCAAAACAGGCCATTTGTCTTCATTTGTTTTTATTTTCATATAAGGTCGTTTACTTCTAACGTTGTTTCAGGCATGGTGTAGGATGCCAGTGAGTTCAGAAATGTACTTACTTTTCCTGTTCCAGTAGCCTCCTGGATAAATCTGTGTTCCTTCACTGCTTTGTGTAAAGCCTGAACATGCCTTAGTGAGGTGCTCAAAGCCGGACAGAACATCCTAAACAGATCCCACAGTCTACACTTTTGGCATAACCCCTGGTGACCATCACCCTGTGTATTTCCCCATGCCTCCCAGTCTCCTGCCCCATTTATTGATTCTTCAGACTGGCTGGACTGGAACACACTGGAACCCATTTTCCTGCCTTCTCCCCGTCCCCCTTTGCGCCTCCAGGAAAATAATCTCGCCTGACATTTTTACGGCCAAGGAAAACACGGCGAATGGCTTCTGCCGTTTGTTTAACCTTTCCTCCTATTTTATTTTAGTTTCCTCTCATTCTACATTGAATGATCTGGATATTATTTGGAAATCATGCAATACATTTCCTTAACAATGTCTTTTTACGTTTATAACTATATAACCATAATTTATATGTTTAATTGGACAGTGTTTGCACATTTTCCCCCCTCTGTGTTTATTTCTTCTGGGTACTTTTGGCTCCTCTTGCAGTCCAAAAACATGCAGTTCTAAATTGGCCATAGAGTGTGACTGTATGTGTGCCTGCCCTGTGATTATCGGGCCTCTTGCTCAGGGTGTGACCCAACCTCGTGCGCTGAGCTGCCTGGAATAGGCTCCAGGCCCCCAAATCCCTGAAAAGGGTAGGTGCTTGGAAGATGGATGGCAGTACATATAGCCCGAGAGTGAACCCAATGTATGCTGAGGCAGCCTTTTTTGAAGCCTGCCCCTTGGTCGCGCCCTGTGTCTTATGTTGCAGCACTCACTGAGGTCAAGCTTTCAATCTACATAATATTCGATGCTATGCTGGTCTGTATGAGTAGCTCATTGGCAATGGCTTCCAGAAAAATCAGCATAAACCCACAAACTCTAAGGCAAAAAAATGCTCTGTAACAAAGACTTATTAGATGTGTTATTCAACTCTTTGCTGAATCGACGTCAGAAGTCAAGTCAAAGTCAAGTCAAGTTCGGCGGCTATGCCAGTAATTCATAGAAATATTTTCATCCCTGTAAAATACTGGAGCCTCTCTGCAGACTTCTGGTCTATTTCCAGTGTAACAAAAAAAAGATCTTTAAACCAAGACTTGTAATGACTTGATATAATCATTCTAGACAGCTGCTGAAACTTCTTGAATGAATTAAAACATGATCCTTGTATTAGTATTAGACAATAATTTGATAGTGTTTTCTAATGAAAAGAAAACAAATGAACTGCACTTGAAAGCCTCAGTTCCCTGTGTTTGCCACACTTAGGGCCGGTTTCCCAGACCAGGATTAAGCCTAGTCCTGGACTAAAATGTATTTTGTATGGAGATTCTCGATATAAAATACAGTTTAGTCTAGAAATAGGCTTAGTCCTTGTCTGGGAAACTGGCCCTTAATGTTTCTTTTTTGGGGGTTTAACGCTTCTGTTTTCCGGGCACTGGGCTAAACTTGGGTGGGGGTAACCAAGTGTAAGCTGACCATAATTAAAGCTTCCCTGTTAGGAGTGACCCTGACAGAGCTCGCCCCAGGCCTACAGCACAGATTTCCAAGGGACCCATTTCCTACCTTTCTGGTGGAAAGAGAAAGTTGCACAGTATTTCACCAAAGAAACCGCCAATGTTTCCTCAATTTCACGAGAGTCATTAGCGCACATCAGTGTTGGCCAGCCCAGTCCTCAGGGACCCCCCAGACAGAACACGTTTTTGCTCCCTCCCAGCTCTCAGATCTCCAACACCCCAGACTAAGCCAGAGACCGACCCATTTGCACTAAACATTCTTCTTTTCGGTCATTCGTTGGATATCTGGGCAGTCTGTCCCTGACCCCTATGCATGCCAGTCCTTAGCATACACACGCATATTTCCTTTCTAATAACAAAGCCAAAGCTCACACGTTCTGGATGCAGGCTCCGCCTCAGCACTCCGCCCGCAGCGCAGAGGCTCTTGGTAAGAAGGGTGCAGGGCGGAGGCGAGTCTGGACACGCTTTACCTCGACTCCTGCTTGATCTTTAACATCGTTCGAGTTGTGCAACAGGCGCTTTGGTTATTATTTTTCTCTAAAAGAGGAGAGTGAAATGTGATACGCAGACCTGTCAAGCATAAACTCCCACCCATCCCTTTCCAGAGAACAGGTTGGAATGAATCGGCTCCACTGTGGGACTGGGCGGATGGGCAGGGGCTCATCCCAGAGGTGACTGGCAGAGGGCCGCCGTGCTTCCGCAGGCTTCGTGCCCTGGATGTACAGGTATCCTGGAGGTTAGGGCTCCAAACGTATACCCAAATGGCAACAGGATCTATTCCCAAAGGGGCTATGCGGTTGTACCCTTGCTTCAACTACACCCCTGTAATGAACAGCACTGTAATAAACTGCAAGCGATTCAGTCTGCTCTGGATATAGAGGGCATATACAATACGTATTCATTAAAGAATGGTATATAGTCTGGGTGTATCACCCGTCCTTACCATGATTGTTTAGTCATAAGCTAATTCCTTAAATGACATAAATGCCCGTGTATCACCTAGTAATGATTTCTTCTACAAGTGGTGACACATCTAGCAGGCCATATCTCACATATGGGAAGGTCGGAGAGATCCACCCTGTTTCTGCAGTGATCCCTCACCTCATGCAGCATTTAGGGGACGCCTAGTGGGCTAGATCGCTATTCACGACCAAGACCGAGGGCGGGAATGGGGGAGATTCCTGACAGAGTGTGTGGGCTCCGCCAGGAATGCTCAGAGGTGTCACTTGAGAAGGACCTGTCTAGTTCCAGATGTATAAATGATCAGATTTCACCTATTTTTCAGTGCAGAAGCCGTTGGACTAGAATATTTACAATGGGACTGTGTCTGTGTTAAATATGAGCTGAAATCTACATGACACAGGGATTTGAGAGTAAAGAATTGGAGAGATTTAGCCACATATATCATAATTATTTCACTACCTCTACTGTCTTAATTTCACACCACTACAAAACACTGGCTGTTCCTGATAGATTGCAAAGATTGAGAAAAAGGCAAAAATAATCATTGTTTCTCCAAGTTTATGTTTAACCAGGTAAATATCTTCCAAACACCTACTCAAACTTGTCGCCCACGTAAAACTTGGTCAACAAAATGCTTCATTCATACTGGTGTCATCTGCTGAATATTATCACCTTGATGTAATTAAATCCCAATATATTTTCTAGCAGTAAATTTCATTATAACTGAAACTCTGTGAAATATTTAAAGAATGAAAATCTTCTTGCAAGCGTTATTTTCAGTGTATGAATTTACATTCCTGGATGGCTGAATTTATGTGTACTTGCAGGGTTTCATAAATCTGCAAACTAACTCACTGCTCTGCTTTGTTTTTTTAGTACAGGAGGGAAGTGGTTAAGCCTGGTCCTGCATCTGAATGTGATTTCAAGATGATGAAGAGGAGGACCTACCAAGTCAGTAACTTGAATACTACATCTGATTCCTCAGAAAAACATGTTGGAAATTTATGTAACAGTATATAAGGGCTGAACACAGCAAGATGTGGTTATGACGGAAAGCACATGGAAACAACATTAAATTGACAGCCAGAAGGTTTCTATTATACAGTAAGAGTTTAACAGTAAATATAAAACCACCAGCAGGAGACTGGTGACCTGATTTGGGTCATACAAAGAGTGATGATGAACTCTTACTCTCAGCTTGAGTGTTTCAAGCCACCTGGACAGCATAGAGTTTGGCTATTAGAATGTCCTAGGTAAGGGTTTCTGGAGGACCACCTGCCAGAAATTTTTCGGTCAAACCCGTACTGCTTACAACCTACCAGCTTCATTATTAGCCCACTAAGAAACGCCTGATGCTAATTAAGGTCAGGCTGGAGTGAGAGCTTCCTGGCAGGTGGGGCTCCAGGAGCAGGATTGAGAAACACTGTCCTTGGTTATGTGTTTCCACCCAGGGCCCTGATACATGCCATACAGATAGTGCCTTGGCCTATTTAAGGCTTTTCTTCACACCAGGAAGGAAATGTATCAGTTCTGACAGAGTAGGACATGGCTTTGCACCGTAAATGTTTAATTATTCAAAGCTATCGAATCCTAGAGAAGGTAAGCATTTTGAATTTCTGTAGTAAATAGTCCACTATATTCCTCTGTGGGAGAAAAAGAGTACAAGACGTATGTGTCGTTATAGATGAAAGTCTCAGCTTAGCTGAAAAGGTAATGTTCCAGTTGTGTCGATTTAGTTCATGCGTAGATGATATGGCAGTAATGCCACATCCCGAGCGGCCGTGCCTGTCTGGGGAGGCCGACATCAGTGCCAGCTACCTGGTTGTGCAGGTCTGGCCTGTTTCGGGGGCTGTGTGAGGTCCATTTACTTTTTCAGCCCCCCCCCTTCTTGCTGTGTTTTAGCTAAGCTTTGGCTTCACTGTTGACCGGTTCCATTTAGTCTCCAAACCGCAAGTATTTTCCTAATTATTTCCATCAACCATTCAGAAAAAAAAACAATAAAATCCTAATGGTGTTAACGACGTCGGGGCCAGGATGAAGCAAAACACCTAAGAATAAGAGCCGCAGAAAGCAAAATAATGATTTGCTTTTCTTGAAAATGCTGTCCCGGTTATTCATACTAATGGGTAATGCTGGACTTTGTTGTACAACAATGGCTGAATTGGGCTGGCATTTCCATCTCAGTGCTTCTAAAAGCCCTGGAGTCCACCCAGGTGTCTGTGCTTTTAAGAAATTCACATTTATTTCAAGATCAGGCAGGTTTCCCAGTGTGTGGGTGCATGTGGCAAATGTCAGCGTGTGATATGAATGTATGACTTTATTGGGGTGTGTGTATGTGTCAACAGCAAAGACAACAATGTGAAGCATGCTTGTAAACAGGTAGGGTAACAACTTTGGGCATGACACCTGCCTTCTGTCGTAACCATCATCCAGCTGATTTAGCTGCAGGCCTGATCTTTCTGCCCTTAGCAGAGCTGTCTGCGGGATTTGATTCTTTAAGCCCTTCTTGGGAGGCCAGTACGTCTCTCCTTGCTGTTTTAATGCAGGAGACTGCCCTAGAGGGCCAAGACCCTCACTGCAAAGGCCACATGCAGAAGACACACAGCGCTGCTCTCACTTCCTGTCTCTGGGCTTGAAACGTCCAGCTCTGTAAGTCTTCTGTCTCTCATGACAATGCAGCACATTCATTGGAGGGACCGAGCGAATGAAGGCCCACGGGATAACTCACACTTGACTCTTATTGGCCATACTATAAGGCAATCATTAAACACAAAATCTCAATAAAGGTCTATAACTCCCTGTCTTTGAGCCCTTCCTCCCTTCCCTACCAAAACTGACCTTTACTTTAATTGAACTCAGTCTTAACTTGCCTATCAGGTTTAACCTGAATCTGAACTGAATTGTTTCATTCTCTCCTTGCAGACCCCCACCCAGGGCCAACGAGGCAGAGGCGACC
>JAODKL010000095.1:6447503-6466648 GCA_026780765.1 Petrocephalus schoutedeni
AAGTTAAAATGCCAAAAGTATTCTATACGGGTTGGTTACTTATGGATAAGGTTAGGGAATCAAAAGTTGTCAACCTGAGGGGCGAGATGCCCCATCGCAAGATGAGAGTCTTGCTCTTGCCATGATCAGCCCTACGCCTCTCAGGCCAACAAAAAGGCCAGGTCCTAAAGAACTCTCCACGGGAGCTGTTATCACGTCCGGTGAGACGTCTGGCCCCAAATTACTGCAGCAAACACCTCCATGTCGGAATAGGTGAGGAACAGGAGTTAGATTCCGGCACTAAGGAGACACCAGGACAGCGCAGCCAGAAGCATCCGCCACTGCCGCCCCCCTGCCCCCCACCCTCTCCATATGCCCAGTCTCTCATGGAAAACCCCCAGGGATGCAAGCAAGCAGCCGCAACTCCCCACCGCTGGTCATCAGAGAGGGGGAGACAGGGATTGGCTCGCCATAGGCTGAGTTCAGCCCCAGCCCAAATGAGATTGGCTGTCCCCTGAGGGTGCATTATGGGAAAAATCGGCCAGTATTGGGTGTGAGGTTATGTTCATGCTTCACTGTGATCCAAAACATTATTAGGTGAAAAAGATTAATGCAACCGCCTGTGTACAGCTAATAAAAACTGGCAAACACAAGCACTATCCAGGTATTTGTATACTATGCTACAGATGATGCACAACGGCAAAAAACAGGATTTGTTTCTAGACATACACTGCTTGTTGGGTTTAGGGGTGGTGTGTGGTCTCTGCGGTTAGGGATCCTGTGATCAGAAGGTCGCTGTGAAGTCACCATTGGGCCCTTGACTATGATTTTTAATCCCAGTCACTCCAGGTACTGGCTGCCCCTGCTCTCTGATCCTCACCTGTACGTCACTTAGAGGAAAAAAGCTTCTGCTGAATAAGGTAAATGTTATTTATACTTGCATACAGCTATACCGCTGTTATAACACTCAGATACGTGGAACTGTGGGAGAAACAAGACTGAGGAAATAAAAAGTCCAGCACAGAATAACAGATGTGTAAGTCTGGGGGGGGGGCGGGACCCTTATGATGAACCTGCAGCTATGAAGTTACATAAAATCCAATAAGAAGTTATGGGTTTTCATAATGTATGCACACATTAACACACATCCAAACAAACCTGCTCTTTTACATGGTGCGTCACACCTATCTCACGCTACTCACTAACCACATACAGCCTGCAGTCCGGAAATGACCCCCTCCCCCCCACTGTGAGATTGGGCTTTGGAGGAGGGGGGGTCACTGGCCAGGGGGGCCACCGGCCAGGAAAAAGACCCAGGAGGCTGTCACAGTGCCAGATGGGTAACAGTGCAACAGTGGTCCCAATGAACACACACACCAGCAGCCAGCGTAGAATAAAGTGAAAGGTGGTTAATCGCCATTGCTGACACACCACAGCACACAACAACAGAACACGTCCTCTGCATTTAAGCCATGTGACAGAGCGGTAGGCAGCTACTCGAGCTGCCCAGGGAACACTGCTTGGGGACAGTTCCTTACTCAGAGGTACTGGCGCGTTGGGGGACTCAATCCAGCAATCTTTCGATTACACAGTCGGATACCTAATCATAACACCACCATCTGCCCCAGATTCTAGCCTAAACATTTTCTCAGACACTTATCTAATGTAAATTCTAAGGCAGCAGGCATTCAACTTTAATAATGGGTGTATTTGGTAGCTACGAGGACAAAAGATTTTGTTCAAATAAAAAAAAATTGACCATGCATTGATCTAAAATTTTCATGTTGACGCATTTTCATCGTCGACGTCGACTTTTAGTGCGATTAAGGTCAAGACTCTGTGGAGGCCAATTCATGTATGAAAATGACTCCTCCTGCTCCCCGAACTTCACAATCCGAGCCCGATGAATCCTGGCATTACCCTCTTGGAATATGCCCATGCCTTTTGGGATGAAAACAATGTTATGGTGATTGTGGGAGGCCATTCTGTAGATTCCGGTACTCAGCTGACTTCATTTTATTGCTGCATAACGTTGCTAAGCCGTAATAAGGATCCAGTCACTGGCTTTTAAGTATTTGCTAATTTAAATGCAAATGGTGACTTTTTTGGCCAGGCAATGTATTAAGGCAGAAAGATAAAGTACAGAGAGGATGCACCTGCTGTTACTCATCTTGTGGCCTGAATGTTGGTAAACTCATTGGGCCCTGAGTGAACCCATTGGACCACATAGGACACCATCTTCCGTCTTAGCAAGTCAATTTTACCAAACATGCTCCTCACTCCTTGGGGGGTGGAGAGGGGTGAAGCTTGCCGTGATCTTCACTTGGGCTTCGCCCAGCACTGCAGAGAGCAGTGTAATTACAATTCCATCATCGGCATGCGCACAACCAGACGGGAAAGCCTCCCAGGCACATATTACACTGTCAGATACACATTTACTCAGAGTGAAACCCGCAATAAATTTGTTAGCGACTCCACCACTGGAATTCCAGGGATTCTGTAGCAACCAGAACAAGGGCCGCTTAGTCTACTGATATTAAATCTGTGTGAAAATACCATTAGAACAACGCAGAGATGAAGTAGTGTAGGTGGTGACATTTAATGTCTTCTTAATTTACATGACTGACCTCCAAATTTCATTCAGGCCAATCTTTGAAGCATGGGTGTGCGTAAATGTCAACTGATAATACACACAATATACTGTATACTGTATACTTCACAAAACTCCAGCATTCATGAAGACAATTAACAAAAGTCCGAAAGTACCAGTAAAGAAATGAGGTGGTAATTGACAAGGGAATAGGGGACAGCGCATGCTGATGCGCACAGTGTGCAGAAGCTGGCAACTTTCTGTAGAGTTAGGAGCTACAGACTTCCAAACTCCATGTGGCCTTCAGATTAGCTCAAGAACAGAGCATAGAGAGCCTCACGGAATGGATTTCCATGGCCAAGCAGCTGCATCCAAGCCTT
The DNA here is from genome assembly GCA_026780765.1 of Petrocephalus schoutedeni. Lineage (NCBI taxonomy): Eukaryota > Metazoa > Chordata > Actinopteri > Osteoglossiformes > Mormyridae > Petrocephalus > Petrocephalus schoutedeni. The sequence continues at coordinate 6,450,453 of JAODKL010000095.1, forward strand.
ACATCACCAAGTGCAATGCAAAGTGTTGGATGCAGTGGTGTAAAGCACACTGCCACTGGACTCTAGAGCAGTGGAGACATGTCCTCTGGAGTGACGAATCACACTTCTCTGTCTGGCAATCAGATGGATGAGTCTGTGATTGGCAATTGCCAGGAGAATGGTACTTGCCTGATTGCATTGTGCCAAGTGTAAAGTATGGTGGAGGGGGGATTATGGTGTGGGGATGTTTTTCAGGGGTTGGCCTTGGCGCCTTAGTTCCAGTGAAAGGAACTCTTAATGATTCAGCATACAAAGCCATTTTGGACAATTTCATGCTCCCAACTCTGTGGGAACAGTTTGGGGATGGCCCCTTCCTGTTCCAACATGACTGCACAGCAGTGCACAAAGCAAGGTCTATAAAGACATGGATGAGTGAGCTTGGAGTGGAGGAACTTGACTGGCCTGCACAGAGCCCTGACCTCAACCTGACAGAACACCTTTGGGATGAATTAGAGTGGAAACTGCAAGCCTTCTCATCCAACATCAGTGCCTGACCTCACAAATGCTCTCCACAAAGAATTGCCATAAACACACTCCTAAACCTTGTGGAAAGCCTTCGCAGAAGAGTTGAAGCTGGTATAGCTGCAAAGGGTGGGCCAACTCCATATTAAAGCCTATGTATTAAGAATGGGATGTCATGTGTGGAAGTTCATGTGTGTATAAAGACAGGCGTCCCAATACTTTTGGCAATATAGTGTGTGTGTGTGTGTGTACATATATATATATATATATATATATATCTTTATATATATAATCAGGCTATGCACTATATAACTCTTTTGGATATACAGCAAAATTCCCTCCAGCTCACGCTATCAGTAGTTTATGATCTTCTATCACATCAAACACAAGCACAGGATGCAGTCCTGCCTGGTATAGTCATAAAATCAGCATTTTCATTGTGTCCTATCACTCCTATCATTATAATATCATTACGCAGCCGGTGGGTAAGGGGACTGAGCAGATCCGCCCCTGGAGAGCAGTGAGACCTGCTTAAGTCTCACAAACGCACGTAAGTCTGGATCCGAGTAGAGTGACAGCACCCGGATATAGGAGCAGGGACATCAGACACGGAGATCCCCATCAGCATTCAAGCCAGTCCCACACAAAGCCTGCATTTAAAGTTTTTTTTTCAGCTAAACTTAAAAGAATGGAGAGATTTGCATGGAATCATGATTACGGACAGTGTTGGGATACGACTGGAGCTGGGTGGGGGCTTCGCTCTAACTGTGACATGCAGATCCATGGCGGCTGGGGGAGATGTCAGCCTGCGATAGTGCGGAGGGGCTCTGGAGCAGTGTGGACTGCGAGATGTTTTGTGTGACGGTTGGTCGGGCATGGAGATGTTGCCAGAAAGAGAGGAGAAAACACTGTTATCGGCATGCAAAATATACGCCGATGGCGCTGTAAGTGAGGGGGGGGGCTGGACGGGTCCAATGGAGAGCTGCTGTTCCTCATCCCTAACGTTCCATCTAGCCAGCAACCTTCAGCTAAATGGCCACGTCTCTACAAAATATCCCGTTGCTTTGTGCGATTTGTGCGTGATTAGATGTTATTGCATTTAAAACCAAGGGCCAGAGAGAAGCTCAATGCTCTGCAATCACGCTATCAGGTTTCATGGCACAGCAAAGATTTTAAAAGCAAATCTAAGACATCCATGACATTGAAAAGACGCAACAGATGCATTAAACTGAGACTGTTTAACACGCATTAGCACACTGGTGATTCTACACTCATTTGTCTCAAACCTATTGGCCCGCCAATGGTCAAATCCTAGAATCCCCCCCCGGCATTAGAACAAAGGCCACCTCAGATAACATTCTGCATCATCGCTGAATAATTCTATCAGTCAGTATCAATACCATGGAAACCTCGACTAACCATAACCAAAGGTGGAGCAATCCAGTAAATATTCTGACTCTTAACTGGCATTCAAAGAATACTTTCTGATGAAGAAAGCTGTGAGGTCAGCTTTCCGTACTCTGAATGATACTCAAGCATCCTGGGTCAATGGCCCATATGGCACACAATGTAATGGCAGGAGACAGGGCTGAAATATCGAGGGTGTCCGGGCTAAGAGGATCTTATTGGGTTTATTATGGAGACTATTTCCCAGACACTCAAGGCCAAATTCACCTGAACCCTTGATTCTAGCGGCTGTTTCCATGCTTCAGCGGATGACCCTGGATTTGCTAGTGACTCACTAGCTAGTTTATGGAGGTAAAAGTCCAACTGTAGCTGCACATATTTTCCAAATCCTCCCTTTGATGTGAACTTACCTGGTTTCATTTCCATTGTCCCACACTTCAGGTGGCCTACATTCAAATGCCAAGGCCTGGTGTATGGAAAGGTTTCACTTACTCTGTTAGCAGGACGTTTGTTTTTGGTAACGCACAGGAAACGGAACGAGACTGTCTGTGGGAAAGCATTTAAATCTGCACAAACTTGTCTGACTCGTAAGACGGGAGGTCCTTCAGTACTCTGGGGCTGACCTGAAATAAGTAACGTGAAGACTGTTTGTCTTGCCAGTGAGATGCTCGGTGGTCTTTGGGCAGACACCGTACCTGATTTACCGCCGCTCAGTTGAGTGGTTACCGGCAGCGAGTTGGGGAGGCGAGCCTTTGAATTCTGGTAGTGTTCCGGAATGGAAAGAGCGCCATGTTCCGTCTTTGGGAGCCGAGGCTGCCACAAGAGCCACGGGCCAGGAGACACCCACCTGGAACATGCCCGGAGACTGCATACCTTCAGCCTGCGGGTTATGCTTTATGTGGCATGGAGTTGCGCCATCTGGAAGTACTTTGCCTTCCTGGTTAATAAATAAACGGTCTTCCATTGTTTCCTGAAGAACCGTCCCTCACACACACATTTTGAGCACAAAGGGAATCTGGTCTTCTGGCAAGCATCGCTGGGTTACAGCTCTCTGGCTTCAAACCCTGAAAGAACCAAAAATAGAGGGGGGGGGGGGCAAGGGAACAGGGTGTGAGGATAGAGACTCTGCAGCAATAGTGCCAGCATCCACTAAGGGGAGGGGTTTTCTGTGTGGCTTTTGATAAAGGCTCCAGTTGCCCGAAGATCAAAGCAGATGGTTTACTTGCACTCAAGAGAAAACAGCTCGGGCTCCATCTGACCTGCCTTCCACTTGCTGTAAAGAGTGCTGCATGCTTATAGGCTGCTTGGGCTTTAGCCCCTTCCCCTAAAATGGACAGGACAGCAGAACCAATGACGTTCCAGCTGTCATAAGACACATTACTGTAATATTTGAATTTATGAAACATAATAGCATGAATATTAATACAATAGAAGTTACTGAAATATGATTATACATACCTTTAATAACAACACACTCAGTTTATTACTTGCACCCGCTTGTTGACACAAATAGCCTGTTCCTCCAGACAGCCAATCATTTGGCTGAAACTGAATACATACAGCACATAAACAGGGCCAAGAAATTCAGTGACTGATTGACTAAGCATCAGAACGGCTGTGCTGCATGAGTCTGATTTAGAACGTGGTGTAATTGTTGGTGCCGGATGTGATGGTTCCAGTGGCAATGGGTTAGGGTCATTAAAGCTAACTGGAAGACTATAGCAATAATAGTAACAGCTATGTACAACCTTGGTGTGCTGAATGGCATCTACGAATGCACAACCCGTCTACCCCTGAAGTATTTTTAGATGCAAAAGTAGGTACTTGCCAGTATTAACTAGCTTTACCTAATAAATAAATATATATATAAATATATATATATATATATATATATATGGCGTAATGGCCAGGTGTCCCAATCCTTATATATCTATACATATACACACAGACAATATGGAGAAAAGGATTGGGACACCTGGCCATTACGCCAACAGGTTATTTGATGACATCCCATTCTAGATCCATAGGCTCAGTTCACCTGAAGGTGAAATGAGTTCCCAAATTGCCTGTAGGTGTGAATGGTCTATGCCCTGCAATGGCTTGGTGCCCCATCTTGGGTTATTTTTTGTTCATAAGGTCCAGGCCCCTGCAACCCTGTCTAGGACAAGCGTGGACGTATATATAAAATCAATAAATCGTTTCATCCAAGTTCCTTCTGCTCATTTAATGCAGGTACAGGAATACAGAATTTGTGATAGTAAAATCAGTTTATGAGGTGTGGCTTGTTTGAAAAAGGTTAGTCAATATGTCAGTAAATCAATCTGTGACTAGAATCTCCGATTACTGTTTACACTGTATAGAAAATGAAACTCAATCCACCCTGTAGGAGTAAAAAATAGTCAATTGTGATCTATTGGCAGCAGAGAACTGTTTTGATGTGTTTCCTTTCCATACCTATCAGATAGCATTAGTCCAAGCACCAGCAGCTAAAATGTAATGCCAAAATTCACTTTCCATTCAAGTAATTCAACAGTCTGTTTCATAAGTTCAAAACAAAACCGAAAAACATTTATTCAGCTTCTCGAAAACATTAAGATAGCCATACTAAAGGACAGGAAAAATGAAAAATGATTGAAGAATTATAAATGGATTGCCTCAATGTATTGCTCTACATTATTCCACAGCCCAAAGTTGGCTCCCTCTGTAGACAATCTCTTTGTGGCCCTCAAGAATGGATTATGTAGCATAAGGATTCCAAAATGATGAAGATGTAGGTACAGCAGTGAAGATATGATTGCAAGAGAAGGACCTGTTCTGGGTGAGGATACATGGAGCAAGACCATAATGGAGCAAGTCAGAAGCCCCAGAAAATGATGCAATTCAAATTCCCTACCCTCATTTCTGAAGCACTGCAATTTTGTTTCATGTGTGTGAACTGACAATGAGATGCATTGACTAGAAAAATAAACACCTTTTATTTTACTGCCAATGTTGTAACTGCAAAATGTATTTCAAAAATGTATTTCATTATTATTTTTTCAAACACACCCTTACAGTCCAGTGAACTGCACATGACAAAAGTTCAGCCCGAAACATCTCTCTTTGCAACACAAAGAGCTCTTTTTCAGGGTCGCTCTACTGAACATGAAGAGAAAGACGGCAGCTTCAAGAGAAACCCACCGCCAATGAAGTGGCTGTGCAGATGGAGACGATAAGTCGACATTCAAAAACATTTTTTTTTAGATGTCACTTGATAGATGTAAAGGCCGGCCAGTTTGCTGTTGCTTAATTAAAAGCCCAAACTGTTACATTTGGTCACCATAACATCTAACGTATCTTGGATCACAAGGATCACCGGGCAGAAAACGCGAATGTATTGCGAGCTAATGCAAAACTCCAGCGAGCAACGTCACCCAGCTAGCCTTCCGATGTATATCTACTAAAAGAGACTTACCAGCTCCATGTGGGATGGGAGAAGGACTTTTTTTCCACCATGTGATATTCAGCCACCATAAATATAAATTGTATTCTACTGTAAGAGTTCATGCAATGAACAAGGTTCACCAGCATATACTGTACATTTAAAGTGTATATATATATATACACACACACACACATTTATGTGGGTAGATCATTTTGACCTGGTCACTATAAAAGTAGCTGGCAAGCTGGGACAGTGTGGGCACCCCTGCGACAGGTGATCCAGTCGCAGATAGAGTGCAATAAGATGCGAAAGTTCAAAGCTCCAGGGCGGCCTGCCTACACAAGCCTCTGTTGGTTCCATTGTGTATCACCAGAATGAAGGGGATTTCTCACCAGCAACATGAAGGCCGCTAACCTAGAATGTTAAGCATACTTAGCAGTGATGCAGGTATGACATCATCACAGGTGCAGGTGTCCATGCAAATGCATGATTCTTCGACCTTTCATTTAACGATGACTCATCAGTGTTACTGTATGAAATGGATCGGCGCTGATACTGTGTGATCAAATGCAGTCCTTAGGAAATGTTCACTGTTCAAAGTTACATATTCTCAGGAGGGACACTGAGGTGAAATACATGCATGAAAAATAAACGTCAGATGGCTATTTGCATTGTGGTGTAACTACTGTTCTAAAAGCTTCAGACACATCACTTTTTTTTAGTTATATTGTTTGTTTATTGTGCTAGATTTGTATTTGTTTTTACATATGCTCCCGAGTTTTTTCCAGCGATGAATAATGTTTTTTCTGATTCCTTCTCGAAATTGCAAAATCCATTTTAACGCGTTAGCCGCGTTATGTTATGTACCCAATAAAATTTGATTCATAAGTTGATGGATTATCTCACGTGCCAGAATGAGGCCCACCAACCGCAATCAAACGTCATGAGTGGCTGGGTTTGAAGGCAGAAATAGCGCAGGAGGACAGAAAAACCACAAAATCCAAATCTAAACAGCATCCGATTGGCTGTGGCTGGGCCTGTCATGGAATGGCTCTCACCCCACTGCTCAGAGCAAGCTCCTTGTCCAATCACAAGAGATCTGCATGGTGACTGTTGGCCTGTAAAGAAATGTAGCATCCCTTCCAAACACTGGTGAAAACTTATACAGTGGCTAAATCCACTGGGCCATTAAACATCCATGAGTCAGATGTTTGGATTTGCCTTCTTTTCCTCCCAAATCCTATTCACGACTATTGGCCTGACCACATGAAGTGACGTTTCAAGCACGGAACAGCAATGCATTTACACCTACAGCGCTCACAGTAAGTTGTGGCCGCTTGCTTAATTCAGTAATGTGAAGGGTGATTAATTATCATTTTTGACACACCACAGTGCACAACAACAAAATGTGTCCCCTGCATTTAACCCACGTGTGACATTGGGACATAGCAGTCAGCATCTAATTCAGCACCCGGGGTGCAGTGCTTGGGGGCGGTACCTTGCTCAGGGTACCTCTGGCACCTTGTGGGTTGGGGATTTGAACCTTCAACCATTCAATCGCAAGTGCACTTTCCAAACAATTAAGCCACCACTGCCTAAAGAGTGCAGGTTGGGCGGTTTTATAATAAAATCATTACTTTATACTTTGTTTACAAAAGATATATAGCACATTAGAAACAACCAGTAGGTTTAAGCAAATCATTCAAGTAGCAATACACTAAAACCCAAATAGTAGTTTTAAAAGAGCTGTTCTGAGTTGTGATCATTTATGAGCCGTCTCATTGGGTGCTTTTTAATTAGTAATGCCTCTGTAGTAACATAAAACGCCAAACATTTCTATTTAGTAGGATACCCCTTTGTGAGCCAATGGCTACAGTTGCAATTAATAACAAAATGGTAAGAACAGAACGGAATGTGTCAAAAAAAATTATGACGTAATAAACAGAAAATGTCTGTGCATAAATCATGTGCAGATATGTTAAGCACTGATTGCCATTGGACTTTTGCATTGAAGCCAATACATTTGCAACATTTTGACATAATTTAGCAAGCGCCAAAGATATTTTGTGATGGATGGACAGATGGATGGATGGACGGATGGATGGGTTGAGGTTTTGACGGATGGGTGGACAGCCTTATTCTTTGTGATGCCTCTGGATGCAGAGGGCATTCAGCATCCTTCCTAAAAGTTTCTGGTGTTACCCTACAGCTGGAAACAATTTGGAATCCTCGGGCAAAAATTCCTCCGCGCACAGATCACTGGTTCTCCTCAGTCTTTGCTTTCCCGTACATTTTTGGGATTTTCCCCTCCAAAGAGGATCAGGTTACAGTTTAACAATATCACCGTTTTCCACATAAATGCTCTTGATAACTGCTCGTAACTCGTTTTCGTACCGATAAGTCGGAGGACACTGTGATTCAGGGTCACCCTTTTCCCTTCCTGGGGAGTGACAGCCCTGATATGCTTATCACCTTCATAGCTTTGCGATGGCATGTCAAACATCTTCTCAGTTTTCAACTACTCTAAACAGTAAGGGTTCCGGGTTTTGGCCCACATATTTCTTGAAACTTATACATTACATACCGCACAGATCTGTTGAATCGCATTCTACCAGGCAGTTAGACAGGAAATCTGGTCCAGCAGAAAGCAGTCAAATCAGATCGCTCAGACCCCAACTTGCTAAATTAATGTGCTTCTGGGGCCAAGTACCATAAATGTTGCCCACACCACAGACTGCCAGTAGGAGAAAGGATCCAGGATCCTAACAGGTAGCTAGGTACATTTACTGATGATTTTTTGCAGTCTGTAACAAGAAACACATGCATATTAAAGTGATCTGATATGTATCCCTTTCTTGAAAATTCCTAGATCACAGCAGAATCAGAATCTTAATAGTCACATGACCAAGGCTGGTAGAAATTTATGTAAGCATGGCTTGCTACAGTTGGAGACACCGTGACAATAGACAACTAAACATTTAGGGCATAACACAGACAGAGAATAAATACCAGATATAAGACACACAGAAAAGCGCAGTAAACATGAGGTAGGTGATAACTACAGAGGTTTAAATAGTGCAATGCTGTGAGCAGGTACAATATAGATACTGTAACATGCATCCATACATGTCATCATGCTATTAACATGCTATTAGAGCAGTGTTTCCCAATCCGGTCCTCAGGGACCTACAGCCGGTCCATGTTTTTGCTCCCTCTGCACTTCTTGCCAGACAGTACATATTTTTGCTCCCTCCCAGCTCCTGACCAAAAACACGGACCGTCTGCAGGTTCCTGAGGACCGGATTGGGAAACACTGTATTAGAGGAATAGACCATGTGGCCAAAGTGCTGCAGCACATGGTGACCCTCAGAATGTGTGGCTGCTCCTCAGTGAGCCTCATGTGCTTATGCGGGGCTCGCTTATCTCCTCATCTAAATAGGTGTTTTCTGGTGAGGCCTGGGCTGTGACACACTAACTGCCAGTCCTCTATCTGCATACATTTTCCTCTCGCTTTCAGGTTCTCACCAGTTGATGCGGCAATCACTGCTCTGCTTATGAAGATAAACAGGAGCGCTGTCTTCTGCTCGGGTCCGTTTCTTTACTTGTTTATTACCCAAGCACTACGCAGGACTTTCCAGAAAAGCTGACCCACTGATTAATCCACTAATTTAAAAAGTGCGGTGTCGGTTATCAGAGAGCGCTCTCTGTTTCATTGCTCTATGGAATAGACTTAGGGGGAAAAAAAATCTTTTTACAGAAGTTTGTCCTATAGCAAGATCCATACCCTTTCCAGGGGGTTGGCTTTGCAATTTCATGATATCACTTTTGACCATGGGAAACCTCCAGCGACTTGCTTCTGGGTGGAGACAGGGATGCTACAGGGAGGTTTCAGTGACAAATCAGGGCCAACGTGGAGATCCACACTCCGGCCATTAGCCAAGTACCACGTGGAAAAATCGCACTCTTACTAACCCAAACAGAAGTCACAATATCTAAGCAGTCCGCCATAATCCACGATCAAGCCTAAATGAATAACATGTTAGCTAAGGCTCTGCTTCAGATTCAGGGCACCCATGACCTTCTACAGAGATTTTACTAAGTGATCTACTTGTGAGATTTCACTAAGTGATCTTTTACTGAGTGATCTACTTCATTACGAAATATACAGAGACCTAGGGCCTGGCAGGTGAAATATAGAGGGACCCTTTCCTCCCAGTCAGCAAATTAAACATACGTGGGACATTCAGATAATAAATGCCAACCCATGCAGTGGCCCAACGTGACATTTTGTCAGGATACAAGACATGGGGCCAGTGATGATAGGCTTGTTAACCACATGCCGAGTCAAAGCGCAAAAACAAAAAAGAAAAAATCTTCAGCTAAAAAAGGTCAAAGTATTATGCTAGAACAGGCTGGAGGTCCTTCTATCCTGGTCTCGGCTCCACGAGATACAAATGTAATTTATCCGTCCATCAAATCTGTGCATATTTCTATTTAACCGGCTCAACTTTTTTATTTGCCGCAAAACCTTCTACGAGACACCCGAACAAGCAAAAACCACACTGTGAAACCATTTTGCTGTGACTTGATGCCTATGGTTTGACTTCCTGTCACTTGGTGAAATCTGCAGTACAAATACCAGCCCGAAAGCACTACTTGAAACGCGTCTTGTATGTGTGCCTACGATCTGATTCTCAATATAAAAACAAACATCTTCCCACAGAATGGCATCTGATAAGGTTACAATGGAAGCACACCTGCACAGATGGTGAAACCTGCTCTGAGATTTTACAAGAAACACATGGGTAACCTTGTAAAGATCAGCCGAGCGAAAAGGGCGAACAGCTCACACCACAGGGCATATTCTCATGCAGTACTGATTGGCTTCTTTCTGATTTCTTCGTAATGTTTATGCCAGCCATATGACCAAGGCCACTGCTTTGATTTTTAAACATCCTATGTTAGCTATCTGACAGAGTCACTTAATACATATATAGGCTGTTGACACATTTGACCTTCTTTCCATCTGGGCAAAGAGATCTGGGCGAGGAAGTGGCTCTCAGAATGGGATTGTGTGAGGTCTCAGTGAGATCCATAATCAAGTCTGTTCACCACAAAAAAAATTGATTAAATTCCTACCATGTCTAGTCTAAACAGTCTGAAATTTGGCTATAATCAGTCTTGTGAATTTGACAGGTTCCTGGAACTGGAGTAACATTTCTTATCCAGTGAGAATTAGAACTACAAACACAATGTATGCTCCTGAACCTAACCATCCTGTAGATCCCAAGCTTACTGTAGATGTGAAAGTGAAAGGTGATCGTCATCGCTGACGCACTATAGCACACAACTATGAAATGTGTCCTCTGTATTTAACCCATGTGAAATTGTGACACAGCAGAGGGCAGCTATTTCAGTGCTCAGGGAGCAGTTCCGTGCTCAAGGTACCTCAGGGGTATCTAAGGGTCGGGGTGTTTGGACCAGCAACCTTTCAATTATACAGTCGTGTCCCTAAACATTACGCCACCACAGCCCCAAGACCACAAGTACACTGTAGACCCCAAGCTGTAGTCCCAAGCATACGCTTCATAAACACACTGAAGTTCTCAAGCACTCTGCAGGTTCCAGCCCTGCCACAGGCCCCAGACACACTGTAGGCTCCCCAGACACATTTAAAGAAACCTGAGATTTGACAGATTTTGAAAAACCATTTCCTTTAAAGAATTCCAGAATGCAGCTCTTCAGAGCATCACTATGTACTGCTAGGCAACTATATCATAAAAGGCACATTTTTGAATGAAACTTTAACAGACCAAAGCTTTGTCGCTTTTAAAAATAACTTAATACAAAATAGAATTGAAAAACCATATCCATAGCAATCAAGAAAGAACTGGCGCACATTTGATGAAGTAATAGATTGTGTCTCTCTTCATTTAGGATTTCACCATGTCTTTAAAAAAATATATCCACAGCAACAAAGAATCTCTCATGTAACTTAAAACTTTAATGTTAGCTGTACTGCAGCTTAGTAACGTTGATGATTTGCCTCATGGACAGCATTTTGATTCAAACAGTTTTCTTAATAGGGATGAATGCACCTAAGCAAGCTATATCCCTTCCAGTACATTTGAGTAGTCAGTCGCTAGGAAACTGCCACGGGAAACGGGACCATTTTAAATAAAAAGAAAAGGCAGACCACAATATTTCCACCCATTTACAGAATGAATTCCTCAAACACGGATCAACACCCTCTTAAAATGGGCCCCAATTTAAGATTTATTGGGGGGGGGGGGGGGTGTCCATGCAGGCAAACAGAGCCTCTGACCCTTAGCGAGTAAATGTTACAGATGCACCATGTGAAATATTTTTTTAGGTATAGGTTTAGGTATAAAATATGAACTTTTATAGCCGTAATCTAAAAAAAAAACAACTAAATTTCAAACCAGACTCATAAAGTGGAACAGTTTGCCAGCCAGGTACAGGACCCCCCCATCAGTGTCACAGTGGTCCTCTGTGCGGCAATGTTTGATGTTTATTTCTCAGGTGCTGAAAATCGCATGACACCAAACCACACGCATTTTCTACCTAAAAATGCACCACCTTCTCTGTTTTTCTTTTTTTGTCTGCGCTTATAGGGGCGACTAAGCAGTAAATCTAACCACACGTACCACTTCTGTTCCACTGCCGACAGCTTTCATTACATGTCAAACAGAAATGCCAATTAAAAATGTTAATTACCTGTGTAACTATTGTTGCATGAGGGGAATTATTCCGTGCATTGGGTCCGTGGGGAGAGGGAAATATTCTGCATGATGAACGAGTGACATTTTACCTAGGAAATTATGGCCCAGTACCTATGATTCCCACTGCCTAATTCACGTCATTGTTACACACGATTAACAGCTGGAACCATCAGCCATGCAGAATTATAGTCTAATCAGATCCCGGTTGTAACTGATTAAATCGCATACTAAATAAATGTACATTGGGCCAGTCCTTTAGAGCCTGAAACTGGTGTGTCCTGTTCCAGGTTGCAGGGTATTTTCTTCATCTTAGTAGGACGCTAATCGCTAATAAAACTTGATATGTCACATGACATCAGAGCATTTCTCCCAAACTGACCTGCCAGACTGATTCAACTGGACTGCTTGTTCACATTAATTAATGTAATTTAATAAATGTTTGGAATTTACTAAATCTAACAAACAAACACCCTAAAGAAAATCTAGCCACATATGAGCAAACACATTCTTCTTATATGATACTTTCTGGGCATGCCGATGTTGGACCCTATCCCTCCACACTATAGGGGCTTTTCAGGAATAGCCATTATAAAAATCACACATAAACATATACAGAACCCATACGATGAGGAAAACCCTGTGCGGAGCAGCATCTTGCCCCCTGCCCAGTGCCCCTTGCTTTCTGGCATTAGCTCACTGCGACCTTGCTTTGCGGTGATGGAGGGTGACTTATATTCATACAGATCCATCCATCCATCCATTTTCCAACCCACTTACCCATTCAGGATCGCGGGGATATTCAATACAGCTGGGCCTGAACCACACTGAACAAAGCCTCCTGCTTTCACTCGGAGCCGCAATTCAAAAACGTACTTTTAAGTGGCTGCTTTCATCGGTATATGATAAATAAATCATTTGGACCTCATAAATTGTTGATATTCTGTTAAGCCAATATCATCTATAAAATCTCAATAGCGGTTTGTGTGCTGAATAACTTAGCAACATGCCTCATCTGCCATACGGCATCCAAACCCACTTAATGACCTTAATCCAAAGCCACAGTTTCCCTGCATTAATAAAAGACCCACTTCCTGGGTATTAGGATGCCAGCCACGGAGCCAAAGGGAGGAGACCCAGTAACACCCTCATTACAGCGTGGTTTATATTAAAAGCATAACAAAATGAAAGTCTAATTGTCCGGCTCAGTGAAGGGGGGAGGCACTAACCATGAGTTTGCTTCAAATCACATCTTTGCACGCAATGGTGCCCCAGACAAATGTGGGAAATGTCCATATTACCTAGCAGCCTCCTTCAAACAGCCACAGGACAAAAAAACCAAACCTAAAACAAAGTAGAACAGAACATGCCTTCAGCTCCTGGGGATGAAAAACTGAATTCACATTCACGCAATTCAGTGTCGGTTTTTGTTGTTTATGTTTTAAAATCTGAAACTCATGGATGGACCGCGTGAAAGAAGAGTCGATTTTCCCTGAACTTGATTCCGCACTCTGTCTGTCCCTTTCCCTTGGTGGACGCTTTCCCTTCTCCAACCCGAAACCACAGCAGAGGAAAGTTATCTTGACAGGCCTGGGAATCTCAATGAGAAGCAGCCATAAACACAAGTAGATAAAATGCACCCAGCTCATGAGTGGTGGTTCTTTTTTTTTTGTTTTTTTGAAGTGGGATCTTTCCTCTTACAGTGTGCGGACGGGTCAAATGCAGGGAAGGGGGTCTCACTTTCACAAAGCCGGCACAGATTGGAGGTCTGGACCTCATTAGGGTCTCCATCTTCCAAGGCAGGCCAGTCAGTAATTGTGGGTTGAACTCTGACTCTCTCACCCTCCCTCTCCCACCCCAACCTCCCTTCCCCCTCCGCATCCGGGGTAAAAAATGGTCTGAGAAGGGCCAGAAAAGAATAACAACCCAAGTGGGAGGCCAGCTATTCCCATCGGCAGAGGGGGGGGGCTGCTCCCTAGACGCCCACACTACACAACCCACCCCCCCTCGCTGTGCGGACACGGCTCCGTAGAGGTCAAGGAAGCGATGGCTCACTCCTAAATGTTTGACGGCTTTCCCCGGCTCACTGTGTGGATGCGTTCCACACACACACACACGTTACCCCCACCTACCCCGAGCAAACCGGCTTCCTGCTGTCCCTCTCGGGGATCAGTGTACCTCAAAACCACTGTGTAAAAAGCACACCCCCCCACCCCCACCAACCCCCGCGAAACCCCCGGATTATAGGCCGATATGAGTGGCCTGATGAATAACAAACCGAGGCGCTGAGGTCATGCGGTGTGGCACAAGCACAGGCGGTGACTAATGCAGACCAGTGAGCGAGACGCCAAACGGGCGAGCGAGATGGAGTGAGGAACTCCGAGCTTAACACAGACACCCCTCCCCCCCCCCCCCCATTAAAAGAGCATGCGGAAGGAATGAGGCGTTATCAGGCCTGGTGTAGCCAAAGCTGGGGGGTTATCATTGTCTCGGTCAGGCCCCGGTAATGGGAATGAATGCTCCCTTGGCTTTCTTACGGCAGACACATCCAGAAAGTGACTTGGGGAGTCCGGCTGCACAGCACTTATCGCAGGTGAGGGACTTGGACAGGATACCAGCTGCACGAGGTACAAAAACGAAAAAAAGAACAATTAGCATTTTATCGATTTCCTCCTGACGAAAAAAAAAGCAGGATTATGAGGCAAAGGCTATGGAAATGAGCTTTCCCAAGGACATGTTTGGACTTTCCCACACAAGGGCGCATACCAAGCCGCCTACGGTCCTTTCTAGTGATCGAGTCACGCTGGCCACGTACATTAGCTAGAGCACCAGAGAGTGGAAGCTGCAAAAATGCACATGTGAGGTGTCAGTATCTGAGTGCATATGGACACCTTTATGATGATCAGGGGTAATATTCCACATGATTCAAATGACCCCAGTCGGCATTTTTATGCCTGATACACACTGAAAACTGCTGAACTACTGAATTGCTATCGACTTGTCCTCTCCTCAGCCTTCCAAGGAATAGACCGTCTTCCTGCTTAGGGAAGATTGTGTTTGTTTGCAGCAAATGCCACACACCGGATGAACTAACGCAGGAACCAAACAAAAAAAACACAAACTCCATTGTCCCCCCCCCCCCCAACCCACCCATCAATAAAGATTCAGAGGCTGGATAAACTTGGAAACTGCACAAGGCGTAAGAGACCATCCAGTCTGGAACTTCAAGAGAAGCTGCAGACATCGTGGTTTGAAACACAGCCAGGCTGCGGTCATAGGAGCGACTTGCCCATAAACATAAAGTCCATCATTCTACAGGAGAACCACGGGTACCAGCTGAGTCAAGGTCAAAATTAATCAACAACCCTGATGTATTACGTGGGGGTGTTTCAGGGAAACCCTTAGTCACCCTGCCTCGTATGAACAGGAAACCTCCCACTGATTTTTACATGAGAACCGAGGCTTGCATTCAGTGTCCTTATTTAATTGTCATATTTCGCTGTGCTTTTTCTTGCACATTGTGGTAACTGCATAAACTGATAAACAAACAAATAATTGCAACACGAGTTGGAAAAAAGTACAGCACTTCCAATGCATCAGGTTTTAAAATAATGACCTTTGTTGGACACAATAGACCAGAATAGAATACGTTACTGTCATCGTACAGGTAGCACATATAACGATATTTAATCTCTGCATATCCCATCTAGCTCTGCAATGAGATACAAACACATATGTCTGTGCCCTTAATAGGTAATATGTTAAAAAGGATGCACATTATACAAAAAAGGATTCAAATCTTTCCATTCTAGTTACTATGAATATCTTGTCTTAGATCAATAAAAAATTGAATTACAATAAGATTTAAACATGCAAACTACCATTAACATCCTGATTTTTTATAAAATTTTTATTATTAATTTTACTTGCTATAATGTAAATTGCTATACTGTATTACACATTTGCCTGAAAACACTTGCACAGCCATAAGCTCTTTGAGTGCTGCAAAGTAGAGTGCAATAAGTTGGTCATGAGAGATACCAGGCCAATACTGGCGGCCATTCTGGGCTTCTTTAGGCGGGAACACCAGTCCACAGGAAGGGCAGAAGGGTAGCGCACTAAAC
>JAODKL010000095.1:6484509-6498902 GCA_026780765.1 Petrocephalus schoutedeni
CTGGGGGGGTTAGACTGAGAGAATGCTGTGCCATTTTATACCGTGTGACACTGTGTTCATCTAGGCCAGGCCTGAGTGATTATTTTCTATGGAGGGCAATTTCCGAGCTTCCCCATGCCAAGAGGGGCCATTTTTAAATGATTATTTTTATGTCTCATAAAAGCTACAATAATAGACTAGATTTTACTGTACGGTTATTATTAATCCAAAGATTTGTGAGCAAAATTCTGTTCATCTTCATTGACTTGAACATAAAACTTAATCCCCCTTATTTCTTGTTTAATGGCCATGTAGGCCTGTAAAAATACCTCAGATCTGATTGGTGGGCGTGGGGGTGGGGGGGGTGGTCCCTCTGCCACATCATACTGTGTAACACGACAGTGTCCATCTTGGCTAATTTAATATGCTTAAACTTCCTTCATTATCTCTCTGCGCTGCAGTGCAGTAGATTTATTGCTTTGCTCCACAACCATAAATAATTTGAGAGCAGTGGAAATATGAATCCTGCCGGCTTCCTTTGTGACCATTTGTAATTGTAAACATGCGTATATGTCTTTAATTTTATTTGTATATACTGTGTCCTCCGCGTCGAATCCGATGGTCCCTCTGGGGTGTTGCCCACCGCGGCTCAGACTGTCTGTGCCCCCCCCCCCCCCATCAGGTCATGGAGCGCCTGATTGAGTTCTCCTACACTGCCAGTATCTCAGTGGGCGAGAAGTGTGTCATCCACGTGATGAACGGCGCGGTCATGTACCAGATCGACAGCGTGGTCAAGGCCTGCTGCGACTTCCTGGTGCAGCAGCTGGACCCCAGCAACGCCATCGGCATCGCCAGCTTTGCCGAGCAGATCGCCTGCACGGAGCTGCACCAGAAGGCCCGCGAGTACATCTACATGAATTTCAGCCAGGTGGGGCCAGCTTCACGCCACACGCCGCACACACCTGCCAGCTCCGGCGCCGGCTTAACCTCTGTCTCGGCTCACGCTCGGCCCAGAAGAGTGGCGCAATCCCCCCCACCCCCGCAACACGAGCTGATGTCTGTGTGCTTATCTGGCACTTTTGCCTACTGTTATTTGCAGTGTTCTGTATCCCTTTCCGCATGTATCCAGCTGCGTGCTCTCGATGCAGCAGTCCACTTGGCCCTGCATCCTGCATCCCCCCACTCCCCCTCACTCCCCCATGCCCCTGCTAGTTGGTGCTCCTCTAGATCTCACTCGGGACTCCAGTGGGATAATCCTTCCTGCCCGGCGTCTGGGTTAATTCCCAAGCTCTGGCCACACCAGTAATGTCAGAGCCTGTTTGCTCTGTCGGGGGGGGGGCCCTGCTCCTTATCATGTCTTTATCTGGTACCGTTTTGAACAAAAAAAAAAGTTCCCTTCACTCATTCATTTGGTCCCTTTCCAACCTCCTGGATGTACAGACCCGTAAGCGTTGTTTGGCGTGTTTCTCCTGCAGTCCCCAGGGGTCCGGTGGTGCATGTGGGCTCGTGGGGTGACGAGGCCTCGGCTCCGCCTCCCCCTGCTTGTGTCGTTACCCCTTGGCCTTTGGCTGCCGTCCGCGTCCTTGTGCAGTGCCCCGAGGAGACAGAGCGGGAGTCTTCATGGCAGCTTCCTTCGCCTTCAGTCACCATCCCCCGGCAGCCCGGGAATAATACCCTGCTATTATTATATCTTGGCTCCGTTTAGCTCCACTTAAGCACAGTGGTGTGGCAGCTTAGGGGGTGTGTGTCCCAGGCTTGGCTCGCCCAATGACAAACTGCGAGGGAAACCTGCGAGACACGTGTAGCTCCAGTTTCGAGATGCCCTGGGGGAAAGCCCCAGCTCTTCCTGGGCGGTGAAGCGAGTAACAGGGACAGGGTTTGGAGGGTGGAGTGGGTGTGCTGGCACCTTTTGTGATGCGTGAGGAAGGAGGAACAGCTTTTTTTTGTTTTTGTGTTGTTTTTTCTTTTGAGAAGCAGACGATTTCTTTCCAGTCTAACACTGGCAGTGAACTTGCTTTATATCCATAATAAAAATAATTACAGGTGAGTAGAGGGCAGGCCGCACATGCCTGGGGCCCTGAAAAACTATACTGAATGCTGCACACATGGCCGGCCCAGACATTTTTCGGGACCCTAAGCAAAACTGGAGATTTGCTGGGGTCCCCGATGGATCGTTCCGCTTTCACAAAGGCTGGCCCTCTCTAGCGTCTGAGCCCCTGGAAGTCCCCCCTTTATGGGTGATAGTCCCTAAAACTCTGCCCTCCTCAGCCATACCTGGAGAGCTGCAAAACTCAGGAAATCCATCCCTTCCTCTTCTCTGTCCACTACAGGGTTGTTTGGAGTCGTGCAGTAACTCTTACTGATTGTCCCTGAAAGCTTTGCCGCGAAGAATGGGGACATTTTGTTCAGAGTGGAAAATTATATATAAAAAAAAGCAAGACCACACGAAACAGGTTTGGCACTGTCCCTGCAGTTACAGCTGAAAGAACAGCAGTAAATCGGCAAAGACCCAAGTCCAGGCGACGCCCCTTGAGGGATTAGCCTAAATAAACCATCCACACGTCGTCGCTGCACGTGGCAGGAGGAACTGTTTGTGTGAGGTCACATAATTAAACAGGCAGTAATTGCAGGAAGCTTTTAAATTACTTCATGGTGTAAAAAAAAGAGTAAAACTTCAGTGATCTGGGCCCTTCTGTGCCTTTGGTGGAATCTTTACAAAAAAAGGCATGTAATAAGAAAAACTGTAAATAAAAATAAGTGTATGGCATCGAGTGACACTACATAGACGAATTAGGATCTTTGTCATAATAATTCATGATAAATAAATCTCTGCAGAGCTTGGCAGTGTGCTGTGTTCTCCATGGTGATGCTGATAACAATAATTATTGTTAAGAGGCTGGCTGAACTTATCAGTTTAACAATAGCCTGTCAGTTAGATTTTAGCGTATTTGCAATGAATTTGTATGAACGGTAGCTGGGAAGTAAGGGAGTTCCACAGAAAAAAATGCTGTTTGGTTATGTGGGGTGGGGGAGGGAGGCAGCTGAAGATTGATTGAGTGAGTCCTGTGTGGAAAGTGGGCCAAGCAGAAGTCTGGCCCCCAGCCTTCTGCCACCTGCCCGCCACCACCTGAAAGGCGCCGTTTGCCCCTCCTGCCCACAGGTGGCGACGCAGGAGGAGTTCTTCAACTTGTCGCACTGCCAGCTGGTGACGCTGATCAGCCGCGACGAGCTGAATGTGCGCTGCGAGTCCGAGGTGTTCCACGCCTGCGTGGCCTGGGTGCGTTACGACCGGGAGAACCGGCGGCCCTACGTGCGCGCGCTGCTGCAGGCCGTGCGCTGCCACTCGCTCACGCCGCACTTCCTGCAGCTGCAGCTGCAGAAGTGCGAGGTGCTGGAGTGGGATGCACAGTGCAAGGACTACCTCTCGCAGATCTTCCAGGACCTGACGCTGCACAAGCCCACCAAGGTGCTCTCCTGCCGCACACCCAAGGTGCCACAGCTCATCTACACGGCCGGCGGCTACTTCCAGCAGTCGCTCAGCTACCTGGAGGCATACAGCCCCTGTAGCGGCGACTGGCTTCGGTTGGCCGAGCTGCAGGTGCCCCGCAGCGGCCTGGCGGCGTGCGTCATCGGCGGCCTCTTCTACGCCGTTGGGGGCCGCAACAACGCCCCCGACGGCAACATGGACTCCAACACACTAGATTGCTACAACCCCATGAACAACCGCTGGTCCCCCTGCGCCCCCATGAGCGTGCCACGCAACCGCATTGGTGTCGGCGTCATCGACGGCATGATCTACGCTGTGGGTGGCTCGCACGGCTGCATCCACCACAACAGCGTGGAGAGGTGGGTCCTGCGCCATCTCTGCTTGCCAGCAGGGGGTGCTCTGCAATCAATTACATTTAGTTCCTATGCATGTAGGCCTGTTCCACAATCGCGCAGTGGGCATAGATTTCTTTTTTTTAATCATCAAATACAAAAACTTAATTTATTAAGGGAATACTAGTATTTCTGATTTCAGCTCGTTGTGAGGTTTCCATAAATACTGTAGTGCCTTTACAGATAAGTATCGGTACTAGTAATTATTAATCAGACTAAGGGCAGCGGACGCCAGAGTTAAGCTGACGGAGCGTGACGCCGGGTCTGGATTTCCTTTACACAGCTTTTAGTAGGTCGCCTTGTCCTCAGTATGCTAAGATCTCACTTTCAGGTGATTCTGACATCTGAAGAACTTGGAGAGCTTTCACCTTGGTTTTGTTATGTGGTGTCTTTCTGCAGTATAATATTAGGACCTTTGCAGATGAGAATAATCGATTTGCATTCATTAACATTGTCAAATTCAGCCCTGTGAGACTTGATACCTTTTCTTGAACACATTGCTTATCAGTTTCCACTTGGATGAAAATACTTCTCCGTACCTATAATACCCTTTGAACAGAGCTTTCACTTTGGGTATTTCACAGCTATTCAAGCAGGTACAGCAGTCTGAGAATGCAGTTGGTGTGTGTGTGAGAGAGAGAGAGAGAGCGAGTGAGAGAGAGAGAGTAGAATTGGCTGGAATTCTGGAACGGCTAACCCTTATTTAGTCAAAACCAGAACAGGCTGCATAAAGGCGTGGAACAGAAACAAAGCCTGTTTGTCATCGGTTCCTATCCTGGGTGTCTATGAGAAATTAACAAATTTAATAAGGACAAATAAATGAATAAAAACAAAATTGAATGCTTAAATATGCAATAGCATATTCAATTAATTATTAGTAAGATGTATTAGTAAAAATATATTAGTTCGATATATTGGTAAAAAAAAAATGAAATGCCCATCTGTACCCCCCCACCAGATATGACCCCGAACGGGACTCCTGGCAGCTGGTGGCTCCCATGCTGACACGGCGCATCGGAGTGGGCGTGGCTGTCATCAACCGGCTGCTGTACGCCGTGGGAGGGTTCGATGGCACGCACCGCCTCAGCTCATCCGAGTGCTACAACCCGGAGAAGGACGAGTGGAAGAGCACGGCACCCATGAACACCGTGCGGAGCGGGGCTGGTCAGTCCAGAGGGCGGAGCTTGTGGGAGGGAGGGGCAAAAGGAGGAGCATGACGTGCATGAACACTGAGAGGGGCTGGTAGTCCAGGGGGCGGGGCTTGTGGGATGGGGCAAGAGGAGGAGCACGGCGCCCATAAACACTGAGCGGATTGAGGCCGGTCAGTCTGGGGGGCAGGGGGTGCTGACATTGTGACCATTTTTAAAGAGTCACCCTAGGGTTGCCACCTTTGATCTGAGAAAAACCGGGACAATCGCATTGTTTTTCCCTTGGGGGTTTGGGGGGTAAATTTAGCCATTTTTGCAAATATACTGTGTTAATATTTGAAGGACTCTCTATTTTTTTTTTCTTCCCGGGAAAATGGGGACTGGCGGCACCCCTAGTGAACCCACTCAGTTTGACCCAAAGGCCAAAAAAATGACTGCTTGAGCCATGAGTCCGCTGCTTCTTAGAACTGAGTGCTGCTGTCCCTGTTTGCTCACCTGGCTTCCCTGCTCACCAGGCGTGTGTGCGTTGGGGAACATGATCTACGTCATGGGCGGCTACGACGGCACCAACCAGCTGAACACCGTGGAGCGATACGACAGTGAGGCAGACAGCTGGACCTTCGTGGCTTCCATGAAGCACCGACGTAGCGCGCTGGGGGTCACCGCGTACCACGGGCGCATCTATGTGCTGGGTGAGTGCCGAGGGGTGGGAGGGGGCGGAGACTATCTGTGAGCCTTCACTGCAGACCTGTCAGTTATCCTGCAACATTGTTCTGAGAACTCTCAAAACAAATGACCTCAAATTGAGAGGTGGACAACTAATTTTTGTAAACCCTCGAACATTGCATGCCAGAGTTTTATAGCATTTCTAGAAATGTAATGGATAAAATGGATTTCGGAGAGAATTGCGTAGGCACAGGACCTTCAGACCAAACAGAATAATATGCATGTCCCCCACCCCTCACCTCCAGGTGGCTACGATGGGAATACGTTCCTGGACAGCGTGGAGTGCTATGACCCAGAGACGGACACCTGGACAGAGGTGACGAAGATGACCTCGGGGAGGAGCGGTGTGGGTGTGGCCGTCACCATGGAGCCCTGCCGGAAGGGGCTGGCGCAGTGCTTAAAGCACTAGAGCGCCAACTGAGTGGAAGCCCTGAGTGTTTTGGGGTTTTTTTTTTTTATTTTGTTTTGTGTTGTGCAGACACCTGATGGGCCGAAATGGGGCCATGACCATATTGGCCCGCCAGCCCACCCGCTGGCTCTAATGGGGGATGGTGAGGGTTGGGCAGGGACCTTGGGTGCATCACCTTCAGCCACCATCGTCCTTTGGGCGGAACCCGGAATAAATGCCAAATGGCGAGAAGAATCCTGCCGTTTATCCACAAAGGGTTCCTCCCATTTTCCCCTCCTCTTAACATCTCAGGTCATTATATGAATGAGAAGTAAAAACCGGTTCCTCTATTGCTATTATTTTTCCAGGTGTTTTATTAGTTGCTTAAGAGAAATGTAACTCTGGGATGTGTTATCTTCAGGATGATGTTCCTCTGGCCCTTATGGAGCAGGCTGTGACTGATGTATATGTAGACTGGCATGTTAAGGCAAACGTTAAGGATCCAGAGTGGGGGCAGGCAGCTTAATGAGGAAATGAGATCTGTGGAGGGTTGTGTGGCGAATAAGGGAACTGAGATCTCTGAGCTTAAAGTGCCATTGTCTTGACTGGCCATGTGATCAGTGGACTGTATGTGTGCATATGTGCTGTGGGGTGGGGTGGGGTGGGGTGGAGTGGGACGGGGGGCGGGGCACTGACTGCCAAGTACCCTCCCGTTCTGGCCAGATTAGTAAGTGGCTGAGCGTAGGAAGTTTTTCTTCATTTTTTTTCCCTTTTATTCTACCCTTCTCCTCTCCTGCCAGTAGCCGGGGTGAGCTCTGGCATGGGGTACCTCTTTAACGCAGCCTCATTGAACTCCGCTTGGCGGGAAGGGATGGGCGTATCATGATATGGACAACTTCCGCTTTAGGGAAAGGTGTGATCATAAATGTAAGAACACTAATAGGGGACTGAATCGTATTTTTTAAACATCCACGGCATCTCTAGCACCATACTTTTACTGAGGAAAAAAATCAGCCGTTTGCATCGGGCAATTGGTCATCATGAATGGGACAAAAAAAAAATTAACTTAAGGTAATTGTATTTGTTACAGCAGTTTAAGCTAATTTTTTTTTAAGGACTAAAATTTTGTACGTTGATATTCCGTAAAGTCTTGTACAGAATTCTAGGGCTTTTTAAACGTTTAATTTATTGCTTTTCTTTCTGTGATTCTCCTGCTCCAGCTGGCTCCACTTTGTAAAGGATCGGACTCTGATCTCGTTTCCTACTGAGCATGTCGTATTTAGGAGATGTCTGACCACGGAATTCTCATTTTGGAAGTTTTCTCCTCATATGAAAGGGACATTTTTTTTTCCTTCTTTATATAGCTCAAAATTTTCCTGATAATTTAAATACTGCATTGTAAATTTTAAAGCAAAATTCAGTGTACAAAACAGACATTGTCTATATTAAAGTATTTGTTTATTGTAATGTTTTGGTGGCTATGAAAACTATTTTGGGGGAGCTAAGCTCATTTCCTTTTAATACACTAGTGCGGTGGACAGTTATCATTGCCACACCAACATACCATGCAGCACTGCTTTGTTTCAAAACATTTTAATAGTTCTTACACTTGCCATATTCACCGTATCATAGTGAGGACACTGTATTGAATGTTTCACTATATGCTTCCTGGGTATTCTCTCAGTCCACATGAAATGTGCTGCCTAAGGTTGTAGGTGCATACATGCCTGTACCTACCATTGAGGATGCCAAGGTCAAGTCATGAGTATTTTTCCTGCAACTCCAATAACCACGGGGCACACCTGGGAAGAGCTGACACTTTTGACCTGGGTATCTTAATCCTGACTACGACCTTGGGTGCATATGTCCATGCGTGGTCATCTCCAGTGGCTTCATGCAACAGGACTCGCTCAACAAACCTGAGGCCTGTGATGAGTTTCAGCATATAAAGTGTCCTCTAGGGGGAAGCCTAACGCACGGTATGATTTCCGATCCATAATAAAATAACGTACATACTCGCTTGAGGGCGTTCACTTCCCGAAGCGAGGCTGTTTTACATAAAAATCGTCGTGGATGTGTATAATAACTGCCGCTTCCTGGCATGTGATAAGGCAGGAGTTTTCAAACCGCAGTCCTTAGTTCTTACTCACTTAGGAATCTCAAGTATTCCACTGGGCCACGGAACCCTGGGGATTTTGCGGAAGGGCTGGTTAATTTGTTATATATTTCCACTCATCCACACTTTGGCGCATTCAGTTCGCATTTGGAAAATATGGAGAAGGATTAATCTATGAAATATCCGATCGCTCTGCCTGCACCCCAGACAGTTTTGCCGCTCCGTGACATTTACGCATTAAGTAATCCGGTCTGAACATTATAAAGTTGGGAACCTCTATCTTAGGTGATCACGCATTAGGAATAGGAGTGATTTCGGCCTTTTGTGTTATTTGGGGGTCGCTGGTTTAAGGTTGAACATAATAAAATAATGATATGCCCGGAAAGGGGCGCAGTTAATTTATTTTACCGTACCCAGCTTGTCTGATTTATCTAAGTGCAATAAACATAAATACTTCCCTTATAAAATCATACATCTTTAATATAACTATAAGACAATTAGGCCTCATTTTTTATCAATATGTAAACATGAGTCGGGCCTAATTATAACGCATTTACTAATATTTTAAATTTTAATAACTCGTAAAATGCTTCGTTTTCTTTTTGGTAAACTTGCTAATGCATTTATTTTCTGATCAGTGAAGTTTTCAGAGTCGATGTTGGAATCAATTACTGCTCGCAATCCGCTTGGAGACATAACGCAAGCCTGGTGAATTTGGCAGCGAAATGCTGGAAAGTAACCTAGGATGGCACTGTAACTAGATACAGGCCCGGCTGGGCGGGCTGCCATCCTCGGCATTCCTCTACATTCAGGTTAAGCCTACGTGTTACCTTATGTATAATATGTACATTTTACGTGTCAGTTGATGGTTACAAAAGATCGAAGACCATTAGAGTTCTCCGGATGATTAAGAAAAAAATACGCGCATCTGCCGCTGATGTTATCCGGTGCAAACCAAGCCTGTGGTGTATCAGGCGAGCACCTCACGCTGCATAAGGCGCTGCCCGTGTTTGCTGTGCGCCTTTCCAGCCTGGTGCGCAGCTGCACACGCTCGGGGCGTGGGTGTGTCGCGACGGAAAGCCTCTTCGCAAGTGCGGCTCCGGCCAAACCTTACGCCGTAAAGTCTGCCTGTAAATCGGGGAGAGGGGCTCGATCACGCAGCCCGCGGTCAGCACGACTTCAGCCCGGTTTACGCTGCCGAGTCGCAAGTCACTGCAATGGACCGCGTCTCCGGTTACGATTAGGATCTGGGCCGGTACTGTGATCGCACAAGCGCAGGTAAATATGTGTTTTTAACTGTCTAAATTAAGTTCAAAATAGGCCATATTAACTTTACAAGTAAGTTTTACATGTAGTTTAGCATAAACTCTTTGGGTCGCGTCGAGAAGTTTATAATGGGGGGAAAACAGGCTTTACAGTTCGGCTATAAGCTAATTAATTTGTTAAGTTACTTTATACCACAATCAGTGGCTGGAGATGAATGGACCGTCTGGGTTTACCTACTTACTACCCAGTTCCATCTGATTTTGTTATCCAGCCAGAACGGGGTCATAAATAGCTTGACTCTGTGGCGGGTTCCTGTTTTATTATGCGCGACTGGGGAAAAAAATCGTGCCGAATAAAACACGGCGTCAAAGGTGAACGTTTTGAGGTGTTGTTGCCTGTGCGAACTATTTCGTTCTCGCCAAGTTTATTATTATCGATCTTAAACGTCGTCTTGTTTTTCATTTTCACTTTTACACCTTTACAGCCTCCTATCATAGATACAAAGCCATTGGGCAGCGAGGCTGCGAGATCTTAAGTTACAGTTGCGCAAAACCTTCATTTGAATTTCCGTATTTACCAATTCAGTTTGCACGGTTTACTCCATATGAACAAAACTGATTAGTGAAATATACAATTGCTGGTTCAGCCTATAGGCTCATTTTCCGCGAAAACGTTCCGTGTTACTCGTGGGTCTGGATCAATGTGATCGTTTTCATTGTTTGTTGTGTTCTAAGTACAGCTAAACTCCTGTAATCGTGAGACTAGGGAGACATGTCTTGTATTCGACTCGGGTTTACAAACGAGCTATAGGGAAATACCTAATGTTATAAAAATAGCGATGTTTTACCCAACTAAAAAGTTACGTTTGCAGCAGTCATTTTGCATAGTATTATGACATTGCCATACAAACA
This sequence comes from Petrocephalus schoutedeni, assembly GCA_026780765.1. NCBI lineage: Eukaryota > Metazoa > Chordata > Actinopteri > Osteoglossiformes > Mormyridae > Petrocephalus > Petrocephalus schoutedeni. The sequence continues at coordinate 6,494,923 of JAODKL010000095.1, forward strand.
TATATAAATGAAAATTTATTTTATAGTGTGTAGCTGATTCAAGTCCAGATCAGGCCATAGAATGTTACTCCATATTTCCTCTAAATGAGGGTATCCGTCCCCTTGGGATGTACTTGTACTTGTACTTGATGAAGCAGCCTTACTCATTCAAGGGCTTTTTCCATTTCGTTACTGTCCAACTCTCTCTCTGTGCTGACACAAAAAGGAAGTGATTTCCTCATACTCAGCAGTATTTTGATGTTCTCTCAGACCCATTGCTCTTGCAACTCCTTAATTTTATGTATGTATCACAGATAGCATGCTATAATTATTGAGCAATGGGCTGGCCCCCCATCCTGGGTTGTTCCCCACCTCATGCCCGTAGCTTCCGGGATAGGCTCCAGACCCCCCACGACCCAGAATGGACACAGCAGGTTGGAAAATGGATGGATTCATAGAGCTTTGATTTATGTAGATTTCATAAATAATCAGTGGTGTCTTATTCAGGAACAGAAATCATTGAAAACATATCATTATTAGTCAGTTATGAAGTTCTGCTCCAAACTTTTCTGTCCACTATTCCAGTGTCCAGGATGATCCCTGTAACAGACTTCCAGAAGTTGGCCACGGACCAAAACCCCCAGTTCCGTGTTCTGAAACCTTGGTGGGACGTGCTCACGGAGTACCTTTGTGTAGCCATGCTTATGATGGGTGTCTTCGGTTGCACCCTTCAGGTATGTTGAGGGCGGAACCATAACTATATCTGGAAATGTATGGGGGCGGCTGGGGGGGGTCGTATTAGTCATTCAGAACTTGAGTCACACATTATACTCATGGTGTTTGTTTTGTGTGTCACTAGCTTTTTTTCCGGCTGGAGTATAGATTACTACCTCAAAGCTGGAATAGTCCCATTTTAATTATAGATGATTCTGGACAAAATAAAATCAAAGGGTTATGCTTAAAGGTGCCAGTGTAAGTCTGCAGCCTTTAGATTGCACTGAAATGATAACTTCTATTCTGAAATAGCTCTTGTTTCCTCAACATAGCTAACCCAGGACAAGATCTTCTGTCTCCCGAACCGCCCGTCTTCCAACTCCCCTGAAGAAATTAAATGTAAGCCCCAGGCAGAACGTTCCAGAATGAACAGCCTGTGGAAGGATCATAACTTTACAACGCGTGAAATGTTTGGCCGAAAAAATCACCTGGACATTCACCAGTATGTCTATGTTAACAATTACTGCTATGAGACCGCTGTGCACTGGTATGGTAAATATTTTCCCTACCTGGTGGTGATCCAGACTATGCTGTTCATGATTGCCAGTAGCTTCTGGTTCAAGTTTCCCGGGACCTCATCCAAGATCGAGCTATTTGTCACCATCCTGGGAAAGTGCTTCAATTCCCCCTGGACCACACGGACAATCAGTGAGGTGTATGAGGAGGGAGGCGAGGAGAGCCTAGTCATGTGGAAGAGGAATATCATATCAAAATCTGATAAAGAGTGCCTGATCAATGATGATGAGAAAGTCCACCTACTTAAACCTGCCTCTATTAAATCCATCCAAGAGAAAATGGCTCATGAGCCTAAGTCAACTCCATCTCTCTTGGGCAAGAAGGAAGGGGAGCAGGCTAAAGCTCTTTTTGAAAGAGTGAAGAAGCTCCGTACACATGTAGAGGAAGCTGACTCATTGTACCGGATGTACGTGCTGCAGACCTTCATCAAAATGTTAAAATTTGCCGGTTTCACTGTCTACAGTGCTTACCTGGTGCCCAATATTCAGATCGTGGTACAATGCTCAGTTCCCAAAGAGGTGACAGGCTTTGACATCTTTTGCTGTAACTATCTCAAAGCCCACCTTTTTTCCAAACTGGCCTATACCTATATCTGCTTTCTTGGGGTGTATGGCCTCTTGTGCATCTTTACCCTTTACTGGCTCTTCCATCGGCCACTCAAAGAATATTCCTTTGAAAATGTTCGTATGGAGACTGGCACCAGTGATATTCCTGATGTCAAAAATGACTTTGCCTTTTTGCTGTACCTCTGCGACCAGTACGACCCCCTATACTCCAAACGATTTGGCATGTTCCTCTCTGAGGTCAGTGAGAGTCGGCTACGGCAAGTCAACCTCAATCACGAGTGGACTGTGGACAAGCTTCGGCAGTGTCTCTCTCAGAATGCTAGCAAAAGGCTCGAGCTACACTTGCTGGCTCTCCCAGGACTGCCGGATACTGTCTTTGAGGTTCCAGAGGTGGAGTCCCTCAAACTGGAGCAGATGAATGACATCACCATCCCAGACAGCATCTTCCAGCTCATGTCCCTCCAGGAGCTCAGTCTGCTCCTTTGCCCACTCAAGTTGCAGGCAACAGCACTGAACCACCTTCGAGAGCACCTCAAGGTACTGCGGCTCACTTTCAAAAGCCCGGAAGAGATCCCTCTATGGGTCTATACACTTCTGGACCTGGAGGAATTGCACCTCACAGGACCCCTGGCCCAAAGCACCTCCCTTGAAGACCTGAGTAAGCTCACAAATCTGCAGGTTCTGGCCCTCCGCAGTCGGCTAACCAAAATCCCATTGAGTGTTGGGAATATCAGGTGGTTACAGAAACTCACCATCCACAATGAGGGGAGTCCATTGCGTGCCTTCCATAGCCTCACAAAACTGACTGACCTGACGTCCCTAGAGTTGGTGGGCTGTGAACTGGAACGCATCCCCAGAACCGTCCTTAGCCTGACTAATCTACAGCAACTGGACTTGAGGGAGAATAAGTTGATGACTATTGAAGAGATCCTCAGCTTGCAGCACTGTCGGCGCCTGGTCACCCTCCGGTTGTGGCACAATGCCATCTTGTACATCCCTGAACACATCAATAAGCTCACCTCCCTTGAGTCACTCAACCTCAGCTGGAACAGGATTCGCAGCCTCCCAACAGGGCTTTTCTACTGCACCAAGCTGCGCCATCTAAACCTCTCCCATAACCAGTTGTCTTCCCTTCCCCCAGAGGTAGGTATTCTGCAGTGCCTCCAGCACCTCTCCCTTGCCTCCAACTCCCTGGGCTCACTTCCAGATGAACTCTTCTCTTGCAAGCACCTGAAAAGCCTTATCCTGGCGGACAATAGCCTGGCCTCCCTTTCTCCTCTTGTGTCCAGCCTGGGCCAGCTGGTGCACCTGGAACTCCAAGGGAACCGGCTTCAGGTCCTGCCCTCTGAAATAGGGGACTGCTCTCTGCTGAAGCTCGGAGGGTTGGTAGTGGAGGACAGACTCCTTGACCTGTTGCCATCTGACATAAGGAATCGGATGAGTGACACTTAAAACAAAAACATTTTGCATTAAAAGAAGCAGGAAGACCTTTTGTCTTTTGGCTCTGCAAATATCTTAATATGTTTGTGCTACAAATTTACCTCTTAATACTTGTGTAAGGAGCAGTTTTTGTTACATTTTTGTCTTTTTTGTATGTGTGTGGAGACATAATGTCCCAAAAACCTACACTACTGAAAAACTGGAAGGCTGATTATTTGTCTGAGAAGAACATAATTTGCTAGTGATGTCTGCAATACAGGTGACGTGTATCGAATTAAATTGTTGATGTGTCATTTTCACCTGAACTAGATTTGTTGGGAGTTAGGCTATCTATCAAATGCAAGGTAATAACATCCAAAAAAAGTTCTTGGCATAATGGAGTTGATGAACCGAATTCTGGCTTGAGGTTCCATAGAGGTTCCAAACGTCTTTATTGCTTTATCATGGCAGGATTAAATTATTAAGGGTTGTGGCATGTGTTCAGACCCTTGCTTTTCATGGATTTATTTTGCATATAGCCAACGAACCTAAATCATACCAGCATCACTAGATTGTGTGGCTCCCTCTTCTGGTAACTGTATGAATACCAGTAATCACATGAATGTAAAGCACACTAACATTCTTAACCAAATGGAAAATCAGTTACCTTTGCATTTGTTCTATAACAGCTATTGGCTGAGAACCTATTTTGTCAAGTTCAAAAGT
>JAODKL010000095.1:6499002-6516786 GCA_026780765.1 Petrocephalus schoutedeni
TGCTACTAAAGGCGATTCTACAAGCTATTGAATCATGGGATGTACTTAGTTTTTCAGTCATGGCTTCTCCATTTTGGCTTAATTTTTGTTAAATAACACAGTCAAATCTGTTTTAAACATCAGGTTAGATTTAAATGATTTTAGAACCTGGTAAGGACCAGAGTTTTTTATGTCCTGATGCATAATTCCATAGAATTTTCACATGACAGTATAGGTGTGATATGGATAAGTCTGCAAATACTGCTTGACTAGCAAACACCCTTTTACCATCCATGCTCGAAATGGGGGTGGGGGAAACTAAGTGGAACTGTTGACACTATTAACCATTAAAAATATTTTATAGTGGTCTCCACATTGTCTGGTTTTCAGACATTGCTTTTAAAGTTTTGTGGGTCTTTATGTGAGCATGTCCTGAAAGATAAAACTACAACTCAAAATGAACTCTGTAAGCAACTCGTCTCGGGGCAGAGAGCAGCGAATCCTAACCTGACGGTGGCTGAGCTAACATGTAGAGCCAAGTCCTGACCGGCCTCTCGGCTGCAGGAACCTCGGTGGAGGCCGAGACGTCCCCTCCCACGACATTCCTCCTCGTGAAAAACACCAAACGCCAACCTTTATTCTTGTGGGAATGACCTCTGCACAAAGTTAGCAGTCGCAGCCTGAGGGGAATTCCAGAAGTGGGTAGCATAATGGGGGAACATAACCAGCTAGAAGTCTGATTGTGTTCATGGTGCATGTGCAGGCATTCATTGATACCTACCCGGGGCACAAGCCTGCACCATCCCCCCCCCCCCCCCAAAAAAAACATCCTGAGGCTAATTGGAGTTACAGGTGTGCCTGTGTGACTGAATGGCATGTGAGTGTGCCCTGCAATGGGTTGGTGCCCAATCTTGGGTTGTTCCCTGCCTTGTGCCCATAGGCTCCAGAGTCCCTGCAACCTGAACAGGAAAAATCTGTTATGGAAAGTGGATGGATGACATTGAGGAGTGATCCAGGCAGCTAGTGTTTTTCTACACTTATACACATTTTTCCATATATAGTCACCCCACTCTGAATGACTCAATAAGGTACCATCCTTATGTTATTTACTATAGTGCCTTTTAGTGTAAATTGTAAGTTGTGAAACCTAAAGTAACCTGAAGACTTTTCCCATCCGTACAGAAACTCCCAAAGAATGGCTTTGGTAATGCAATTTGCCAAATTAGATATCATGGTGATTGCTGAAAGGAATATAATTTAATATAACTTAGCATTCAGTTCAGTGCATTAGAATAATCCAGGCTGACTATGTACTGTAATATAACTGATTTCACATTATTTGTTTTATTTATTTAACACTATTTATCCCCATACACCACAAAACTAATGTATGCATGTTTACAAAAGAAATGTTGAGTTGGTTAACCTTAAAGCCAATTATTTACTTTTTTAAATGTCCAGAACTCAAAAAGTTCAGTGTATATTATAAACCGGGTTGCCAACAGTTTGTATATTTACAGATAAGCTGTAAAAATGTATTCACTGTCTGGAAATCAATTTTTTAAAGGTAAAAAATAGGGTGTCAGTAGGAGATATGGCTTGTCAGTAAAATCACAAATGCAAACATAAAGTACTCCTCATTTCACATTCCACAACTAACTAGGTAAGTAGCATTATAGAGATGACAGGGGGAGGCATTAATGTGCATCTGGAATGCTGTCTTCAGTGTGATTCCCCTTTATTTCAGGCCTCGATGAAGTAGAAAAACACAAAGATCACTCAGTTTTACCCCCATTACCGTCACCTTCTGCAGGACAAATTTAATTTTTATATAATGGTTAAGTTACAGAATGAATCAGGTTGTAGCCTCCATTTGATATGTACCTGTTCTGTGCCTTTTGTCTCTGTTTGTGACCAACCAGCACCACACTGAAGGTGGATTATTTTTAAGGGCTGTAATAAATGAAGGGTATTTCTCCGATCTTCAAAGAGAAATTACAGGCTTGCAGTAATTCAAGTGACCTGAGGTCTTATTCACAGCTGGAAGTTCTTATTTCAATAAATGAAAAAAGTCCCCAGGCTATGAATTTGTTGCAAAACTCTAAGACATTTTTGTATTACTTTGTATTACTCTCTAAGGTTGAGCTTTTGTATAAACAGTGGTTTATACAAAATCTTAATGTCAGCAAAGTCCTAGTGAGTCATTTAGAACACGCATCCGCTCCCAGAGAAATCAGCGCCATCTTGTGGTTTTATCTTTTACGCAGAACTACAAACAAATACTTCAGCACATTCTGTTTATGGTTCAAACTGACTACATGTATCTAGATGTCGCGCCTACTGACAGTTAAAAGTTATTAATAAAACATTCAAAAAATGTCAGGAAAAATGTGGATGACACTTTGGGGGGGGGGGGGGCGGACACAAATATTGTTGTAATATATTCTTAATGCTTTAATTAACCAGTAACTAGGTTTTAGTTATGTGCTGATCACATTCTTTCAGCATTGTTTAATTGTGACGGTTCATACAGCAATCGCATTAGTTCATGATTTGTTCTTGAGAAGTAACTGAGTAACCGAGAGCGTAGATTTGGGCACATGCCCCTAGCAATACTGAAGGAATTCCGTGCTCAGTGTGTTCAGGGGGGAACTGGGCTGGGCTGATTTGGTCCCTACCAGCGTTGAAACCAAACCCACACCCTTGTGAGTAACTAATAAAGTAAAGTGTAAAGTGTTACCAACATGTGAAATATTTCCAGAGTACACTTAATTGGTGCACAGCAAAGTAACAACAAAGTTCCTCATTAATTGTTTATTATTCAATGGTTAGGAACAGTGAAAAATAATTAACTCATAAATCATTTGTAAAACAACGAATGCAAAGTAATTTTACCAGTTCAATCAAATTTGTAAAGAAAAATCGACAAAATTTAGTTAAATTAGGAGAATTCAGTCAGAAACTACCGTAAGATGTGAATCTTCTGTCAGGACAAAGGTGAAAATGATCTAGAGCAGAGTTTAAAACGATGGGCGAAGAAAGAAGAGTCTGTGGTGTGAATTCTCAATCATCCGGATATTTCCTCTTTTATACATTAATATGTTTTGCCTCTATTTGCGTAAATGCTGTAGATTTATTAACCAATCTACAACCAACCTAAGATGCGGGAACGGGTTAATGCCCTCATATGTTGGAAAAAAAACTTGTTGCTACACGACGTCCGCCTTCCTGCATTGCGAAGTCCATTCTGCATTTAAATGACCAATTTCCCAGCTAGCCTCATGCACTGACGCAGGGCGTGACAGGTGAGAAAAAACTGAAGCAAAATAAAACAACCATTGTGCGTGGTTCTGCATAAACTCTTGCGCTGGTCCTAAACAAAGTCCACCATTGATTGTCTAATACAGCTCACTGCAACATTCCGTACAATAGATCTTATGTACAGACTAGCGACGGATACTTCTGAATGACGGCGCGCAGAACAGGCGAAGACACGTCTGCTCACTTTAACTGAGAATTATAAAATGTCCGTTTTTAAAATCCGAAAACACTAACCATAAATTATGGCATAAATAATGGCAATGTTTTATAGAAACCACAGAGCACAACAATTCCTTTAAAAGCACAACTGCTGTATACAGGGAAAATCCTTCAGAAATTCTCTTTAATTTATGGTCTCACCATTAATAAGGAAATCCGAGTAAAATTAAAGAAAATAATCTGTCCAGATTGAAGATATTTGCCATGTGCATTGGAATCCATACTCGTTTCAGCGACAGCCAGTTGTAAAGTAAAAATACCAACAAATGGACGCTGGTGGAACAGTACAATTAATCCACACTTAAGACATTAGTATTCACATAAAGCCCGGGTGCAAGTCGTAGTAAAGTGCCCCATTTTAACTGCTGATGAGGCGAATGACTTGGGGGAGGAAACTGTATCTGGCAGTCAGTGTTTGGGTGCAGGAATAAGGAGAGCTCGTGGCCGGGATGGCATGGACCCCATATTGTAATTTGCCCTATAGTCAAACCAGAAAGATAGACTGAAGAGAAAATAGTGATTTGTTCTTGTTTCTTAAATTTGTAATTCGTAACGACTGAATATCGCAGCCGCGCGTTGTGGGTGTCCTCTCGTGGCCAAAGGGGAGAATTACACCAGTTAGTTGAGCGTTAAGAATTGGTTCTGAAAAACCGATTATTGATTAATATTTTTTTCTTGCTTTTCTTGCCTGACTACATTAAAGTGCTAATAATACAAGGTCGTCATTAATATCCGTTTTACACGAACTCCACAGTGTTTGTGGTTTCTTGGTTGCGGCCGTATACGTTTACGTCATCAGGGTTCACCACAGTGCTGAGTAAACATCCAGAACCTGTGAAAGGAAGAGGGAAGCCACGGCTCCGAATGAGAGTAAACGAAGGCAAATTATTTCCGACAGCCGCGTACGGAAAAAAAACTCTCTTTATGTTTTCTTTAGAGGACAGCGATGCGTGACGTTCTTGTACAAGTACCCAATACATGTAAATCCCACGTTAACATTTGTTATTTTCATTCACGGTGCTCGCTATCTGACCGATTTCCCTTTTTCCGCGTTCAAATTGTTTTGCAACAGAGAAACAGGAAGAAAGCAAACCTGCGCCCTACGCCCTCGTGCATTAGTACAACAGATTGCACAATATACCACGTCAAACTAAACTCCTATATGGAGTAGGGGAGGGACACAGAAATATAGAAATTGTACAACTATGTGCGATTTGTCTACAATAGCCGAATATACCTTTTCTCCACTCATAAAAATATAAATCGATAACGAGAGCCTTTACTATATTTTATCCCGTTAAACTCGCTCGTATCACCTTTCTGGTGGAAACCATATACTAGTGCCCAGAAACGTCTGGATTTGGGGATGAATATAAATTAGCAGTTAGTTTCAGATATTGCTGCTTACCAGGGAGCCAAAGTGATTTTCGACGTCTGCCAATGTTGTAAAATCTTATTATGGAAACCAATACTGATAATATTAAATGTAATGCAAGCTATTTGTTTAAATAAATACAGAGAACAAACTCCACAGGACAGGAAAGATAATCACAGTATATTTTAATGAAATATTTTATCCAATCTTCAAGAGTATTTAAAATGTGCATACAGGGATTCTTTACATTTTGAAATTATATTCGTCTTTAACATTTAAAATGATCTACATTAAACATTAAATGTTATTTACAATAATTCGCAAATCTTACAATAAATACAAGTAAATTCTGTAAAGATTATGTACAATCTACAACAAAGTGGGAAAATATGTTCAGTGCAAAACTTGAACGAATTCCAGTTTATGGCTTTAGAATACATTACACATTTAAAATCTTTGCACAAAGTATCAGGCCTGAGCTAATAAAACAATCTTAATGACAACATACATTAGTGTGAAATTGGATACAAGTTCAATACATTAATCCTTTTCGTTTGGTGAGCTGATAAATAGGCGTCTCATTTACAAATGCGCACTACAAACTGAATTGCCGAGACAAGATGTTTCATATTTCATAACGATATTACATTCAGTATTGGCGGTGGTGCGATCTGTGCAAAAAACATGTCTAACTACAAATGTGAAAATCTCAACAAAACACATGTATATGATAAATTCATTCGTATTTGGTCGAGGGATCCTGCTATATTAAAAAATCTCAGTAAGAAGGCTACTGGCTGTGGCCGGACCGGACGGCCAGGGCGGACTCCATGTGACGCTCCAGCAGCTGCACCACGTCGGCGGAGCACGCGGCCCGCGCCAGGTCGAGCGCGCGCTGCCCGCCCGTGTCGCGGTGGCTGAGGTTGGAGCGCGAGGCCAGGAACTCCACGGCGTCCGCGTGGCCCTCGCGCACCGCCACGTGGATGGGCAGCGCGCCGCTGGAGTCGGCCAGGTTGGCCGAGGCGCCGAACTGCAGCAGCGCGCGGAGCGTGTCCACGAAGCCGCCCCTGGCCGCGTCGTGCGCCGGCGTCACCCCGTGGCGGTCCTGGACGTTGGCGTTGGCGCCGTGCTCCAGGAGGAGGCAAGCGATACTCGTGTTGCCCATCATCATTACCTACAAGAGAAGGAGGGTGTTCCGCTTGGACTGGTTTTTCCATCATCATCTCACCTAGACCAGGGGTGGGGGGCCAGATCCATGGAGAGCCGGTGTGGGTGCGCGTTTTTGGGATGACCTCTCAATCAGCCTATGGATCAGGTTCCCCACCCCTGACCTAGACTGTAGTAATGTTATATTTGGCTTGATTGGTTGAATAAACCGATGCGTTTGTGTACGTCAGTAAATGTCTTGTATATTAATTGATTCCCCCACTTGGATTAAAAAGGTTAACCTAACTTAATCTAATCCAGTGCTGCTCAACTCCAGGGCCAGAATCCATCACAGTTTGCAGATTTCCTCGCTCAAACGCATCTTAATCAGGTAATTACCTGGTTTAATCTAATGTAATCTAATCGTATTTATTAAGTAGGCCCATATTGTTATCTGAAGTCCTCCTTGCTGATTCACAGGGCGGGATTTTAAAGCCACCTCTATTCAAATTCACCTGACAAATTATTGTGGAACCTAAGGGGCTTCGTCGTGACGATACGGCGACATTTGTCAAAAATATATTGTAAAACGGGCTGCACAGCTACAACTGTGGAAAACTTTAAATAACCATTTAAGAGTCTGACATCGCAGATTGCCGTTTTAAATCTGATATTCGTCATGGCCACTTTGGGTTTCGTGGCAACACACTGCTACTGGACCAAGTTAATCTGATACTTTTGAAACCGAAGAAACCGTCGGATTTGTCAGATCAAACGAAACACTGTAACAAAAAAATATCTGTTCTGAAAGGAATGGAGATTTTCTACCTCGCTGGGGGAAATAATCAGTCGTTTTAAGTACAGACTGTGTATGCAGGCCTATACAAACACTTCTCATGAACATTTAAACTTCCACTGCCTTACTTAAAAGTACACTCGCTCCCTAAAAAAAGTACTTATTTGGGGAAGGTAAAGTAGCATTTATAGAATAAAGTGTTTTTGCTCTACATTCATGAATGATTTGGCTAGGTCCGTACCTGCAGAGCGGTCTTGTCGAACTCATTGACAGTGTCTGGATGTATGCGATGTTCCTCCAGCAACCTCCGCACTTCGGACAGGTGTCCCCTCGCGGCGGCCGCAGTCAGATTTTTGCCGGCATTTTGTTCACTTAGAACCATCGTCGTGAACTTTTCTTCCCTTTCTATAGAACGTTTATTTTCGATATATTCAAATCCGCTCCGTATATATGTATATATATGCTATTTCTAACATAATCTTTCGGAACACATTTCTTCAAAAGAATACACAGAGTAAGGTAAGCATAGACCCCTGTTTAAGTGAGATCTGCTTAGAAATATATTTCATGATATATTTTTTTATTTTTACATATAGCCAGCTGTACTAAGAGGAGAAATCAACTAGCTGTAGCTAACTAACTGGCTAACGTCATTCGCAACCTACCGAGTATCGTCTCCGCTTCACTGGTCCTTCACCTGTTACTTGCCTTCCTCTGTGTTTTACTCCTTTTACAGCAAAAATAAACTTTACAAACCAATCACCATAAAATATCTTGTTTTTAAAAACCGATGCGAGAACTTTAATTTGCGCGCTGACATCCGAAGCAGTATTTCGCCCAGTAATCTTTCTACAAACACGATCGTAGCTTCTCCCCCAATCACCGGCCGTCGCCAGCAGCCCGAGACACCATATATGGTGAAGAGGGTGAGGTTATGTCCCGTTGCTACAGTATCACCGTGGAAACTCGATCTTTAACCAATGAAAATCACGCAGCTGAAGGCGGGCTATTCGGGGACGTACTCGAGAGATTCGGAGAAATTCATTCATGATCGGCGAAGTTTATTAACGATCGGTAAATTTTATAGTAAAAAAGACAAGTTTACATCGCCGCTGACAGTGTAATTTCAGAAGAGCACCCGGATAAAATACAACAGACTGAAGCTTATTTATTTTATGGTAACAATTAGGCTAACAAAATGATAGCATTCTTCGAGTTCCTCTGATATTAGTTGCTTCCCAGAATTGTGAAATTGTGGTTTATGCATGGGCACAACTTCCTTTAATACGCACTTTCACGGCAAAGCGCGTAATTACAGGAAAATGAAACGTTCTACAGCGCTCCCAACCAATAGCTACCCTAACATAACTTAGGAAGATATTGCACTTCCGAAAGCAACAGAGGTGTCAATTTCAGGTTCAGAGAGTAAAAATCCTGTCAAGGATTTTGTTTCAACCAACCAGTTGAGCATAAAGAGTCAGTCATAGAGTGATCAACTAGTTGGATGAAACAAAAATCTCGGTCAAGATTTTTACTTTTTGGACCTGAAACTGACACCTCTGGAAAGCAATTGTAGTGCGAAACCACGCATACGTAAAGTTAATGCTCTGCTCTCTGCACTAAACTTTCAGTTACTTTCACCATGCACCACAATTTCTTAAAAATAGAAATCAAAATCAATAAAAACAAGGACACAAGGATTTAAGCTAATTTCTTATGTTTTTTAAACATTTTAATTATCACCCACATAATTTAATATCTTCACACACGTATTAGTCCATCATAACACGAAAAACCAAATCAGGAAAACAATATAAGTAAAATAGGTCTTTGGTGAATCATATGTTATATTTTTTTATTTACATATTTTAAATTCAAATATAGAAAAGAGAGAAGATCAAAATGTCAATTCTACCCTTCTCTGCAAAATTCTCAGATATTTTCGCATGCAACACAGTGTTCAGGAAAGATGAGCACCATTGTCTTTCAAAGATCAGGTGGACGAGTGAGTGGGTCATTGGTCTAGGTTCGCAACTGGTAATCTGAATGAAATAAAAAAAGATGAGCAGAATTAGAGGTCTGCCAAAGGAAGGTTCAACATAATTGCCTACATTTGCTTTACTTATACATTGTACTGATATCATAGGGTTTGCTCCCAGGTCACATGACACTGAGCATCTCTCTGTTGACATCTATGCAAACACATGCAAAGCTCCACCATACCTCCACTCTGAGTGATGTACCTGACCCATGGCAGGGCCTGATATCCACTTTTCTCGATGATTTTCATGTACCGCACCTGAGAATAAGTCACGTTTAATTCCATCTGCTTCTTAACTTAAAAGATTAGTTTTCAAATGATATATCTTGTTAACCAGAGTAATTAAGTCAGTATTTAGAAGAAAGGTATTGATGCTTTAGGTACAGAAGTTAGTAATGAAATACTGAACAGTGCGTGTATTTCAGATTAATAAGACAGAGGTGGGGTTATCAGCATGCTGTCCTGTCCATTAAGTCCATTGCAATAAAATAAAATTTGTTGATATTGAAAAAAACATGTGTCATTTACAATTAATATTTGGGCAGCAGTATGCTACCCACTTTTTTAAAAGACCTTTATGCAGGACCTTCTCAACCAACCAACTGTAAACCTACATAGACTGGGACATACTTGTATTCCAGACACGGTGAAATAGGGTATTTCAAAATTGACAGTGATTGGTGGCTTGCCCTCTGCTTCATCATTTTCCACACTGGGGAGCCCGAAGTGGGCTCTCATCAGGAATTCCTTCCCCCCCTAGAGAGAAGCAAAGAGGTGCATGTTTGTTTCACTGTGTGCCATTTGTCTTATTTGGAGATCCACACCACATTTAGGTTACAACAAAAAGTCAGTGCACTGTGATTTTATCTGTAAAACTCCTAAAATGCTGAAGAACGAACATTTATAGTGTAAAATTCAGAGAGCAGATGGAGATGAAATCTGACACACATTCTGTGACCAAAACCATAAAAGACAAATAGATCATTCTAAAACTGGCATTGTGGTGTCAAAAGTCTGGCAAAAAAACTGCTCCCTCTCCCCCACCCAATATATTCTGCCCCGAAGACTTACTGGGAATGACTTAATGGTCCACACAACCAGATTCTTCTCTGGGACATACTTGGCATGGCCAGTAGTCGTTTTAAACTTGGGTGAGTCAGCATCGCTAGGGACAGGTACTTTGATTTCCACATTATTAGCCACTGATTGTTTTTTGAACTGCCCCTTAGCCTTAGAGTGAGAAGTAAAAAACAATTATCTTATTTCCAAGTACAGCACAACAAAAGTGTTCATTACTTTCTAGCAAATGTATCAATCAAGATACTTCCTACCTTCACCATGATCTCCACCCGACTGTGTGAGAACTTTTCGATAACAGACTCGATCCAGATCAACGGCTTCACCTGCAGGAGAAGTGCAGCACAGCCGCAGGTCAGCTTGACAGCTCCAAGTAATGGGGTCCGTCAGCCTCAGGAATGCGTGGGAAGCTGTGCGTTCAGAGAAGAGGAGGAGTCGCTGCCTCACTTGAGTGTTGATGCGGTAGGACATCAGCTCGGACTCCCCATCCGGCGGGATGAAGGAGATGGTGCGGTCACTCTCGAATCGGGAGAGTCGTACACACTGGTGGAACTTCACATCCTCCATCGTTACCGATTTCCCCTTGTCTCCTGAACACACATGAAGTCAGTGACAGTGAAAGAAATTCTTGGTTCGAACCATTTAAAAAAAAGGTATATGGGGCAGAGTGGTGGGCGAGGAGATGTAGAGGAGAGCAAAGGTAGCTGGCACGGTGATGCTTACGACCGGTGAGAGCGAAGAGAGCGCGGTCATTCAGGCCCAGCCGCAGCTCCGGCATCCCCGACAGCATCGTCTTCAGCTTGATGCTGCCCACGATGTCGCTGCTCATCACGTTGCCGTTGGCGTTCACCTGATGGGAGCACAGTGACATCATCAGTCACATGCCCATGGTGCGCCTATCACCAATGTTCAATCTGCTTATGAAATGACTCCATTTTTAAAAGTACCATGGCACAATCATATATTCACGCGAACAGACAAATTGGCGCGTCTCAATCTTGTCAACATACACAATTCTTCAAAGCACAATTAATACAAGCATTTTTTGAAGCATTTTTTTATTGGGTGAATTTACAGCACCTTGACCCAAGTCTTAAAATACTGTAAGAATGCATCACTCACCAACACATTGATAGACTCAATGACATCGATGAAAACCTCATTCTTTTTGTACTTGATTCCCTCAGATCTCCAGGACACAGCATTGGTGACAGTGGTGGGCACTTTGGTCTTGGCCACCTCCAGCTTGTTGCCCTCCTGAGTAATATACCTAAAAACGAGTGAGTTTTTAATAATCCCTTTCCAAACCGGTTGCAAAGGGCATGCATGAAGGATCATCTTACAGGAATGGCCGCATCATGTGAACATGAGTCTATGCCTGCGAGCTGGGCGCGGCTGTCATTTACAGCACTGTATTTCTATGCATTGGTCGTTAAGTACAGTATGCAAATCTGTATAAGCATACAATCTGGCACAACTGTGCAGCTTACTCCTGTAGGATCTTGCTGTCTGTTGTCTGAGGAAACCCGAAGTCCATCAGCTCATCCAGCAGCTCGTACACAACCACAAAATTGTCCTGAATGCTTTCTTCTTCCAGCTCTTTGAAGTACTCCGTAAAAACCTAACACATGCAAGCAAACACACACAACACTGTCAGTTTCACTGACATTGTCTTCTATTAATCTGGCAGTTGCCAGGACATTTTGAAAGCTGACACACAAAATCAGACAACTACTATAAAATCTACATACGACTGACCAAATCTAATTAGCGACAGTAGCATTCATCCATAAAGACCTGGGGAGGCCTGCTCTAGACTGCAGAATATCTGCTTCACTCCAAAATACCTGGGGGGCAACTCCATTAAACGAAAGAATGTTCAGGCTTCATCACAAAAAAAAGATTATAAATACAGTGCTTTTCTATGCAAATCATTTGTTCTAAATTCTAGAATCTGTGACATTTTAATGATACAACTCCTATGGCTTTTATCACTGTCAACTTACAGAAATGAAATGTGACATCAACTCACCTCTACTAGTTTGTACAGGAAGGAATACACTAATGCTGCGTTGGAGTTCTTATTGGTAATGGTCACCACTATGTTGTAATGTCAAGGTCTTAAACACAAGGCATGTCAATTTTATACAATTGCTAATTCCTATAGTGTGCCCATAACTCACAGCAGTCTGAAAGATAAGGAATAGCGAAAGAGCTAAGGAACAGGATCAGCAAGTTATGGGGTCAGGTCCTCAGAGGGGAATAATTTGTTATATGCCTGTCCAAGGTACTCTGCATTGTTCATGTAACAATATGACTTCACCTGTGGGG
This sequence comes from Petrocephalus schoutedeni, assembly GCA_026780765.1. Taxonomy (NCBI): domain Eukaryota; kingdom Metazoa; phylum Chordata; class Actinopteri; order Osteoglossiformes; family Mormyridae; genus Petrocephalus; species Petrocephalus schoutedeni. The sequence continues at coordinate 6,511,288 of JAODKL010000095.1, forward strand.
AAAAACGGCAAGGGTAGTTAGCTACCTGATATTTTGTCCAAAATAAAGATACTATAAGTATTCCAGCGTTAGTGTATTGCTTGTAACCTGCCAGATGCTTGTGATGAATCACCATAAGCTACCATGGGAAGGATACAGTACAGGTTGCTGTGCTTGATCCATAGAAAGTTAACAGTGCCATGCACTATAACAGGACTGAGCAGTCCCTCCTCTTCCTGCTGCATAAGGAGGGGCATGAAGTGGTCTATCTCCGCCATGTCTACCTCTCCCTTGTAGTTCCGACATATCAGCACCTAAAAGACAAGCACTATTTATTATACGCTATTCACTTCTGATAGTCTTTAGCAACACTGGATGGGAGTTTTCTAAATGAATGGAAATGAAAGCGTAAACAAGCTTTCTTCAGAAAGAGGCAGAGACACACTGCAGAAGCCTCCATTTACACTAACACTGTGCAGGACCTAACAGTTCATCTATGCGCTAATTTGAATGAGATAGCTCAATCCACAAATATAAAACATACCCATCCATCCATTTCCCATACTGCGCTCTACATTTTTGCTCCCTCCCGGCTCCCATTAGCAAGATCGTGGCCTATCTGTGGGTCCCCGAGGAAAACACTGCTGTACAGGGTCATGGCAAACATGAAGGCTACCCCAGGAAACACAAGGCAGCATGCCATCCCAATATAGGACATACCCAATAAACCACATACTATCAACAACTTCTCCTAACTTCACGTGTTTTTGGACTGTGGGGATCATCTGGAGTATTCAGTATCACGCTACCTAATCAATTAGACCTAACAGTGACTATGATATATGTTGGTCAAGTCAAATTCATTCAGTTTCATTGGTCAGTGTCCTAAATTAAAATGGAAAAGCTTTTTGAAACAGAGCCAGAGGCTCTAGGTTCACTTCACCTTGCAGATGAATAAGAATGGATAGATTACAAATAAACACAAATTTTAGATGGATATATCCAAGAAATGTTTCTATATCACAACATTTTTTATTGCAAATCTTAAATTGAGACAGTTTGTGTATTATACAACATTTCATTTGAAGTTTATAAAGCAAACAAAACTATGCTACACATTCGTCACAGCCCGTCCATGCATTAATACCGGAAGAGGCGAATGACAGAGTGACAGAACAAATTTTAAAAACACTTTAGCGTTCAAACCTTCAGACATGTAAGATCTGCCACTTTACTTAAGGTATTACTAAAAGTCATTAACTTTCATGTTGCCAATATATACTCTTAAAAACTTTTGTAGGGCAATTAGTCACCTCGAGTTATGCATTATCTTTTGTGCGACCGTGGGTGACTTTTCTCTCACCTTTCCTTTCAAATCCAGAATGAAGACAGCGGAAGCAGACATGGTGGAGGTGGATTAAAACCGGTTCGTCCTTAGGCGCACACAGCTACCATTTACGCACCGGTCAGCGAGCACCTAGAGCCGAGCTCCCGTCAGGCAGAACGGGGCGAGCGGACGCGGCGATCATGGATCCCGGGTTTCCCCTTTCCGGGGATGCGGGCTGCGCGATGACGTCATCCGGCTCCAGGTGAATCATTGACTCACCTGCGGTATAAAAGCGAGGCGGACGGCGGCCGTCAACCTGCGGCCTTTAAAGCGGGGGCGTCGGTTGCTGACTGCCGCGGAGACATTCTGCCCTTTTAAAAACGCCCTTCACACTGGAGTTTTCGTTAAACTACATTCAATCCTTTTTCGAAAACTTGCTCCAACAAATGATACCTTTTAGTCGACTCTTCATTGGGGGTGATGACAAAGCAAAAACGTCGACTATACTAATATTTTTAGTCTACTCGGGGGTTAAAAGTGACTCAAAGTGATCGTTATTTGTAATCGTAAACTGAAGAGTAATGCAACTAGTAGAGTTTTTTTCCACGTAATAAAGTGCCTTGTTTTTTTTACGGTGTATACCTCAACCAACGCGAAATTTGGTTTAAACCGAGCGAAATATAGCTTATTGTAAAGCACGTTATTCAGAAAGCAGCCGGTTCATATCACAAATTAAATTGCCCCATGATGTATATTTTACATTTAGAAAATAAATATGTTGGTTGGTAAATTTGTTTGGTGGTTGGGAAAATGAGCCGAGCCACAGGTGCTAGTTAACAAGCCAAGGTAGCGAATCGAACCTTGACAAAAATTCCCGATGAAACATCTTCTGTCGGTTAGATTTAATTAGTTCATTTGACACCAGTTGAACTCCTAATACAGGATTTATAACATAATAGTAGACCCACTTTTTAATAATTTTGGTCCTACCTAAAGTAAGTCTATTTTACTGGAATTGATCCTGAGAAATGGCAATAAATGCATTTAATGAATGTTCATTTATTTAAATATGCTTCAGATTTTTGTTAAATGAATTGCCTCTGATAGGCTCCGGACCCCCCGCGACCCTGAACAGGATAAGCGGGTTGGAAAATGGATGGATGGATGGATGGAATTGCCTCTGCACACGTTGGATCTATAGTGTCCACTTGGTGGTGCTGTTTTCTTACGAATCCGTGTCACTGATATCCCTTTGGCATTAGCCTGGCAGGCCGCACTTGCACACTCTACACAAAGAAGAACCTAATACCACACTTTACATGGTTTCCAATACGAGCCTGTCAACTGTGTTATCTTATACCTTTCTTGTTTAGGCAGTGTCATGTGACCTACTGAGATTCTGTGATGACATTGCAATAATAGTTGAATAGGGGGTTGGGTTTTAACAAATGTATTGAAGATTAATAAACAGGTATTATGGGAACATCATTTTCAGTAATAATCAGGGTTGTGGTGATCTGAAGTATAGCCAAAGAGCATCACACTGGCTTCATACTTGCCTAAGTGACTCAGAGTCGTCACACAAGATTTGTATTACTTTCCAGATGCTCGTCTTTAAGACTGGAGCAAATTCTGTGCACATGTATAGTGACCTGCGATGGGATTCATACAGCTGGCTGGCTCAATTGAGCCTTCGAGCAGCAACAGATCAGCTGATCACAAACTAGAGCGTCTATTTTTGCATTCATTATGTTTCCCTTTCCAAAACAGATGGATAGTTGTGTACCTTTCCATATAAAACATAATCTGTTGATGTACGAAAATTTTAAATATGCAAAATGTGGGAAACAGCCTACGCCTGATAGTACTGAGGCTAAATACATGCTCAGCTTTCAAATAGCCAGTGATCTGGAGTCAGTTTATAATAACACACCCTTCTGTATTGTCTGGAAAAGTGCCTTTGGCTTTAATGGAAATGTTCTGTCTAATTTATTGGGGTCACCTACCGTACAGTACTGTAATATATAATCTTGCTATACTTCCTCTTAAAAGACTGAGCTGGACACAGTCAATAATAATATGTCACCTATTCACGGAAACAAGTATTGTTTAATCTGGGTCTGATCTGATGACCCATTTAAGCCTATATTTGGGTGGCTCTAATTAAAAGAAAATGTTTCCATTCCAAGCTTTCTGTTTATTATGCATTAGGTGGCTCATTTTTAATTCAGTAATTATCGTGAATTTCTAGTGAATTTAGTGCAAGACGCTGGAGTGTCAATCAAGGTTATAAACTCACTTATTGATACAGTGACTGCAGCAACATGGGAGAGAGTTTGATATGGGGGGACACAAATTAATTATTTAAGTATAAAGGTCTGTTTATTGGGGAGGTTAAATATTGGAGGGGTACAAGTCCTCCCTGGTTCCTATACCCTGAGTGGCTATGCTGAGATACTTAGGGTAAAGTTACAGAAAGACCTGTCCCAAACCCTTTGCCTATCATCTTGGTGCACTAGTGATTTTGTTTTGTTGTGGAGTGCTGGAACTAATAAAGTTGAGGTTCCTCTGTTCAATTTCCTCTCTTCTAAATTATCATCCTCCAGAAAGAGGAAACAGTCCAGCTATCAGGATTATGTGCCTTTTTAAGATTGGCCAAAATCCAGTTTATTGTTAATTTTGCTCGATCAGTGGTCTGCCCGCTTCTGATAGGAAACCACAGTTTCTGGTGCTTCGTCACTGGCTTCAAACCACAGTGTTCTGACTTTGTTTGACTCAAACAACTTCAATACAAAGCATTTCCCAAGCAAACACCTGCAAGCAAATACGCTGTAGGTTTTGCCCTTCTCCTGGCTGATTTAATTTGAGGGTAACACGAATAACTTGAATTTGAATCCTTGAATCCTTTTGCTTTATGTTAATATTGCGGCCCATTAATGAGGAAGAGCTGTACCACCGTCCCACGTAATAATGATGATTAACTTTCCGCTGTTTTCAGTTTACAGCCTTGTTACCACCTTACTTCCGGGGCCAGGGGAAATCAAGTAGTTGGCTGACACTTTGCCAGTGTTCGATCAATCTCCTATGATGACCAACACTGGTCCTGCCTATATGATCCTTCACCTCCCTATTTATGTCCACCCACTCTTTGAGTAGGCGTCCGAAATCCCAAAGGTGAATATTTGTATAGAGTTCAGATAATGCCCTCTTTAAACTTAAGATAAATGTACACTCTTGCTCTAAGAACTTCAACAGAAAGAAAACCGCACCTTAAACCAATTAGGAATCTCCGAATGATCCATAATCAGTATCTAAATATGGAATATTTAGGCAAATATTTATTTCATGCACAATGCTCTTCATATGAGTTTTTGTATCATGCATTCAACACTTCAGCATCAAATATTACATAATGATCACTAAGGTCAAATTCAGGCCTAAGTAAGCCCATGGCACAGAAGACTGTTTTAGGGGAATTTATTGTAGACGATGCTGAAAATTACAGTAAGGCCAAGTCTCTCTGATGTCACCTGACTTAGATGATTAACTTTTTGTGTACCTGAGTAGTTTGGTAATGTCATTTTACATGCACTTGTATTTTATCTGTAGTATCATGGTTATTTTTGTTCTTTCTTCTACTGATTGTATTGCTATTTGTGGCAACAATCATGATTTATGACATTATGGTTCATGAATAAATGAATGTTATATTTGTATAGCACTTTTCCTGACACTCAAAGCATGTTTATAGAACCAATAGGAAGCCAGTGGTTCTTGGAAATGAAACATTTGTTTTAGAAAATGTAAATATTTCTTACTATACTTTTTAACTTGGTAATAAAATGATGTCAGGTTTTTTTATGTATAACCAGTTATGTATAACTGCATTGGGAATGATACTGCATCAGATATGTATATTCAAAGGGAGTACAAAACTGACAAAAACCGTAGATAATAGTGTAGAATTATATAAATGTATAATGAAAGATTAGGAGGGCCTTTTTGGAGGGAGCAGTCTGTTGTGACAATGTTCTCTGCCTGTGTCACGGTTCGATCGCGAACGATGACCCATAATGTAGGCGGTTCTGGAGACAAGACGTTCATTTCCAAAACAGAATTCGAACAGGCACAACTAACGAAAACCATGAACGATGTGCAGAGATATACATCACATGCACACACAACAATCGACA